>JAODUP010000174.1:202500-285000 GCA_025642065.1 Paralvinella palmiformis
TATGAATATATATATATATATATATATATATATTAAAATATATATATATATATATAAACTATGATACTTATAAATGAACAAACCTGGTTACTACAGAGTATATGTAACTCATTGGAAACAAAGAGATCACATGACTCTTTGCTTGGTTACAAAAAAATGGATGATTAATTAGGTCAATTTATTATTAGAGCTGTGATTCGATCAAACACAACACGTCACTAGAAAAGTAAAGTAAAATGTAAACACAGCACATGCAATAACATACGAGATGGAACATGGTAAACAAAAACCATGCTTACGGTCGTGGAAAATAATAGGAAGTCAAGATACTGTTAATCATAGGATATTTAATTCGCAGCAAGATACGACATACCTCATAAACAAATTCTGCACAAAATTGTTCACAATAAGTGTTTATTAAACAGTGGATTTTCTTAAGATGGTAGTAGAAAGCTCGGCATACTGATATGATATATTCGTACATGTTACTACATTAGTCAAAATGTGGTGATGCCAAATATATAATATTTGTTTATTATTATTTTGGCTTAGAAAATGTTTAGTCATCCATAGCCGAATATTAACAATACAATGTTCTAATTGTTTCAAGAAAGAGGAGAAATTTAACTAATTGTCAGGATCCAGTGATATATACAGCTGTGTGTCATCAGCATACAAGTGATATTTAACCCCATATCGCTGTGCAATGATCCCAAGAGGACGGGTATACATTGTGAAAACCAGAGGACCGAGACTGAACCTTGTGGTACACCAGATAACAAAAACTAAACATCAGATAAAATACCATTAACAGACACTCTCTGGGAGCGTCCTAGGGAAAGGTACATTATGGTAAACCTTATCAAATCCAGCAGACAGGTCCAGAAGAACATTTAATACTAGCTTACCTTGATCAGTTGATACCATAATATCACTTTCCACTCGAATCAAGGCTGTTTCGGTGCTGTCACCACTTTTATATGCAGACTGTAGTGATTCATTAAAGTTATTATTAATGAAATATTTGTTTAAATGGAAAACAATTGTCCTTTCTATAACTTTAGATAAAAATGTTAGATTTGAAAGAGGAAAGAGGTCTATAATTGCTTAAAATATAAGAGTCATACTGTGTTTTTCAATAATGGTTTTACAAGGGCAGCTTTCCTCGGTCTTGGGAAAACACCCAGAGATAAGGATTTCTTAATTATATTTGTAATTGAGTTTATCAGAACTTCCAGATAGTCTTTC
Source organism: Paralvinella palmiformis (assembly GCA_025642065.1). Classification (NCBI taxonomy): domain Eukaryota; kingdom Metazoa; phylum Annelida; class Polychaeta; order Terebellida; family Alvinellidae; genus Paralvinella; species Paralvinella palmiformis. Next base: position 203,749 of record JAODUP010000174.1, read on the forward strand.
ATAATCCAGGTAGGCATAGAGTCAACTGCACACAAATCAATAAATGACCGTTTTAGCAACTGTCTGATATCAGTTTCTGCAATATGCTCAAATGTATGAATTATGGGCATGCAGGACTTTTCTACCAATGGCATGCCGTGTGTTAAAGTGATGGAAGTGAGGTCATCATGTATATTTAATATCTTTTGACAGAAAAAGTTATTAAAACAATTGTCCATATCTTTATCTGAGTTGATAATTCTTAAATGTCCTTGCATTTATCATAACACAATAATTTGTTTATAACGATCATCTGAAGTGAAGGTCAATTTAAGGTTATGCAAGGTGTACCCGTTTAACAGTCTTTAAGACGTATCCTTTCGCATTAAAATATTTAGATGCATTAATTATATCGACATAGTTTCTATATAAGCTATCTTATCAACCAGCCAATCACCGATTATCACCATCTGGATATAAAAGTCTTCAGATTAGAACATATTCTCATTCATAAGTTATATAATAGCTAGTCCATAAATGAGCATAGAATTAGGGGGCTATGACGAAATAAAGGTGATGAATTGAAAGGAACATTTTTATGACGTTCTAAACATGTCGTTTATTAACAAAGGCCATGGGAACAACAAAACAACAATAACAACAAAAATAATATTCTTAATGTTGTTGATGTTGGTGGAGTTGTGTGAACGACAGCTATTAACATAATTGGCTAACTCAATGAAGAATACACATGCTCTATATTTTAATCCTTCCAAGCGATGACTAATTGTATGTTTCGATTATGTGTTGATGTGGATCTATCCGAAAGTTTCAATAACTACATAATTTGGCGGTGTATATTCTGTGAAGTGCGAGTTTATGCGAACATAGCAATAAGTTTCTAAAAGCCTCATGTTAGCAGATCGATTGTAAGATGTTTATCCTTGTTTAGAAAACCTTATTATTAATGGGCTCATCAGTATATTTTTAACACGAGTGGTATATCTTTAAAAACCCAATAACCAGAGTTAATAGTTTACGTAAGTTCTCAGATTTCTTTGATCGTTCGGAATCCTCATTGAGGTCAATGGTTGTTGGTACTGATAATGTGATAACTATAGTTATGTTCCAGAGTTATATATATATATATATATATATATATATATATATATATATATACACACACACCATGTAGGTTCGAATTATTTCATGTTCGGCACAATAATCTCTATTTGTACGATTACAGTATAACTGAAACATAACAAAATATCACCTACCACTGACCATCCGGAAAAAGCCATATTGTATCAACACAATTCATTATCGAACCCTTGGATAATATTATTAGTTTAAAAATTGACCGAGAACATATGAAAACATGATTTTCCTTGAACCGTTCATAGAGAGAAAAGGGTAATATTTAAGAACAGATATTATCTAAGATATATTAATCAGGACAAATGAATAAACGGAGGTAAATGATAAATATTTTATTTCATAATACTAATGCAAATTATAATATCATAAGCACTATGCGGACTGGATGAAATCATTTCTTCGTAGTCAGTCATAATATGAAGTCTCCCACTCGTGTCCAAATAGCTGTGGGAGTCAAGGCTCCATATTGTGAAGGAGCAGCTGATCTATGGTAACCAGCATATGACAGCTTAACACTGCCTCATTTTGGGTTGTAATTAAATAAATACACGGCACACAACCATAAATAACACGCCAATACATATACCTGTAATTTCCAAGTATTCCAATTGTCTGATTAATACGATAGCTAACCGACATTTATTGTCTGCTACTCTAACGCACATATACTAATAAGAATATTCATTTAATAATAATAATAATAGTAATAATAATAATAACGATAATAATAATAATAATAATAATAATAAACTTATCAACGGAAACTAATATGAAATTATATATAATAAATAAATAAATAAATAAATAAATAAATAAATAAATAAATATATATATATATATATATATATATATATATATATATATATATATATATATATATATATATATATATGACACAATATATATGTTCTTGGTCATCACATTGTAGTGTGTGTATGTGTGTATTTAGCTACTAAATCAATAAGCCCTACTCTATCTACATATATAAACATTTGGCTTAAATATATAGCCACTAAATCTAGACCAGCCACCAAATGGCTAATGGCTATGATCAATTTGTTCTAATTGTACCCAAAGCTGTAGAACCGGTACTACGATCGGTAGGTTGAATCTTACGAAACCATCTCTCTATGTGCAACATCCTTGCCAGTTCTCTCCGGAAGCTGGGGCCACTGAGACAGTATAGGATGAAATTAATGGCAAAATTCGTATACGCAGCCATGTTGATGCTGGCCCAGGCCAGATGAAGTTTGGCTAAGTCTCTATAGGTTTTAACCTGATCATTCCAATGTTTCTGGGTACCGATATAGATCGTTATGGGGGCGGTGGTGACGAAGAACATGAAATTAACGGTGATCAAAATGGTCGTCATCGTGTTAATTCTCGTGTTGGCGTCCGCTCTGGCATTCAGATTACGGAGTTTACGTAGATAGAGAAGACGTGCTATTATGGCCACGTTTATAGAGAGCATCAAGACGAAGGGCGCTAATGAGGCGATTACAAAGTCGATCCAACTCCATATGACGTTCACGAAATAGGAATATTTATCATCTGACGTATAGCAGTAAGTCTTCACGATGGTTTTCGTCCAGAAGAAATGCGCATTCAGAGCCATCAACGTCGTCCCTGTTAAAGCCAACTGAATGGAGGCAAATTTCTTTGTAAACATCTCCTTGGCGTGGTGTGGAACAAATATAGCCGCCAATCTCTCGACGGCTACCCAGACCAGAATCCAGGCCTCGAATTGCATCAAGAAGTATACGAAGAAAATGTGTATCTTGCAACTGGCGACGGATAATGACCTGATATCCAGACCGCGCAACGCCCTGATCCAGTACCTCAGTAGACCTGTGTACAGTACCGCCGTGTCAACGACAGCTAATACTGTCAGATAGAAACTTGTAGTGTGTCGTTGTAGACTTTTTCTCATCATCACCAAACCAGATAACAGATTGCCAATCGTGCCAAATATTATTATAACACCTGATCCGTAGAGCCACATGTTATTTGCCAGAATATATTCCTGATAAATGCTTGGGTCTTCCCGAAAGATGCTTTCCGTTGTATTGGAAGCATTAGCCATATTGAAGTGATCGATGTTGATCTGAAAGAGAGGATTAAATAAAAGCTATACAATACTGTTGACAATAATCTGAAACTAAAAGCAATTCGTCATGGTACCATTGTATATATTATATAAATATAAATGTTTAGTTCATCATAAGCGTGGCATTGTCTGCGTTTAACAGAATATTTACGTCATTCCAGACTCACACCATAGTTTAAGTTACCTAACGCACTGTCTCTTGCGCTATATGTTTTGTTTGATGTTCTCCAGGTGAGAGTGTCTATGAGTACATACGACTCGATCAATGTACGATGGCTGAGGTCTTCCTGTGGAGTGTCATCAGAGCCAGTAGCTGATGGTGACTATCACTGGCCACACGGAGACTAACCACTTGTTGGCAAGGCCGGCCTATAATAAGGGACTTCTCATACTGAAGACGACACGCCCAATCAATGTAGCGAGGTATTTCGACAAAACTACTTGTGTGATTGATACTGAGAGAGAATATGTCGTGGAACGTTATAAGTCGGCTATTGACACGCGGTCTAAAGCTTCATAACAATTCAAACAAACTACAGTGTTGAATAATCGGTAAACACAACATCTTTATAGTTTATGGGCTATTTCTAACATTTTTGATATGGTAAGTAATACTTTATTATTATTATTATTGTTGTTGTTGTTGTTGTTGTTGTTGTTATTATTATTATTATTATTATTATTATTATTATTATTATTATTATTATTATTATTATTATTATTATTATTATTATTATTCGTCGACTAAACTCAGTCTCTTCCTGGTGTGGTCTTTTAAAACACGGAGTCTTTGTAGTGGTTCATGGAGCCAATGGGAATTCCAAAACATGCCAATTGCTAAACAAGAAAGTAGTCGCGCTTATTGTTCACTTACCGTATACATTGATTGATGGAATGCCGTCAAATAATGAGCGCACTTCAGTATACAGATGGTAAATAGCGGTGCGTCTGAACACTGCATTATTAGTCACATATACGGTGATGCTTCATCTAAGGAATTAAAAACAACAACACTGTCAATAGCTATTGAATTGTTTATTTTGACAAATACCAGTATTCAAACACTTTCCTGTGACCAGTAATAAATGACAATTATGGTTTCTTTATGCGGCATTATTCTCTAAAATGTCAAAGGTTTCTTAGGATAGATGTCACTGCGGTAACGGTAGATCATATCACAGTTCAGAGATAATAAAATAGTGGCTTAATTCGAAATGGTTGTCCACTGAGATATGACACATAAAAGAAACTCCATTTATTCCATATGTCGATTGTACACAGTGTACAAGAGCCCTCAATTTAGGTAACAGCATGCACCAAATCTAAAAACAATGAAATATATTTCGAAATTTTCACGTTTGAGCAAATAATACCAATTATCAACAAAACGGTATGAGCTATATGTACATTATATTGAAGTTTTAATGCGAACGGATTTTGCAAAATTTCTACAGACAGAAGAATTCGCTACAACATATATTATAATTTGTATTATTGGATATTTCTGTTTTAAGCCAATATTTGGGATATAATGCGCGATATATATATGTCTGTCTCTGTGTGTGATTATTGGAATGATTGTTGTTTTGAAGTCAAGACATATAAAAAGGTAATAAATTAATTTATGACAGACAGGTAGACCGATACACAGACAGATAGATACAGTTACTGGGTTATCGCGCCTTAAATATTCCCTCATCCGTGGAGGGACCATCGTCTTTATTTGAAGGAGTTCATATTTAACATATTTCTCAGCGAGTATAACCACACGACGACGATACAGAGATTAGCGATAATAGAAAAGAACTCTTAAGACAGTAATTGCCACAGGAACTGCATGGAGAGTGACGTTTCTAATTAAAGATGGCTTCCTTCTGCTACAGCTTCTTCTAGTATCTGATTATGATCAATTATTATATCGTCGGCAGAACTCAGTAATCTTGTCAACAGATGGCAGCTGTAAACAGAAAAAAACTTTCGCAATTTTCGGTTCTTTGAATTAATTTCTTAAAACCCATTTGTTAGTATCAGACCTGGGTGAATTACTTTGAAATGTAATACATTACTATTACTATTACTTCTGAGTATTGCTATTACTATTACACTTGATATTGAATGTAATATATTACTATTACTATTACATTTCTTACTATTACTATTACATTTTTGCTTATGATATTATTATTATTATTATTATTAGTATTGGTAATGTTAATGATAGTGCTGGTAGTTTGATATGTTACTGGGTCACTCTCATCATAAAATAATACAAAACACAATTTCATTTACATATTAAACCAACACTAGTCAGTTGACCTTACCTAGTTACACTAAATAACTAGTAAATTCCCAATAGGTGAAGAATTTCCATATATGCCTGCCATGGCTGAATGAGCATGATTAGCAAGGTGGTGTAACAATACCAAGTAATATACCAATTGCCTCTTGCATAGTGAAGTTAGAAATAGTCTTTGCTGAGCCTGATATGCTTGAACCACAATGCCTACATTTAGCTTTGTAATTGACGTCGGTATTAGTAGACATCTTAAAATGACTCGGATGTGATACTTTAGCCATTGTGATTTATACTTTTTTATCTGGATGTCTATGTTATTGATAATATCGTAGATACAGCATAAAATATATTAAAAATCAGAGTATGTGTATGTCAGATGTAATGTGTATATCAGATGTAATGCAGCTGTAAGATATGGAATCCAGGACAAAACCCCACTCGGACAAAACCCCATCGGACATAACCCCCTCGGACAAAACCCCACTCGGACAAAACCCCACTCACTAATACACATTTCGGACATAACCCCACTCTTAAAATAATATTTAATAAATGTTTTTTTTATTATGCCTTTGGTGCTGTTGATTGATTGATTAATTAAATAATCCTTTTTATTATTACATACAACATTTATATAGCACTCTCCATAAGTACACCATGTTCAAAAGTGCTTTACATGTAAAATAAGACTTAAATTAACTATATATATATATATATATATATATATATATATATATATATATATATATATATATATATATATATATATATATATATATATATATATATACTACTGTAATTGTGAATTATTCATGAAAGGATCATCCCTAACATCAATAGTAGATGGATTTATTTCATTGCTAATGGCTAGAGCCTATGATACATGTAGTAGCTGTGGATGGCTTCTTTTATAATTTTATATACGGGCAGTGGAAAATAGGAAATAATCATCATTCTCTGATAGCTCTCATTAACTGATATTTAATTACAAAGATAATAATAAGATATAATTTGATAAACATGGAGATCATCACTAATCACAAGTGTGGTTTGAAGCTGATACGTGAGGGCTACATGTATGCCAAGAAATATGTGAGGAAAACTGTCCGATGGGAGTGCTCCAACCGTACTGCTTTCAGCTGTAAGGGAGGCCTGACCACTGATGCTGAGGTAAATATGTTATGCACTGATGAACTTATATAGATAAAATTTGATATTTGTTTTTTTGACTTTCCTCAAACTTAAATTGATTGATAATCAAATTATATGGTCCTTATTTGAGCACAAACTAATGCTGTGTTTCTCTTTATAATTTTAGATGACCACTGTCATCAGTTTCACTCCACATAGCCATGAATCACAGGATCAGGCAATAGCAATCACAAAGCTACGTGCCTCCCTCAAAGAACATGCTGCAGGATCACGTGGTACAGTCACACAACTGATAGTAGACCATACCACGGACACACCTGTCAACATACGCGCTGACCTGGGCAAACCAGAAACTATCAAACGTTCTTTTTTTAAAGTGGGGTTTTGTCCGAGTGGGGTTTTGTCTGAGTTGGGTTTTGTCCGAGTGGGGTTTTGTCCGAGTGGGGTTTTGTCTGAGTGGGGTTATGTCCAGTGGGGTTTTGTCCGTTTACCAAGATATGGTGTGGACCTGGCTGGCTTTGTTGTTCGGGGAGAATCCCCAGGCTGTCGCTTATTCGGCACAGCCTCTGTGTTCGAGTGGTTGAGAAACCTCCTCCCCACCACTCACAGGGGAGCAGTACGGAAAGATGGAGTCGAAATACCTTGAGGGTGGTCACTGCCTGAGTGTTTTACGTCCTCAGGGGGTTTTAACGTCCCTCTTTATTTTAAATAATGCAGCGCCATTTAACGTGGTCAGCCACCCACGATGTTGTGAGCCGAGAAATTAATTTCTGGAAAAGTTTCGACCTCTTATGGGGTTCGAACCTGTGACCGTTGGCATCAAGTGCCGGGTGCTTAACCGCTAGGCCACCGGAGCTCACTAGGTGTGGACCAGTAAACTAGGGAGCTTATATATGAACAGTGGCACAAGTAATGCCAACATTCACTAATCGGGGATGCCGGATATAGATTCTTAATTGGGGGATAATTGGGAGCCCATAGTAATCAACTTGGATTCGGTTAAGTACACAGTGCTTAGTCTGTTTCAAATGGAGTGGCTTCTCGGTTACAGAATCAATAAAGAACAATATTATAAATGACAATTTGATTATGCAGCCAATCAGGTGACAGTGAGATTTGACAGTGCACTGACATATCTGGCAAAAAGTACTGTGTGTCTGACAAAATGTAATAGCAAAGTAATAGTGGATTACTATTACTTTATCAACTATTACAATTACTTTCAAAATGAGATTCACCATCACTATTACTATTACTGTGAAAAATGTAATCGTTACTATTACTATTACAATTATCCCAGGTGTGGTTAGTATTAGTCTATCTTATATTATTCTAACATTTTGTTCGTGGCTCGCCACTCCTCACCTGGAAATTGGCTGCGAATGGGTAAATAATGTTGTCAAAACGGCTCTGCAGCCACCAATTAAATGCATTCTTCCTTGTATACGAGGAGTGTATGCTTTAAGTTAGATAATACATTTTGAATGAAAAAATAGGTAAATTATGTATGTAGTCTCGCTAATATCAAATAAGGAACATGGGATTTATTATTATATAAGTACATAAGTCATGAAACATGCAAACCTTTTTATTTTTAGCCAAGTTGTTTGGATAATAGGTTTTTCTACATCTTTGATGATTCACAAACTAATACCATAACCGAAAACACTAATTCCCCCTTCCCCGAACAAAACAAAATTTATGGCACAATGAAAACCAAACACGTTGCTAACAACTCTTCATAAACTAACTGTATCGTGTTTCTAAACTTGTATCGACCTCATTGAATAGGTGACACAATAAGACATCATAAAACCCTTTTTAAATAACACACTTTTGCTTCCCAATTGTGTTGTGTGAGCCATTGTCATATTATCAGTATATACGACCATGAAACCGACCATGATCCCTAAGAAAATTAAAGTTTCATTGACAAACGTTCACTAGGTGAAAACAGATCGTCGGTTAGCGTAGAAGAAAGTTTGACATGAAGCACTGATGTCGTTGTGATGGATGCTTATGGCGCACTTTTGAGGGAACACTCTTTTTATCTTTGAAGACAAGTGGTCTCATAAGACAAGGGCCGCAGGTCCAGGTTTTATTGTATGATATATGTCATATCATATGATAATGAACTTAATATTAATATTATCCGTATTATATATATATATATATATATATATATATATATATATATATATATATATATATATATATATATAGCGAAAATCATCGAAAATCATAAAGAAGAATGGCCTATATAAGCCATTTAAGCCAATCGTTGAGGAATATCATTCAGATATCGAAGTTGTTAGATTAGAACATATTCTAATTCGTTTAGTTATATATAAAGTGTAACCCGTTTAACAGACCATCCTTAGTTCTATGATAGTTAGTATTTAAAGAGAAAAGAGGGATTTTTAAAGGAATGTCATGAATGGCCAAATAATTGGGTATAACATTCTAACAGGCTAACAATGTAAATAACCAGCCATTATAAAACATTATACATAGTCTTTCTCAATTGTTCTGTTGTCAATGAAATTTGTCTTAGGGATCATGATCGTTCATTGTCGTATATACTGATAATATGACAATGGCTCACACAACACAATTGTGATAGTGGGGCGCATGGCTAACCTATTGTCCAAATTTGATACACACATAGCTTAATATATTTAAAAGAAATCTATATATTGGGTCATTGCAAATTGACATCCTACTTACCATGAGAGCCATTTTAGAAAATGGCTGCCAAGGGCTATTGACATGGAACAATGTTGCTACCCCAAGCTGCTATTTCCATGTTTTCAGGACAAGAAATATTATTTACATGTAAGGTTCAGTGCAAAATGGCGAGATTGTCTCTCCATGGTATAGTGATAACTTGATTAAACCGTAGCCGTAACAAGTAGAGTTACGTATTAGCATAGACCATGTAACAATGTTCAGTGAAGGTACTGAAGCTATTAACTATGCTATTTATGTTATTTGAGAATACCAATGTTATTGTTGAATAATATTTGAATCATTCTATTAACACATCTTGATCATGTGACAACTTGAAAACTTCCCATGGATCATGGCATGGCACTTGATTAAATGAGCGATCTTAAAGTCATTTGACGTATTCTCCCTCACAGAAGCAGAGGCTTGTGCACTGAAGTGCAACATTCTTGCACTTGTAGCGCTTTCTGCAACCACTCTTGCAGTTAAACAAGACGAGCTCCTGGCATGATTTTAATGTTTGTGGCAATGTAGTCTAGTGGGGCTGAGATGTTCTTTCTCTCTTCACCCACCGCCAGTTAGTTGGTGATGTCAACATAGGGTCTGGTAGCATTGTCTTCTCCTAGATATGACCACTCTATTGACATGCTCCTCTAGAGAAGCTCGGGTAGATTTGTGGCACCGAATGTTTTCCTGGAAAGAGTTTCCTGGTGCAAGTGCTGGTTCTGTCAAACAGAAGTATGACAAGGTATAACCCTAACCTCTCAGTTATGTTCATTGCATCATCGGAGATCTACTTTGGTCCATCTGCAAGCATCAATAGTGCATCTTTCAGTTCCGGCAAAGACTTCCATGTTGACCATGCTGTCTTGTTTCCATGTCCAGCAAAGCTGTGTACAGTATCGCAGCCTGTCAAAGCATGACACATTGGTAGGGCACATGACACCAGTGGTCCAAGACTATTTGGTGGGCTGTCAGGTAGCGAAAACTCATTCCAAATGCTAGCCACAGTCCACAGTCAAGATTACAACATCAGTCTCAATTGTGCGAATGAACATCTGGTGGTGGCTATGCCGTTAAGCGTATGATAAGCGCACTAACATACGACTATCAGCTTATTCATGGCTGCACGGAGCCAGGGTGTGGCTACCCTGCAATAGCCCGGTGGTGACCACCCCCATCCTATCGGTGAGCACAACTTCCTTGTCTTCCTTACAGAACGCCCCGATCTTTTACAGTAAACTGTAAATTTAAATCTACGAGTTTCCTGGTACGGCATCCTTCTCAACCACATGTCTCCTTACACCCTTCCCACGCTTAACTCTTGCTGTGCCTTTCAAGGAATCATCCTCATAAGTATCCCAAACGAGGTTCACACATGACACACTGCGCAGGTGAGAAGAAATATATGGGCTGAATATCTGCTGGGTATATTCATCTGAATGCTGGCACCTCCATCATGAACTATACAGGTAGCATCAGGGGTCTTAGTCTGAAGTGGAGACAGGCCCTCTATGCATTTCAAAATTTCACTCTTGGTACAAAGTTGTAAAGAGCGCGGGCCATGCTTGATTCTCATGCTAAAAGAAATCTTCCATATTGCCACCCATCGTTTGACAGCTAATGCAGATTCGTGAGAACACTTTTCACTGATGTTAGCTGCTGCTTCTCAATACATGCCGTCTTCGCTACAACCGATTGGGGTGGATTATATCGTCAATGGGCTTTGTTCTCATTGATAGTTCAGTAATGTCATGGAAATAAACTGGGATATTAACTTGGCAACTGGCCCACTGTCTTTTGGCATGCAGCACCTTCAACAAGCACCATGCTGCGGCACTCCTAGACCTTCTAAGGCAGGGTGTTGAAAGAGTGAGATCCCTGTGCCATGGAAGTCTCCTTTGCAGTAGTTGAGCTAGGGTTATGGTCAATATTATCAACCGCGGCAGTTGTGAAGACGTCATAACGCATCTTAGGGGGCAAACCACCTGTTCCTTATGGAACTGCCGTATGACAGTTTATCCTAATTAGGAACACAGACGAAGCACACGGTCATACGTGTGATACTGACACCTACACGTGAAAGCCGATCCACAAGTTCCCCCTTTCTGATTAGGGCATGGACCACCAGGCTTATATACATCAGTACAGATGTATCCTGAACAGTGCTATGTCTGATGTTGGCAGGCACTGTGTGTCCTACCATCCGTGCCGAGAACTGTATAATTTTCGTGTGTATAGTAGGGATAAGAAGCTTTTTTTTTCAATGATACATCAACATTCTGCATAAGTATAGGTTTGCTACTGTACTTTTCTAAATAAAAAACAATGCTTGGTGTAGTATCTACCATCTGACAAAATAAGCTACGAGAACTGTTTTTTACTGATTCATGGCACTATATAATCAAATTACAATATCATACAACGACAAATTACTTTGTAGAGTTCAATATAATTGTGAGTGAATAATTATTTGTCTCTTAGGGTTTATTAGAATCTCAATTATGTCCATTATTGCATGTGACTTCAATAACCCAGAAAGTTTTAACCAACCACTGGTGGTCATTTTGAAAAATGGCTGCCAGGATGCGAATTTGCGATGGCCCAATATCCGGTTATGTTCCAAATATATATATATGCCAAAACAACTGCCAAATTAGGTGATTGTATCACAAAATGAACAATCGGCCCCACAATGAGTCTAATGACCGCAAGGTAAGTTCCGATTATTGTTATTTTACATGTACTTTAGTATGTGTTGATGTGCTTTGACCGCGTATTTCCTGTTAAGAACGAGCTTATACAGATAGAAAACTCCACTAATAAAGGTCTTAAATTGGCATGCAGTGAAATATCGAAACAACTCTATAATGCTTAAATACTTATTTACAAAGTCTTTTGTCAATTTGCTAAACGGTATATCTGTAACCTGGTAGCCCCAAATAACAGGTAATGAAAATAACTAAGTTCCCGTTTGAAAAATCATTCAGATCAATGGATGTAACAACTCATAATGTTTAATACATATAGTTATGTAATACACTTCTCTCTATCTAGATAAGCTATTAGAACGAAAGGTAAACTTGAATCTATTTTATTTATAGGATGACTATCAGACATGGGGTCAATCCAATTTCCGGAATTTCCGGAATTGGAATTGATTATTAAAAAAATGAATTGGAATTAGAATTGAGAAATTTTGAATTGGAATTCGAATTTAGAAATTTTGTGAGCATTGAAGTTTCCTACAAAAAAATAAATCCAAGTGAGCATTTAACCAATTAAAATGGTCTGGATACCATGGGCTCCGCCCCCACTGTGACACCACCACATAGCATACCTAGTAATCTATATAGATATATTGTTATTTAGGAAATAATTAATTTATCATCTCACCGGGAATGCCAATCTGGAGCCAAAGTTTGTCCCTCCTTTTCTCAAACTGTGACAACTATAGCCTGTCCCCAGACCTAACTGTTTAATAACCATTTGAGAGATTTTGTAAACTTACCATATGTCATTGGTTTAGTACCCAGGAGGGTTGTGAAAGTAAATACAGGGTCTAACCACTGCTGGGCGGAGCTAAGAAAATACATTCGTTTCAAGGTTCCTACTGGGCAGTGGAATATAAACACACCTTTGATGATTAGAAAATATACTCTTACATGGGGATGCACCCAAGACTATGATCCACCACGTGATATAATACCTCTTTTAGCGTCTTGTGGTTAGGCTTGTGCTAATTTTATCATGTTAACACTTACATGTGCTGTTACCAATATACTGGAACCAAATTGATCCAAAAAATAGTACTATATTATTAGTCAGCCATTATCACGAAGCATAACGATTCCCAACAAGACGAACAAAATAAACGCCAAATAATCAATAAATAATATATCAGGTTCCCCCAAACCAACATATTTATTGTAACAAGGAATATTTTGTTTTTATCATTATAATTCTGCTCTGTACCAGGGTTTTCGACTTGACTGGGGTTAAGGCCATTTGTCAATTACCCCCAGTCTCGTGCTGGCGTGGAATAATACATGACAAGACCACTATTTCCATGGTACATTAAGGACATATAACTGCAAACAGACACATGAGTTATTGTAAACAGCTGTCGAACAGGACCGGTTCGTTATATTCAAATATTACAAATACCCATGCCTCTGGCAAATCAGAATATTACAGTAAATATCAAAACATGCAACTGAAAGCTGAGGGCTATATAAAAATGATGCAGTCTTTCCAAATGTTATTAACTCAGACAAAGATATGGCCCTTTGCACACACACACACACACACACACACACACACACACACACACACACACACACACACACACACACACACACACACACACACACACACACTGAGGCTATATATACGGCTTGAATTTTCACTTAGGTTAGAGAAGAACTTCGACGCCAGACCAGTCGGACGTGTATTGATACATGGTTCATATAGGTAGGATTTATTCAGTTATTCGAACCCAGAATAAAGCTGAGGTCAGCATCTGAGGTGTCGAAATGATTTATATACAGGTTTCTTTTGGACCACAGAAAATTACTGTTGAATGTAAACTGTGGTGTCAAAATAGTTATGATATGTATGTAGCAAGTCACCATTGAACCACACGCACGTGTTGTTGGCTGCGAGCTGTGGTATCAAATGGTATGTTTTTTACGTGCTTCCGCTTTTTGTACGTAGCCTGCATGTAACCGCTTTCCTGTGGGCGTGACATAGTTGTCGCGTACGAAAAGCGAATTAGCTGGTTCCCACAGGCTGATGAGTAGACCAGACACATGCTTAGGTATACGCACACATTTATCAATATGTGGAGGTATGGAACATTTTTTTTTAGATTAATGTATGTATAGTTGTATTTAGATTTATGGAGGTAGGTTTCGAAGGATGTTTAGATATGTTGATGCTCTGTGCCTGTTGCCTCTTACTATGTACCCTAAAACACACACATGGGTTATATAGTTTATATAGAATTGCTTTGAAGAAAGATACAGCAATTGAAAACTTGCTATAAATAGGGCTGCTTATATAATTAAGCTAAACATTCTCACTACTGCCGTGATTTGACTTGAGTGTTTCTTCCCAAATTCCACGGCTGTAGGTGATTCGCATTTTGATTTTGCTTGGCGGCTTAGGGACTGGTGAGTACACACATATACATACACATATAACAAAAAATATATATATATATATATATATATATATATATATATATATATATATATATATATATATATATATATATATATATATATATATATATATATATATGGATACCATCCACAATTAGAACAAAGATATTAAAATAGCACCCCTCCTTTGTTAAAAAGAACTAAAGGATTAAGTGCGTGACTTCCTATTGAAAATTGTGTATATAAACCTCGAGCAATATGGTAACGTTAGACATTTTATGCAACCTGATGAAGACTTGAATAGGTCGAAACAGGTCGTTGCTATTGGGTATTAATCTGAATTTATTCTGATTTGTGCTTATATTATTCATACATTATTCATACTGTCTATTAATATTTTATTTTTCCATTTTAGGCTTAATCTTTCTTGGCCGTTGTGTTCGGCACATAGCCTGGTTTTGTTTTAATCATAGTTTCTTTTTATATTTAGATTATCCTCTTCTGGATTATTTTAGAATTTTTTTATTTATTTAATTTTTCTCTAATTTAAACGGTAATTAATTATACTTGCAATTAAATATTGTTTTTAATCAGTTTGGAGTTATAATTGTTGTTTGAATGAAAGTATAACACCTATGCCAGCGCCTTAACTATCTTTATAAAACACACACATACATACATACATACATACACACACACACACAAACACACACACACACACACACAGGTTGGGGCGATTACAGGACTAATAATTACTGTTACGATTACACTCATTTTGGATGTAATGGATTACGATTACATTGTAAAGTAACCATGATTGTAATCATGGTTACAATGTATATAACACAAACATGAATGTGATTCTTCATCAATATTCACTCGGTTACATGTATAATACCGATATAAACATGCTACAGTGTTTACATGTTGATTTGTAAGAGTCAGACGGATTTTCAGGTATGTTCTTGACATGAAAATGTACAAAATACTTTGATGTCATTGTACGACGTACTTGTAGCATGATTTGTAACCTTTCTACTGTGGTATGAATATTTCTGAGATCAATATTAATCATAGAACAAAGGAGCAAGTAATGCATTTATAGAGAAAACTGAGATTAGTGCAAATAATATCAATGGATTTGTTTGAATATATAGTTAGTAAAGAAATGCGTAATGTGTGGCATGACTATAGCCAGATAAGGTCTATTGAATAAATGAGATATTTAGAATATAGTCAAACCCCCAACTTCGACCCCTCTGTAACTTGACCTACTTTGTAAATGGACAACTTTTCGCAATCTTAAATTATTGCTATGCTTTAAATTAAATTTTTCTTCTCCGTACTTCGACCTTTGATCTCTGTCCAATACCCACGTTTGTCACCGGGGGCCGAGATGTAGCATTGTTTATGTTCACTAACGCTTGCGTTAATTTAATTGGCTGATTGTCATCCGACGGTTGGCCAATCAGAATCTTTGCATCTGGAGTTAAAACGATGGTATCAGCTGACTGTGTGACAGTTAATCTGAAATGCCGCTTTATGACTTATAATAGCGGCAACATCTGAAGCAGTGTTTCAACACATTGTTCTTTCGTGTTCATAGAACAAATAAACTGACAAATCATCACGTATATAAATATTACAGCAGTCCGTCAATGAGCTCTGGTGGCCTAGTGGTTAAGTACCCGGCACTTGGTGCTAACGGTCACAGGTTCGAATCCCGCAAGAGGTCGAAACTTTTCCAGAGATTAAATTATCGGCTCACAACATCGTGGGTGGATGACCACGTTAAATGGCGCTGCCGTTTCCGCTGAATTATTTAAAAAATAAAGGGGGACGTTAAAAAACCCTGATGATGTAAAACACTCTGGCAGTGACCACCCTCAGGGTATTTCGACTC
The DNA here is from genome assembly GCA_025642065.1 of Paralvinella palmiformis. Taxonomy (NCBI): domain Eukaryota; kingdom Metazoa; phylum Annelida; class Polychaeta; order Terebellida; family Alvinellidae; genus Paralvinella; species Paralvinella palmiformis. The sequence continues at coordinate 220,236 of JAODUP010000174.1, forward strand.
CATCTTTCCATACTGCTCCCCTGTGAGTGTTGGGGGAGGAGCTTTCTCAGCCACTCCAAAATAGAAGCTGGGCCGAATAAGCGACAGTCCCGAACAACAAAACAAACAATGGGTACACCAGTTGAGTGTTAACTATTGGCTTACATACCAAACCATACCTCTGGCGTGATATAGCATAGTAAACAATCTTGTGTAATCGTGAAAGTAATCGCTGATTACGATTACATTTACAATGTAATCGATTACGATTACATTGCATCTGGAAATGGTGATTACGATTACCTAAGATCATGTAATCGATTATAATCGATTACCGATTACGATTACCCCAACCCTGACACACACATACACACACACACACACACACACACATATATATATATATATATATATATATATATATATAAGAGAGAGAGAGAGAGAGAGAGAGAGAGAAATAGAGAGATAATGGTGTGAAGTTGAAAACACGTTTTGAAAGATATTTTGCACTAATCACAATATTGTGAAACATACCAGATGTAATCTATTTAATAAGTCTCCGTTTTACTCATAGATATGTAAGATTGATCCACATTTTACTACAAAACATTATTTTAATAACCAAATAACAGCAAAGGTAACAGTGGACGAAGAAGGGAAGACGAATCTGGAGTCATTCAGTAGGGAAAAGTGACGCCACCAGATAAGCTGCAAGCAATCTTAAAGTCTTCTACACAGGAAATACAAGTATGCCGGCTTTAGACGAATTGGATGGATTAGTCCAGTCTGTGGTAGATGACTTAATGTAAAATGCCTCTCATTTGAAGCTACGCAAATACCCTTGCCTTCCACTTACCATAATGAATTTGAGAGGATGTCACAGGAGTATTGATATCCTCAGCAGATTTAGACATTGTCATGGATATTATTACACAGATCAACAACAGACAGAGTTGGCGACAACGATATCTGACATTAAGCATACACCTCCTGATGGTATAATAAGGAGACCTGGCCTGTGCGTGTGATTGACATTTAACAACTATGATGAGCAGACTAATTCATTGTCTGGACGTGGTACTCTACATACAACAGTTATCAGAATAGACCAGAAGATAACCATTTATAGATAACATCAGATGCAGAGGCTTCCCATCCACGACACCTGCATCAACAGAGCTGCATCGAAAGAAACCAAGGATGTCAGAGTTCAACTATCAAACTATCCAGGCTGGACGTTTTATCCTGAGACACTGAAGTCAACACAGAACGTAGCTGAAAAATGTTACGATACAACAGTTGTACATCATGACTTGGCTATTGCTAGGCTAACTCTTCAAATCCAAGCAACAGAGTATCCAGGATATGATAACGTGTTAAAACAATTCCATATCCTTCGATGGATCAGGAGGGGCAGATATACCACGGAGACTGATGTGCTAACTGATGTGCTAGCTAGTCTTCTGTATATCGGTTCATTGAACTGCATTCGTTTGGCAAAACTTTCACTTATCTAATTATTCCGGTTACACTCTCCCTATCTCATGTTGACGGCATCATGCAGAAATCAGATAAGGCAAAATTGATGTTCATGTTAGAAAGAGTTGCTTTAAGTACACCTCTATCAGCAATGGGTAATGTCATCCTCGTTGATGGCATGTTCCTAATCCATACATTGGAAAAGATAACCCTTACATTCGGAGGCCTTGCCATGCAGATCCTAAAATAGTTTTGCTCAATGTCACCACGAGTTGACTTTGTGTGTGATATATACCAACATCCTATCATTAAAGAAGGTGAGCCTCAGTGGCCTGGACAAAACATCATTGACCAAAGGAATGGCAAAACAGATCCAAAATGATCTAATGTACACCAGTTATTGTAGTCGTGATACAACCAACATCACATCATTTATATAGATGGATGTAGGAGTAAGTGGAAAAACGCCAGAAGGTATATTAACGTAAACCAGTTATTAGCAGTGATAGAAAATATACAGTTGCTTCTTTACTCGGCTTCCATGCTATAACCTGGTGTGAATACACTGCCTCATTCTACAATAAGGGAAAGGTAAAGCCCGTATTGATGATGATGAAAGCTAAAATCCATTCCAGAATGGACGACGGTGAGATAGATAAAGACATCATAGATGCCATTGAAGATGGTGTGTGTACATTGAATGGCTTCCGGAATATATGGATGTTCGAGCAGAATTATGAACCATAGACTGATGAAGATCTATTAACAAATATCAGTTGCATGAAGCCGAGTTTGGTGCCTCCTTGCCACAGAGTCTTGCTACAGAAGATTACGGAGCCAAATTTGTTGCCAAGTTATGGAAAACCTCAGATCAACCAGTCTCAGTACCAGCCAGTCCTGTAGTTAATGGATGGGTGGTTCGAGATGATGGTTATCGCATCATCTGATATGATAGAGATCAAGTTTCAAGTAGCTTTGGCCAGATTCTGTAAGGAAACAATGTGCCAGATGAGGAATATGGGGTGAATATTAACATTGAATATGAATAAGCTGATAATGATTATGATAATTCAGGAGGATTGTCATATGATCACATAATGACACCTCGCTCTATAATGATTTTCACGACCTGTGGTTAAATATTGGGAATTACTTTATTTCAATGTTAGCTTTTTATAACTTACTGATGACCATATGATTATATGACAGTTTGTGTGCTGGCACTTTGAGTCGAACAGATATGTAAATAGTATCCAATTATCAGAAAGTAATTCTATAAGTATATGAATTAATTTATGTTTATGAATAACAAACATCTCGGTGTATATAGAAGCAAAAATTATACTTCGGTTATTATTTGAACGAGAATTAAAATATGCGACTGAGTATAGAGTTCAAAAAGCTAGTTTTGTGTTAAAATGTGAATCAATCTTACAAATAAATGAATAAAATTGAAAAATATGATTCCTCTACTATGCAGTGAATTTCTTTGTACGTATATAGCAAATCGGCGATTTGTGAAAATCACGATACCTTTGAATTCGGAATTGTTTAATAACTGCAATTGTGAATTCAGCAGAAAAATTGTACTACAGATACAAACCTCATATAAATGTGACCTATATCCTGGTCTAATTTTGGTCAACAGAAGAATTGTCATTTATATAGCATGTTTTTGTGTCTTGTTGCCGTTATTGTATTGTATAAGTGATATACTTTGTAAGTTTAGGATCCCCAGAATTGTTTGTAACATGATTTATAACCCTTCTGTTGGGGTATTATTTGTTTAGTATTATGAATCTGTGTCAGACTTAGTTGAATAATCATGCCCGTTTGTTGCTGAGGTATTTAGCCCAGCGTTTATATATGATCTCTGAGCTGGTGTGTGACTGATACAACGCAATGTCTTTGTTATCATAAGATTGATGCTTCGAATCTCGTTAATGACCAAGCAGTTTTATATTTAGTTTTATTGATGCTTCGAATCTCGTTCTTTTTCTTCATTTGTTGCATTTAATATTGAGTGTTGAATTTACACGATGATTCTGTTTAATATCTAAGATTATTGGTGTGTGTATTTGTCATTGCATTGCCAAATAATTCTTATAATAAACGTTTAGTTTCGGTGTTCCCTATTAATAATACAAGGTCTAGGTGATACATATAATTTTGCTGGCTGTTGGTATCATTTCATCAGAACTTTTCTAATGGGTCTAAGTATAATAATATCACCAAAATGTATGTTTATTTGCGTAAGCTTGCACTTTAACAATCAGACAACTTGTGTTATGTTCGCATCATACGATTTTCTGTATACGTATTTACAAACAATTAATGTGTTTGATTAAATATGAATTTTCTCTTGCCACTAAATAGTTTTTGCTTAACCTGTTTTCTAACCCGAATTATTCGTTTTGTATCTTGCAGTCAACTCTGCTGCATCCAACTTCCTACTTCCGCGCTTCAGTACATGCAATTAAATAAATTGTTATAACACCTGTTGTGCTTATGCCGATTCATACTGTTGCACCTCGTGTAGAGAGTAGTATTGTTACTTCCTGTTGAATGGCAGATGTGATAATAACACCAATCGCCTTCAATGCATTCAGAATAGTGCAGCTCGCATAGTGAAAAATACTTGTGTCATCCCAATTGTTGAAAACTACATTGACTAACTGTTAGACAGCTTACCCATTTCAGGGTTTTACTAACAACTTATATATTCATCGATGACGTGGGATCTAGATGCCTAAGTGAACTCGTGTCCTTTGGAAGGTCATCCTGAACACCCAAGTCATTCACTCAGACACTATTACAGGTACCTGTGTCTCAGATCAAGTCATATAGCGATTGTGGATTAAGCGTTGCAGTCCTCGCTTCATGGAATGAATTGCAGTTAGATATCTGATAGGATTTTTGCATTAATTTAATTTGGGTTGTCACTGTACAGCGCCTTTAAATGAATGCTATGCTAGTAAACCTGTTTATTATTATTATTTTTATTAGTATTGTTATTGTTGTTGTTGTTGTTGTTTTATAACTTTATGGACTAACTAAAACATTTCCTTCCTTATCCAACGAAATCTTACTATAGACACCATCTTTTAACGAACATCAGCTGACGCTTGAACGCAGACATCCTCTAAAGGTGTCTATTACCGGCTATACAGAGAAGGAAGATAATAAAGATTGTATTGTATTGATACATGGTTCATATAGGTAGGATTTATTCAGTTATTCGAACCCAGAATAAAGCTGAGGTCAGCATCTGAGGTGTCGAAATGTTTATATACAGGTTTCTTTTGGACCACAGAAAATTACTGTTGAATGTAAACTGTGGTGTCAAAATAGTTATGATATGTATGTAGCAAGTCACCATTGAACCACACGTACGTGTTGTTTGTTGCGAGCTGTGGTATCAAATGGTATGTTTTACGTGCTTCCGCTTTTTGTACGTAGCCTGCATGTAACCGCTTTCCTGTGGGCGTGACATAGTTGTCGCGTACGAAAAGCGAATTAGCTGGTTCCCACAGGCTGATGAGTAGACCAGACAGATGCTTAGGTATACGCACACATTTATCAATATGTGGAGGTATTGAACATTTTATTTTTAGATTAATGTATGTATAGTTGTATTTAGATTTATGGAGGTAGGTTTCGAAGGATGTTTAGATATGTTGATGCTCTGTGCCTGTTGCCTCTTACTATGTACCCTAAAAACAAAAAAACCCCCCCACAACCCAAACTTTATTATAAATATATTATTCCCCTTTAGCAAAATTATTTTAATTTTTTACACGGAGACTGAGACTAGTATTTCAGCTGAATGATTGTGTCATTCCATAGGATTTAACACAAAAATTTATCAGGATATAATCCAATGATTGAGCGGACCGATCTTTCCAAATGAATGACACAGCTAGGCCTTTTAGCATAAGTTTCAATTAATGGATTAAATAAATTATTAAAATTAAACTTTTAGCTGAATGTAAATTGATTTTAATGAAAACTTTTAATACTTAATGTAGATGTAAAGGGGAATTTGCAAGTTTTGGAAATATTATTTTTACTTGTACCTGGGAACCAATCATATATGTATCACCTGTATTTTATTTTTTTTATTACATTAGAGTATTAACACCCTTGACATTTACATATAGTAAACATTCCATGAATGGCTGATTAAAAAATAAAAGATGGCAAATGTTCTATAAAAATAAGTTTGAACCAGACACGCCGGACCATGACAGCCATACAAATCGCGCTGAATCTTACTTAGTTTAGTGGCATATATCTATTGAATACATTCTATGCCATTCCTATTAAATACAAAACTATTATCTGAAGATCATATACATTTAATGGACTATAAATAAAATCCAAATATAGCTGGCAAATACAGTTTTTCAGTAAGACATGTATTGGCCACTACAAGCATAAATCGCCATGCAACACTTTGATTCTTAGACTTCTAACCGGATACCATAGTGTGAAATTCAGCCGGATGTTGGTGGCGCCAGGGGTAATTGAAACGGTCTATTCCTCCATTCAACTTAATTAATTATAACAATCTCGCAAAACGATTAACAACTTTATTCAAATCTACACGTAATCGAGATACGCATATACTATACACAATACACACATAATAAATATACACATGCACAATTACACACAGCATTTTATTAACTGTGAATTAACTGAAACAAACTCTTTGATGATTAAGAAACTAATAAAAGGTATCTGATCAACACGATATCAAACCCGATCAAATATTGTCAAAGCATTTGAGCCAAAACACATTTCATTACAGTCAGTAGTTGTCAAGTGACAGGAACATATGAAGATCGATAAGAAGCTGAATAAGTGATGTCTGCTATTACGATCTTTTCAGTGCTAACCAAACAGTGTTTCGTGGATTAACTGGTTACCTGATAAATATTTATCAAGAGTTTCACGTTTCAGAGCCGCTTCTCATCCCAATGCTGAGCTGTTACCATAGAACACATCGACCCAAAGCCAAAATAAAAATGGTTCATATCCTTGTTGTGTTGATACCTATTAACTGTTTATTGTACTTTATCTAATTGGTTACAAGAAAATGAAAGTGAACTATATCATATAACCAAGCAAACAATATTGATATTTGAAAGATGAGACTGAACTTTGTAACAGCTGACAGTCGAACTTGACAAAGATGAGTTTATTTCTGTATGCAAAAAGATTGGCGACTATAATATCTCGTATGGTCACCTTGACATAAATCTGAATGACAGCTCTATCAATCAAAGCTTTATTAGATAAAATCAATTATTGGAATAGATATAATAGCAAGTTCAGAATATATTCTATCGTTGTTGACAATTTGTGATGATACTGGGTTCAAAACCCGCTAATACCTGTGTTTCTAGAATGTTAAACGGACAGTCCACCCTCTAAATTAAAAAAAATGTAATGCTTAGAGCAATAACCAAAAATTCCACAATAATAATCACAAAATATACCTGATATCATAGATATAGGGAAATAATCCCAATTATTGGAGGGCCGCCATTACGGCTGCACCGGAAGCCAGATTCGAAGGCTGGAAGGAGAAAACTGAAATGCTCTGACGTCATATGGCCGATCTCTATACTGACGCGGATTATAGTTTCTCTTGCTGTTTATATCTGAGCCATTTGAATCATCTTCCTCTTGTCATCTTCCTTCTGGCTCAAACTGATATGGTTGTATGTTAATCATGACGTAATTTTAACAACGCGGTTGCGTTATGTTCTGGAATAATTCTTTGCTCACACTTGTTTACACCTTTTTGTACGGGCTCTACACATTTCATGTCAACCGGATGCGTTGAAGTGACGTCAGCATTTAGGAGCTTCCGGTCTCTGTCTAGCTTCAAAATGGCGGCGCCCAAGGGCCATTAAAAGTTGATTAATCAGCACTTTGAACTGGATTATTTAATATGTGGGTGATGGTTTACACATGTTGACATTATTTATGATATTCGTGAGTATAGCTGTATTAATTCTGAAAATTTGAAATGAAGGTGAACTATCCATTTAAGATGTGCAAATATTTAAACACAATGAAATGGCAAAAATTGTGGATATAACTATTTCCAAATGGTCAACAATGTTTTCAATCACTTGTATAGAAATGATAATACACACATACACACAAACACTCAGACTCGCGCACAAGCACGCACTCACGCTCGCACACACGCACTCGCACACATACTGAGAGAGAGATTACTGTTTTCTACATATTTGCTAATATGCTACCATAAATAACTATAGTTGTATGAACTGCTTCATGTTCTATGACAAGCCAAAGTCCCCTTTCAGTTTTATCAGAAACTACAACAAAGATAGCAGCCTTGAGATTGGATAAAGGTTAGAAATGGGTACGGTATTTCTGGGCTCTGTATCTTATAATAGTCGTGACTTTCCTCTGATCCCATCAGGTGTTAATTGGATGAGGCCATATATATGATTTAGTCAGTTCATTAATTCTATGTATACCCACATGCAAGACACACCCACATGTTGTCAGTAATGGTTAATTAACCCGCTCACCTGCGATAATTGCTATAGCCTAACCAATTACAATCGTCCTTGACCGTACACACCGACACACGACACTTCGATTGCTTGTGGCTATCTCATGGCCAATGATAATCATTCATGGTTAATTACAAACACAAATGTGTGATCTTTCCAATGAGCAGATCATGAGTTAATCTGATAGACTAAGTGACACGAGCATTTCTTTATAATGTCTGTAATTAACAAACATTAAATTATCAATGGCTTCAATGTCATGCTGTATCTAAAACATTCGAGTTTAAATACAGAGGTATATCTTTATTATTTAAAAATGTTTGACAGAGACTACCGGTGTGTGACGGACTCGATATTATGATATTCTCGTTTATCCGACATATTATCATGTGACAAATCTTGTCGCATTAACGGATTCTGACTTTATTAAGTTATGCTAAGTTATCTTGTTCAGCTTCATCGTTAGTAATTCCTGAGGCATTTCACTGAGGAACGACAACCTTAAGGAAACATCTTCCACAAGCCAAGTATGAACTAGATTCGAACTCATAACATGGAGATTTTTGCAGTGTAATGCTCTAACAGCTGTACCATCGGCACAACATACTACTTATGATATATGAGGCTAATTGAGAGCTACCTGACCGTAGTAAATTCCAAGATTAAATTATAATTGGCCAGTATATTGCTGAACAGCACACATCTTAAGATAAATTACAAGGAAATAGACAGAATAAAAGTGGTATATCAAATTAACTGATGACAGCAGATAAACTGATGACAGTAGGTAAACTGATGACAGTAGATAAACTGATGACAGTAGATAAACTGATGACAGTAGATAAACTAATGACAGTAGATAAAATGATGACAGTAGACAAACTGATGACTAGTTCCGAAATTTGTTTATGATGACGTGAAAGAACAAGAAACCATCCTCATTGGATACTGAATTAAAAAAGTGAAATGAGACATTATTAAGATTGTAATGAGAGTGATCAGAGTTCATGTTAAACAGTTCCAATAAATAACAGTTTCCCATATAACTTGCTAACTAATAAAGGATACCCGCTGAGTTGTGTCGGGGGTGTAGCGTCACATAACATGTATTAATGAAACAGTACCAGTAATACATATTAATGTATCGCAAAAACTAGCTAAGGTTATTCCTTAGTTGCATACAAATACAACATAATTCACTGAGAACAAAATAAATAGTTGATATAACCAGCCGAGCCATGATCGCAGTTTATATGTTTGATTTTCATTTAGTCTATCTTGGAGTCCGGCCTAGATCTTACAAGTTTAACCTGGGATCAGAGAGAGAGAGAGAGAAAGAGTACGGTCTTATGTTTGTTTAACTTCAGCATGTTCCTATTCATTGAATTACTTATGACCACTATATAAGCTTCAATTGAATATGAAATGCCACCCTAGTCGTCAATTAAATTTAAAGTCACGTACACCTTAGCGTTGTCCGCATGACAGATATCTTTAATATAATGTCTTTTGATAATTTCACCAACTAGTTTTGTATAAATGCAGTAATGATTTGGTCCTGAAACGGACTAGTCTGTATTTGACCAGAATGGCGACGCTCAACTGGTTACGATCCATCACAAACAAAACTACAGATTCTCGTCGCTGAAGTAAGAATTTACCGAGCTTACTTACATTTCCCTTTATGACAGAGGAAACTATTAACGACTCAGAGGTACTCAATGATCGATCACACCAAAGGCAGCAAAGTAATGAAGGATACTCAATGCAGCCATAACACTTTCACCAAGAGTCCCAGGAACGTCACAGTATACTTTAAAGATGCCATTTCTTTTGAATGATTTCTACGATAGGCCAACCGGGTTCGTTTAGTTCCAGGTGCTCTTCTATATGCCTTCCTGTTACCTTTTCAATAACGTTGATGATAAAGGGATGGTTAGATATAGAACGCTAGTTCTTCATATTTTCTTTGGTTCACCCATACCTCCGGGGTATCGAAGTTATGGCGGTTCTGGTAAACATAACGGCGTCATTCACTCCTCCAGTGACCTACTTATTCCAGTGACCTACTTATTCTAGTGGCAGAAGTTCATTTTATACTTGGTTATTATTTCTTTAATTTTGAATTCAGAAAATGTTGTACGTTAGAATTCGAAATATTTCTCATCAAGTATATTGAACTTCTTAAACAACTTGGGTGCCACGGTTTAGTTCTTATTACTCTAGAAATAAAACTACTTCACAGTCCTCGAAATAAATTATTTAGTAATAATGAATAATAATGCATACCTTAGAAAGTTATCTTACTAGAGGATCTATGCAAAATATATTTAATTTGAAGCATTATAATACAGTAAAATATAAAGTGAATCTCATATGGAAAAGGTGAATAATAATAATAATAATAATAATAATAACAATAACACTGGTAATAACATTAATATTATTATTAATATTAGTAATAAAATTAATAGTAATGTTAATATTAATAACAACATTAATAAAAACATTATTATCAGCAGTGGTAGCAGCAGTAGAAATAGTAGTAGGAACCGTAATATAAGTAATAGTAGTATTATAATAAGTTGTTTATATTGGTAACAGGAAAAAACTGAATCCAACTTCCGGTTGGGTGATCGAGAGGTTAAAACATCAAGATACAACTGAATATTTCGCACATAAATGCTGTTATCTTAAATGTTTTAATGCGACTCGATTCTTATTTACGGTAGCACCTCTTAATGATGGTAAGGGTTCAGCTTTGGATCTCTTACAACTGCAACTCCAGTCAATATACATTTAATACAATATGTTCCCACCGACAGCAGGCAAGCTTACTTTACCATTGCCGAAGCCAATACATTATATCACACCGTTATCTTGGAGAGTGAATCTTCCAGAAGACGCATTATTTATTCCTAGCTATTTATTTAACACTTAGCTTCCCAGAAGAATGGGCGACAAAATAAGAATCGGCGTTTCTTCTTAAACAATTTACAATAATATGATTGGTTCATAATTTACGTTATGACACGTCTATAGGTAGATCAATCAAGCCTCCTTCTTTGTTTCCATTATAAGCTGGCTAATATATCGCCGACCCTATCTGATAAAAGAACGACCTTATACCAATTATTGCCGGTGTCTGTAAATGTTTCGTACGATCATTTAATTTCTGTAGGTAGTTACCACTTATCCAAATGAGCAAATTATAACCATGATCAAGGCTAAACAAAGCACACCCACTCCATAAAACAGATTATCGCTATTAAACAAGAATACGACTGCAAATAGCAAAAAGTAAATGCCAGTTTGATCAAGATAGGCCTGATATTATATGATAAGCAGGTGTGGAGACTTAGGTAATTACAATCATATTGAAAACGGCCATATCTTCCATTGTATTATCTGTCAGCAGTCTGTACCGAAGGAGAATTTTGTTTATCTTTAAATACAGCTATATGAAGAAACTGTTAGAAGAATTGCAATGTTGATTATTATTATCTTCTGGTGTTCATAAGCCGTTTTAGGCAAATCATAAAAGGTCGTTCAGTGAATCTCATCGAATGCTACCTGAATGATAGAAATTAGTTAATTAAACAAATCTCCTATGTTCTTTATTAGTCACTGTATCTAGTTTATTTAATTAACCTTTTAAATAGAGTGTCATGTGTCTAAGGCTACATTGTATTTACCTTGTACTACTACTACTACTACTACTACTGGTGGTAGTAGTAGTAGTATTGCTGCTGTTACTACTTTTATATATAATATAAAGAAAACATTCTTATTTGATACTTTGTTTAGTTAATGCCAAGTATTCATCTGATGTTTTGAGGTTGGAATTATTAATGGTTAGAATTATTATTTTCATTATAAGAATTTATGATAGAATAAGGTATGAGTACTGAATAATATCCAAATTACAATCTCTGTTACTAAACTACTATTTGTATGGTATGAAGATATCATTTAGACTTAATTTTTGGTGATTTCATGTCATTTTGCCCACAACACATAAACCACTATCATCGGTAAACTCTTATCGTAGACAATGAAATTAAATGCCATGACATATTCCCCAAAAAGGGTATTTCTCCTCACATCTATCTGACAATCTATGTGTATTTGTTACTTTACACTTGCCATTATAACTTGATATCATTTGAAAACTGTGAACTAAAAACGTTTATTGCAATATTTAATTCTGCAACCATTATGCAGATACTTGGATGTCCAATCTGGAGGATCTCGATTCATAATGACATCTGAATTTTCACTGGACCAGGTTCGGGAAAATAATGTACATAATTTTAAAACTCTTTAAGAATATAGCGAGATTGACATGGAAGAAAATACCCATTCTCCATTCAATTACCTGGTAAATCGTTGTCATTATTATGAGCCCCACGAATTTTATGATAAATGGTTTGGGACTTGTAAATCAGCATCATGCTTCCATTTAAACTGCCGTAGTTTATCGTACAATTGGAATTATTTCCACGATATGTCCTGTCAGCTTCGTGGAGCCTCGTTTTCATTTGACATTATAGGTATTAGTGAAGTGTTTAATTGTGATAAGGATCAGCGCCTTGCCTTTCCTGGATATCACAATCTTATAACGCGCTGTCGAGATAATTGGCGTTGGATTGTTTGTGAAGGATAGATACGTAATGATCTGGTTGTCTCGATTACACATGTTTTTGAGTGGATCTTCATTGAGATGATCTCAAAGACAAAGTCTAACAAAGACAGACTTTTAGGTATCATTTACAGATCTAATACCGGGCAGAGAGCTGATTTTGCCATATTTTCGTCAAACTTGCATGATTTAATGGATGTAATTAATAATGGACGGAGAATGTATATTGTTACGGGAGATTTAAATATTCATTTATTCATATTTGGCATCCACGAAAAAACGAATGGTTATATAAATGTCATCTTTTCGAATGGATACATGGCGATAATACTTCAACCCATCAGACTACCATTTTCTTCAGCTACTTTAATAAATCATATTTATACGAACGATATACTGTCTAAATCTACATCGGATATTGCTGTCACTGATGTGGTTGACCATTCTGTAGCTTTTCTTGTCGTGTCGGATAAGTCAGCTGACTCTCCTCCAACTTCTGAATTAAAACGGATTCTTTCGCAGTTTCATACATTCCCTGCCCAAACGAAGTTTACAATAAATTCATTTCTGTATATAAAAATGGTTTTAACGCAACGTTAACCCTAACAGAAACCAAATTTACGTAAAGATTTATTAAGTAGGAGCCATGGGTTTCATCTGGATTATTAACATCATTACGCACCAAATCTAAATTATTGTATAAAAACTTAGAAAACCAACCCCCAAATATAAACAAATAAACAATCTACGTTAATTTATATAACAATCTGAAATGTAAAATGAGGAGTATACAACGTATGCTGCCTTTATAGGAGCAAAGCGTTACTCAAGCACATTGGATTTTCAACGACGTGTTGTACAATCTTGGAATCGTATGTTTGATAGAAGCGGTCATCGGTTGGTAACTTTCTCCAAATTATTGTGTATAAATGTGCATGCTTGTTTACATGGGTACGGGGATTCGTGCGAATAGCGCAAAGTTTCTATACGTGAATCACAAACATATACATCAACTGTCACTAAGCCACAAAGTTTCATTGCCCTTCGTGTATCTTACACTCATATTTGAATGTACCCATGACATTATTCATGAGGAAAACATTAGTTGTGTCTAAGCTATGCTCTTATAAAAGGATTTTCTAGTCATATTATTGTCAATATCTACAGAAAACCATCATCCGGTCAATAAAACATAAAAATTCCGATTTCGATCAAATTAAATATACTATTGTGGTCCATATTATAAGGTCACCAATTATTAACACATTAGTCAACTTAGCAATGTATGATATTTGTAGAATCTACAAACACGTCACAGATAAAATGGTTAATTATTCAAAACACAATTTCCTGAAGATGTGCAGGATAAATTAAATTTTCAGTGAGCTATTAATTTAGTTCACCAAAAAACACCTGAATCATGTACACCTTGCTACACATTCCTAATACAACTGATTATCCAATTTTTCCCCAGACTGGTGTGTGATTGCATATGCACGTTTTTGCTTGTTTGTGTGTGTGTGTGTGACTGTATATATATATATATATATATATATATATATATATATATATATGTGTGTGTGTGTGTGTGTGTGTTTGTGTGTTTGTATGTGTGTGTATGTGTGCGTGTGCGTATGTGTGTGTGTTTGTGTGTGTATTTGTGTGTGCGCACACGCGCCCATGCCTAAATACATGAAGTGAAGAATGAACACTATTTAAATTTGCCTAAAGATAATTATTAGGTTTGCTATTCGTATAAAAAGTAGATAAAAACGAGAAAATCGTGTAAATCATAGATTTTATATATTAACATTTAAAGAATATACAAAACCATTAGAATCATGTATTTACACGCTATATCTTCATTATATATATATATATATATATATATATATATGCGTGTGTGTGTATGTATGTGTGTGTATGTATGTGTATGTGTGCGTGTGCGTGTATGTGTGTATACAACATGCTTGCAACTGATTGTTGCATAAGTCTTTGGTTTGTTTGAAGAAAGCAATAGTTTAGTTACGTATTGTTGTCAAAAACCTGGATAAAACACCAACATATTGTCCTAATACTAACTTAGCTTTATAATCTTTATTGGCATCTGTCACTTTAACATTAATCATCTTTATATTGAGATTCAAACACAAAAACAAACGAAATAGTAATTTGTTCTTCTCATCACCACTTGTCAGTTTTATTTTCAAAATAAAACGCAAGACGTTTGTGGCTTGTAATGCCACACCTTGTCACACTTGCATATAAATACATTTTCTAGCATTTCGTGGAATTCGTGTTTGTATCTTGCTTTTCTTTTTAATTATCCACAGTAATATATCTACTTAGCAGCATCTGTTAGATCATAATGCTCTAAATGATGATAAAGGTTTCATGTGACCTACTAAAGATCAAAACTGGGGCAAATACATTTCAAGTGTATCTAGTTACAGTTACAGTTACATAGAAATGTGCTCAGATACTGTTACGTATCTAGATACATTATTTACGAATTTATCTAGATATGTTACAGTTATAATACAGACATATTTGCAGTTATATTTTCTGTGCGGTGTAAGTTGTAATTGGGGGTATATGTCCGGAAATGGAGTCACACTCGGGGTCGAAGAGGGTAGAGGACACGTGCTTCCTGATGGACATGACGAAAGGAGATTAACAGAATTCTGGAAGTGCTCATTATCCACGGTAGAAAGAGCCAGAAGGTCATTAGCAATATAACTAACGAGTGTGTCGTTCAATTCCTTCTGGTGTGTATCCGTAGGTGTGTATTTATTCTGAGGCTGGGTGTATGATGTCATGGTAGATTGTTCATTAGGTTTACTAACAACATTCTTCTCCAATAGATCTGCATGTTTCCTCTTCAAAAACAAATTCAAGTTATAATGGGTTGGGTGGTCACCTTGGAATCAGCTTAGCTAGAGGTATGATTTGTAGACTGTATTCTTCAGTAGCCTAGCAGCTATCCATGTTATAGAGGTAGTAATTACTTTAATATAAGTGTGGAAGTTCCCGGTTGACTTCATTTGACCAGATATCAGTGTTCGACAATATCAACATTTGGCCTTGAGGTTTCGAGTGGTATACCCATGGATGGCGAAATGGTCAAGTATAGTCATAGTGAAGGGTTATCCGAAATAATATTATATTTGTTCAAGCAATAATACGTTAAACACTGGTTATACTGACAATGACCTGAAATTCTGTATTTATAAATAATCTGGCCAGAACACATCAAAGAAGCCGTATTTATGTTTCTATGGGCAATTAGTTTTATGACCTGATCTGATGATGGCTTCAGTGTGGGTTTCATAATTACCAAAAGTAATTTTTGTTGATCATATTTCCCAGTTCATGATTGTAGTTTAAAACATGAAAGATACAATCCAAGATTAAACAATTACCATAGCTCTCCTAATAATCTGTATTAAAGACCACTCAATTAATTGTCAGGGTGTATGTTAATATTATATAGTATTAATGACAATCTTTATTACTGTTAAAATATGCAATTGCATATATGAGTACTTAAAATAATCATGTATCTAAAATGTATCTGAAATGTATATGAAATTCAGGTACTTTTGTAATGTATCTAGATAAGTTACGGTAAAATTTGAAGAAAACAAACCAAATCTATCTAGATACATGTCAATTGCATTGAAAACAGTGTCTAGATACAATGTGTATAGATATAAAATGTAACCCCCCCCCCAGGTAAAGTTAAGACAACGATCACACTTTATCAATGACGACAACTCGTTATGGACTACATTACCTTCTTAATTGATATTATAATAACAGAAAGTTGAATGATTTCCTGGAAACATCCTTCTTTAATGTTATTATATAGAATTACACTTATGTCCTTTTAGTGCTAAACTAACGAATAATTTTAGTTTCATCTTTTGTTGTCTAACATCAAACATCGCTATAATGATGCTCGTGTTATTAGTTGTGTTTTAAATTAGTATATCATCATCATCATCATCTTCAGCCATGATCAGTCCATTGCAGGACGAAATTCTCAGCGTGTTGCCTCTAAGGTTCTCGGTTTCTTACTCTCGTGTATCGGTTTATATTGCCCCAGGACTGTTGTAGTTCATCTCTCCATCTTTGTCGTTAGCTTCCTCGATTTAGCACGCGATTTTTTGTTTTTGTAACATAGATATGGTTACAGAAGATTTGATACAATCAGTCAAAGAGGGAGTACTTTAAAATATAATACGACTCTATTCGGAATGATTGCTCAATTACCGCATAATGGTATGGATAAGCTAATTTCAACAAGTGGGAAAAGTTCGAAAGTTTGCATTGAAAACAAAGGTAATGAAATCAAATTATTATGGCAATAATTGTAATGCTTAATGGCGTAATAACCTGTTTTTACATAATTAATGATAGAATATATAACTGCTTTGTGCATGGATCATTGAATATTATACGCAGTTTATCTGGCTTATTCAGGCTCTTAGGCTGATTTAATTGTGGTATGGAGCCGGCCTAGTTTGTAAGGCATTCAAATATTCTTCGAGTTAAATGGTGTGATTCTACCTATTCCAGTAGATATCCTAACTATTTATTTATGTATATATGCCACCGGTGAGTGTCCATGCTCTCTGATGTTTCTATATGCCACAGGTGAATGTCCATGCTGTCTGATGTTTCTATATGCCACAGGTGAGTGTCCATGTTCTCTGATGTTTCTTTCAATTCATTCTTTAAAAATGGAATTCAAACACTATGATTATCAGTTTATATGTCGACATGTTCAAAACGTTTCTATAAACGTCCTTTTCATAAATATTTTAATGAACCATGGCTTGCCCATTTATATTTATATTAGGGATACCTTAAAACATGACGGCTTTCACGCTTAATTGTATTTGTTGTTTCAGGATTCGATATTATTATTTAAACAGATCAATGGGATCTGGGTTAATTGATCACAGTATGACCATCACATCCAGGCCACTCAAACCCCCGCCAGTTGTTTACAAAGGAATTTGATCTTCATACTAATAACAATTCAACACTCATTTAGAGGGAATAAAGAATGTCACACGGGTTAATCTATTACTGTTAGATATAATTACGGCCACTTTGAATTCTTTTGAAAATGTAATTGGGTATAAGGCACAAGAAGGAAAATCACGCAGACGGTGTAATCACGATTACTCTAATGAAAACATCGTCTCTAGACATATGGCTGGTCACTCAGTATCAGTCATTTCTCGCGGCAAGTGTTTATCATAATCAAATTATCCGCGGTATAAAGGTAAGGAACAGTAAGTCTGACTGAATATCTAATTTGATGAAATAGGTTAACTATCAGCAGTTAGAATCATCGTTGACGATGACATCGTATTTTATAAATCTAAGCTAATCAATAATATACAGAAACGTTATACAAACTGATACATAATCATCACAAAAGATTACTTAAAAACGGCTTGGATCTTGGATACGAAACATACCAATATTATTATTATTATTAATTATTTATCATTGTTTCATGTACGTCTCATTCTGAAACGTTAAGCTTTATATCAACAATGGATGAATATGTCATGACATATTATCAGACAGAGAACTATTTATGTCGAAATATGTCGGTGCATTGATTGGTCATGTTATATTCTGTATAAGAAGCTTGTCCAACCAACAAGTGGTCGATCTCCATGTGTCCTATACTAGTAGCCACCATCTACTAGCTCTGTTGACACTTAAGCGGGAGAGTATAGACTTAGGAGATTTGATTGTGCATATAACGAATTTACAGGAACGAGTCGTATGTATCAAGGTACACTTTTACCTGGACAGGATCAAGCAAAATAGGCAGCGAAGGACTCAGTGTAACGGGTAAATATAAATATCGTACATTATCTGACCAGTCTTGTTAATGCGAGTTAGGAATGGCATAAGCAGTTAACAACACAGACAAGAGATAGTAAAAAGCCATTCTGAAGAATATAAATAAATTTAGGAATTCTATATTAGTCTTAAATTTAAATGTCTTCTGAAAAGTGGAGACAAATATTTTCTTTTGATGTCATGGCCAACAAATATTTGTTCAGTAATAATCCATTTCAGGTTAACATCAACATTGCTATAATGGCTAACATTTCTAATATCACGGAAAAGATTGGTCAAGAGGACCCAATAGTTTACAAAGAATCCATTTTTGCAAATAACATTTGGATATACGGATCAGGTGTTATAATAGTATTTGGCACCATTGGCAATCTATTATCTGGTTTGGTGATGATGAGAAAAAGTCTACAACGACACACTACAAGTCTCTATCTAACAGTGTTAGCTGTTGTTGACACGGCGGTACTATATACTGGTCTACTGAGGTACTGGATCAGGGCATTGTATGGTCTGGACATTAGGACATTATCGGTCGCCGGCTGCAAGCTTCACATTTTCTTGGTGTACTTCTTGGTGCATTTCGAGGCATGGATCCTGGTTTGGGTGGCCGTCGAGAGGCTGGTGGCAATTTTCGTTCCACATCGGGCCAAAGATTTGTTTACGAAGAAGTCTGCTGCCATTCAGTTGATTGTAACAGCGACGGCGTTGATGATACTGAATGCGCATTTCTTCTGGACGGAAACCATCGTGGATACTTACTGCTTTCCGTCCGACACGAAATATGAATATTTCAGGAATGTTGTGTGGAGCTGGATCGACTTTGTCGTCGCCTCTCTAGCACCCTTCGTCTTGATGATCTCCATAAACGTGGCCATTATAGTGCGTCTTGTCTATCTGCGGAAAAGGCACAACCTGAATGCGAGAGCAGACGACAAGACGCGAATGACCACTATGACTACCATTTTGATCACTGTCAGTTGTATGTTCTTCATCACCACCGCCCCAATAACGATATATATCGGAACACAGAAACATTGGCGGAGTAAAGCAGAAACCGACAGAGACGAAGCAAAAATCGAGCTCGTCTGGGCCAGCGTCAACATGGCGGCTTATACGAATTGTGCCACTAATTTCATCCTATACTGTCTCAGTGGCCCCAGCTTCCGGAGAGAACTGGTCAAGATGTTGCACTTAGATAGATGGTTAAATAAGGTCCAACCTATTGATCACAGTACCGTTTCAACGATTTTGGGCACAATTAGAACAAACTGATCACAGGCATTTATTAAAGATTATTAATTGAATGTAAAGACGTTTATAATATAAATCCATTGTAATGTGATAAACTAACCCGGATATCCCGAAAATTAGTTCCATAAGTCTGTGTGTGCAGCAAAACCCGAGAAACAATCATTACTTCTCATACGTCGTCAATCACCTGTGTAGAGAATGCTGCAAGGCCAAAACAAACTAAGCTGTGTACTTACTGTACACTACGTCCATCTCAGCATTCCAGTCTCAACCCTGTTTCCATAAACACAGTGGCTTGCAATTAGTCTTAATATTTATGTCAACATCCTCCAGTACTTCTTAAATCTGAAACGCATACCCTGGTACTTACTTTCCAGCACCGTGTGATATCAATTATTTAAAAAGCGTAGTTAGCTCTACCAGTCGGAGAATGACCCAACTGAAGTATATATATATATATATATATATATATATATATATATATATATATAATTAAAATAATGAATTATGTTATCCGTTGATCATTTAATTAGAATATTTAATTGAGGATATTTCCTTTAATGCCAACTATATAATTAATAACAAGTTCATTGTATTTATAACAAGCAGAATAAAATGGTTTTGAATGAAATAGTTTTGTATGCCATCTGTGATTTCTAACCCAAACAAACTATTAATGTACATTATGTGCCTCGAATATTATTATATAATAACATACTACCCAAATGACCTAAGTCAGTGCTATTGCTCAAATTGAGAAACAGTATTCTTATTCCTGGGAAAATCATATTTGTTTTAAAGACTTGTTTTAGCACTCAAATAATTTAAATATAGGAACACCAGTTACAACTCTATACAATGCTAACAGTACGATATGTGTATTAAGGTCAGTTTTATGACGCATAATAATTGCACTTATTCAAGGATTAACCTGCGTACTAGAGAATTTGCCATTATCACTGTCTGGCATTGAAGAAGCTTTTAACATCTGCATTTGGATTCAACACAGGGATCTGACATCTACCTATCGACGACAGCATGAAGATGATAAATGGGGTTCTAAAAAATATTGAATTGAGCAAAATTATATACCGCACTGAGTACATTCGTTAATTACTTATTCTGGCTTATTTCTGAATGAAATCAATATTTTCACTCACATGCCTGTAAATACAGAAATCTTCACACAGGGTACTGAGCTCTTACTTTATGCCATAAACATATTTCAGTGGTACAAAATATTATTAAACACAAAATCTACACTCCATCTAATCTTTCAGCAAATTGTGACAGATATATTCAGTTTGTGTTAATAAGACCTCATACAATAGACAATTAGTGCATAGGTTGTGTCCAGTTACATATGTAGAGTTACATGTTTTATTGACCGTCACTGGTCAATGATGTGATGAGAAACTGATAATGCAATCAGCTTGCATGGGCAACGATCAATTCAGTGCTGCGGCAAAATCGAAATATGTCCGAGGCAATCATCACCAGATAGCGTCTGGCTGTTGACCTATTTTTGTTCGGTTCCGACTTCTATTATTAAGTTACTTGTAAACAAGTTTGTGCATATACATGTAGGAAATGGTTATATTGTATTTAATAGATGTAGCTTAATATTGATATTTCACCCACATCCAAGTATTGAGTAATTTGAGAGACGTTTGGACTCGGTTTCTGGCTTAATCTAACATTTACTAGCATCCAGGAGAATATGAAAAGGCAAACCATTTCACGGTGAACAATTCAATCCTTTTATTTGAAATATGGTAGACAGTGAAACTCCTGGCACCTTAACAAATAACCCTCATGCCAGCATTTAAATTTACTTTATTTCATACATGAAGCATGTACAAATTTGTATAATATTTTATGTATTGTCATGTGATTTATATGCTTGTAATATGTGAAAATATGCTTGTAATATGCAAATCCAAAAATGCTCTGACGAATGCACTTATTATATATGATATTTAATCAAATAAAATCAACACACCGCAATCAAGTACTGTCACCATTGTAGGATACTTCATTGCATTCATTAAACGACGGTAAGCTTACATGTAGATCTAACAGAACATTTACAATTTGTATCCACTGCTGAAGCAATTAAGGAGGTTGCCCTAGTTTACTTAGGCCTTTAATTAATTTAAACTAGAGATAACCTCCTTAATAGAAAAAAACCCACAACATTTTGGTATCTTTGTGGGGTTTTCCTTTGCCGCAATTAACGAAATATAAAATGATATAATGCTTCAATGATACAATTGTGCTGCAGCAATAGAAGGCAGTCTATTTCATATAAACTGACAAAAGCACCAGCAAACTATTTTTACAGTTTTACATATTATCCAGAATATTGATAAAATCTAAATTTGCACATACAAAATTCAATATTTGTATTTTACATACATCCGAGTAAAAGCATCTGTCAGTCTCATTTGGATGCGAATAAATTTCCATATGAAAAAGGGCTGACTATTATGTCGATTCTTTATCAATTTTAATTACATAGAAATTCACAACTACAAAACACAAATTACAGATAATATACCTAAGTACTCAAAAACACATGAATGTTAATCCGGGTGTTGCAGCTAAAAACCTGAGCTACAATATGGTTTTCTTTATCGCAATAATCTTGGATCGTGTTAGTCACAAAAGGAAATTGTCTGCGCTAGGCTTCACACATTCCCACTATATTTACAGACAGAAAAGGATGAAGTATCATAAATTAAGCATTAAGCCAATCAGATGTCAGTATTTTAAGCAGACTATGAATGAAAATGAGAAGAAAGTGAACGTCGCCAACAAAAGGTGGCCTGCACAAAACGATTACTCGAAACCAAGTCCACTGTGCCATATGTATTTGAAAGTGAGTGAAATCCATAAAGTGTCCACATCTGAGTTCAGTACACCGATATCACTCGGAAATAAGCCAGCGTCTGAACCTGTTATTGAGTAGTACAGTTCGACCATTAATTAATATACTTACTATATTAAGAGAAATGTTGATTAAGGAATAAAATGCTATAATTAAAATACAGTAGCTTAAGAAAACAATACCTGTTATTCATACATAAATGATTATTGGAAATGTCTTGTTTCTAAAATTATCTTTTATGTTTTACACGAATAACGATTTTTAAATGCGTTTATATTTTAGCAGAAATCTGAGTAAGAAGAGGAGTCAATGCCGATGTTATTCAAGACGTTGACAAAAGTTTTGTTAACGTTTTATCTCGATATTCCTTTCTTACAAAATCATTATAGCATCACGGGTTGTTTTAGCCTGCCCGATCAGGTACCAGAAATATGACACTGGCTTCGAACTATCGTCGAAAGTTTTGCTAAAGATATCTTCGCAACAACAAATTATAACAACGCTTCGTGTATCGTGTCTAGTTTTATTTTGGGGTAGTTGAATAATCTCGTCTAACTAAACGATGAAATTAAACAACATTTAGATTGTGTACTCTTTGTCTAGCAGCAATTCGAGACTGAAATGTTACTGAGATAATGAAGTCATTGTTGTTATCAGAGATAGAAATACCATTCTTGCTAAGCCATCACATATATTCAAAATACATTCAACCATTTGTCAACTAACAATATTATAGTGGGAAGGAAGATTCCTTTGTGTTATGGTGCTCTGAAGGCCATTGCTCTTCGTAATTATCCGGGTCATTTATTCTTAACCGGGCTCATGACCCTCTTTTTAATACAAAAATTGAAAAACCATTCATGTTTTAAGATAATAACCGTCCATTTCTGTCTGAGGAGCGTTGGCTTCTTATACCTAAAACTTGGTTTATGATTGGTTCATAACAAGAAAGTTCCAGGCTGGATGTGAATCTATCTGCTCGTGTTTGTTTATATGGTATAACATGCCCGAAGACAGGTGTATAAAGTAGATCCAGTATGACATAAATATGGCTGACGAAAGAAATATTTTTCACATATTTCACATATAGTTTATGTTGCCTTCGATCCGTTTTTAAGTATTTTGTTCGTTAATAAATATCAACTATATTCGGAAAAATAATTCGCTTCATTCCCTTTGTCGTGGTGCCTCTTTTGCAGAATGATTCAAATCCCTTGTTGGGTTTTTACAGACGTATTATTTGGTTATCATTGTATAGCACTTTGAATGACTCCTGCTAGAAAAGGTGCTTAATTAAATATAGATTAACATCATTATCATAATGTTGTTCTGTCGTTAGTATGTGGAATACCACATGTTGGAATATTGTGTAGTAATATGGCGTGAAATATAACTTGTATATTGATGACACACAACTCTCTCTCCTATCTATATATCTATCTATCTATTATATATATAATACTATCATATATCATATTATACATGACTTTTATCAAAGTAATCACTTATTATTATATAGATTTGTATCTGAGTTTAATGATGTTTAAAAAGGGGATTTTTTTTTTAAAAAAAAAAGAGAGCCTAAACACAATTTAAGGCTATTCCCAAACTCATTGAACCAATCTGGCACAATAATTAGTTAGTTTATTAGTAATGAGTTAATCCTAGAGTTCACTCAGCAAAGATGCTTAATCGGCGTTCTCTGATCGTCGACAATTAATAAATGTACATCCACTGAAATTTAAACATGTATGTGAGTGGAAGTTCTAGCATCTATCAAAGTTATCAAATAATTTTAATCGAAAACACCGTATTTGATATATCTAAATATTCAAATAAATACATACCCAAAACTATTAACTTATTATTACAATTTGATCAGCTACATTTAGTAAAGACATTCTACTGAGGCTGTTTTCCATCCTCATGGATACAATTTTACTAACTACTACTTTTTAATATAAAGTCGTTTTGGTCACTGTCTAGAGGTATAATGCTACATAACGTAAACCAAATTAAAACGACATTATGAAATTATAATTCAATAAACACTAACTTCGAAATGATCTTTACCAGTCATTGACCTAAACAGCTATAGAGCTGTCACCTATTTCTAATTAGAAAAAGTCGTATCCACTTAAACTGTAATCACTTGTCTAATGTTTTTGATTCTGCTTACAAACAATTTCAATCCACAGAAACCAAATTATTGGAAGGTCACAACGACATATCACAACACATGGATACAGGAAAGGTCGCAGCACTTTTAGATTATATTTTAGATTTATCTGCAGCTTTGACCACATTGATTATTCCGTTCTTCTGGATCGCCTCAATGATTGATATGACATATCGGGCACAGCACTGGTTTGGATCCGTTCTTAATAAATAGGTTTCAATCAATAAAAGTAAGAAACTGTTTTTCAAAGGCAACGCCTTTGGTTTGCGGTGTTTCTCAAGGCTCTGTTCTTGAACTGCTGTTGTTTGCCTTGTATACCACACAACTTAGCTCTCTTATTCACAACCACAAATAAGGCCATCAGTTGACTCCCAAGTATATATATATATATATATATATATATATATATCTTTATCTACAACGAACACTGATCTTTCCCTTAAACAACTTGGGGACTGTCTCAATAGACTTAGGCTCAATGCCAACAAAACAGATTTATTCATTATAGGTAAATCCAGAAAACGCTGCAAAAAAACTTACTCGTTTCTTCCCTACGCCCATCCTTAATCATAGCATCACTCTATCAGACACTGTACGTAATCTTGGTGTTACATTTGATAGCGATATTAATTTCAGAAATCATATTCCTGCTTCTATCATATTCGTGACCTTCGGCGAATTCGTCGCTATATTTCTCTTACAGTCTCCAAATCCAGTGCTACAGCACTCATTACTAGTAGACTTAATTACTGCAACTCTCTTCTTTATAACATAGCATCTAAGGATTATCTCAAATTTCAATGAATTCAGAACTCCTTAGCTAGGGTTGTCAAACATTCTCCTCGGTTTTCCCATTCAGTCCCAATTCTGAAATATCTTCACTGGCTCCCAGTTCAATCTCGCATCAATTTCAAACTCTGCACTATTGCCTATCAAACTCTTTCTTCTGGAGAACCTTCATATCTATTTTCCATACTTTCTCTAGCACCCAAGCCCGGAGAGCTTGTTGTCTGTTCCTTGGGTTAAAACTCATGCTGGGATTCGTACTTTTTCAGTTGCTGTCCCTACTCTTTAGAATTCACCCCCTGAACACGTTAAGTCATCAAATAGCCTAGTTTCTTTTTGTCGCCAACTGAAAACTCACCTTTTCAAACTCACTTATCCTTCCTAAGCTTCCATTCCATCTGATCATTTCTTTATGAACTTTGTATTTATATAGAAGTTTTGTAATTATTATTATTATTATTATTATTATTATTAAACAAAAATGGTGTGTATATATATATATATATATATATATATATATATATATCCTGTTTAGCAGTTTGAAACAATGAAATTTCCTCAAAGTCTCCCAAATTACTCCATAAGCTTACCAAATTCCAAAAGGTTTCCACATCCCACTTTCCACATCCCTACGCTCGAGCCTCGCTGCGCTCACCCGCGCGGCGCTCGCTAGGTCAATTCACGAACCTTTCGGCTAGTGAAACTTCACAAGGACTAATAGATTTCACAGTCCATTAGCCTACAGGACTAATGACTGGGAAGTCTTAGCTTCTGAGCCAGTATATGCATCAAGCATATTCATTCTATTTATAAAACATTTATTATTCTGCAATATTATAAAATATGACGTTTATTCTAAGCTAGTCTCAGGATGTTAGTTCTAACACAAAGGAGCGAATTTATTGACAGCCGAGGTTAATGACTAACAAATATGAAGCCAGTTTAATTGTTTCACAAGTGATGGGTTACGACACATTTGAACAACACTTAACTGCCTTATACCTCGTGTGGTCTGGAATATACATGGATTGGCATGTCATTGTTTCGGTTTATTCTGACTGAGAGTTTAACTTGCAGACTAACTGAGAGACTTACTTACTCATTCACAAACTCCCTCGCTCATCCATTCATCCACACATACCCGCATGCATTCTCTCTCTCTCTCTCTCTCTAGATATGTCAACCGATACATCTACTCACTTAATCACACACACACACACACACACACACACACACACACACACACATAATCACACTCGATCACTCATTTATTAACTCACTCACTCACTTAGTCGTCACTTAATCACGATTAATATTTTAATGGTGTCTTCATAATTATAATACAACCATAAGTATATATACTCTAAATATGTTTTCCTCTTATGATTTAAATATAAATTTCATTCACAACAAAAATAGACATAAACCCATATGTGTGTGTGTATGTATGTGTATATGTGTATATGTGTATATGTGTATATGTGTGTATGTGTGTATGTGTGTATGTGTGTATGTGTGTATGTGTGTATGTGTGTATCTGTGTATCTGTGTATCTGTGTATGTGTGTATCTGTGTATCTGTGTATCTGTGTATCTGTGTATCTGTGTATCTGTGTATCTGTGTATCTGTGTATGTGTGTATCTGTGTATCTGTGTATCTGTGTATCTGTGTATCTGTGTATCTGTGTTATGTGTTTTTTATCTTTGTATGTGTGTATGTGTGTATCTTTGTATCTTTGTATCTGTGTATCTGTGTATCTGTGTATCTGTGTATCTGTGTATCTGTGTATCGTGTGTTTTTTTTAAGGGTACATAGTAAGAGGCAACAGGCACAGAACATCAACATATCTAAACATCCTTCGAAGCCTACCTCCATAAATCTAAGTACAACTATACATACATTAATCTAAAAATAAAATGTTCCATACCTCCACATATTGGTAGATGTGTGCGTATACCTAAACATGTGTCTGGTCTACTTATCAGCCTGTGGGAACCAGCTAATTCGCTTTTCGTACGCGACAAATATGTCACGCCCACAGGAAAGCGGCTACATGCAACCTACGTACAAACAGCGGAAGCACGTAAAAACGTACCATTTGATACCACATCTCGCAGCAAACAACGCGTGCGTGTGGTTCAATGGTGACTTGCTACATACATATCATAAACTATTTTGACACCACAGTTTACATTCAACAGTAATTTTCTGTGGTCCAAAAGAAACCTATATATAAAACATTTCGACACCTCAGATGCTGACCTCAGCTTTATTCTGGGTTCGAATAACTGAATAAATCCTACCTATATGAACCATGTATCAATACACGTCCGACTGGTCTGGCGTCGAAGTTCTTCTCTAACCTAAGTGAAAATTCAAGCCCTATATATAGCCTCAGCGTGTTAACAAACATTACAGTTTGTTCATAACAAAGAGAATGTACACTAACATAGTATGGACTCACTAAAGCGATTTAACTAAAATATAAACAAAGTAGCAATACTGCACAATGGATTATTACTGGACTAGAACGAAATATCGTCTCAAACCCGAGTATATACTCTGATTTACTCGAACCTAACAGCTAACCCTCATACGTTTCCGTTCATCACAAAGTGAACGTTCATTCACGCTTAATTTAGCGTCCCTAAGTATATGCAGTTAGGTGTGGTGGGATCTAAATTAAAGCGCCTATCCACTTGATCTATTTGACCCATGGTCGAGAACAGCGGATTTCAGACAGATCTCCGATACTGCGAATGACACGTCGGGATTATAATAGCTACACATTTAACAAATTTCCTATATCAGTGTAATCTAATTACTCATAATATAGGAAAGGGTGTGTTTGTGCGCGTGTGTGCGCGTGTGTGTGTGTGTGTGTGTGTGTGCGTGCGTATATTACTTCTATATGTACACGTTGATGCTTGCGTGGGTGTGCGAGTACATGAGCGCTTAACTGTATATAAGACACTTGATTATGTTTTTATCGAATGTCCTTGCTTTCATAGAAACAGAATACGACGATAATGTTTCCTACTAATTACTATCACTGACTGATAAGAGGAAGATAGTAATTTATTTGTCATATTATCTCTTAACGTATCCCTCATTCGGTGGACTCTATTGATTACTTTAAGGAGGGTTACTTAATCTCTGGTCATCAACATGCACATAATTGCTAAATTAGCCATTTCTACTTCGCCATTATTAACACAGATATGCCTTAGTCGGAGATATGTCTTCATCAAGGTTTTGGTCATATCGTGGTGGCTAGGAATGGCTGCATGGATTCATGTTAGTTTTTAGTAAATGATCTTATTTTCATTTTATTTGTCATACGTGTATTCTGTATCTTCTGTATTATAGTATTAATACATTAATCTATCAGTCTCTCGGTAACATCTTGTCATGTATGGATAGCTCTAAGTGTGGTTGTAAATTGGTGGCAATTGTTAGAATAATATTAAGCAAATTACAACAACAACAACAACAATAATAATAATAATAATAATAATAATAATTATAATTATATGCTGCAAATCATTTTGCATGTTTAACTAACATTAAAATGTCACAACACACGCGCATGCGCACGCGTGCACGCGCGCACGCACACACACAAAACTCATATATATATATATATATATATATATATATATATATATATATATATATATATATATACATAAACAACTCAATAACAAACAAAAAGTATAAACCATAATTTGTTTTGTATAATAAATCACTCCCTTATTCGATTACAAAAATACATTCACTCTCATTTTGGGCGCATTACGTCTCCCACTAAATTTCACTAAAGTACACAACATAACAGTGGTTTATGCATACAAAGAATTAAAACTCATTTAGAACAATTGAAGAAAAGCATATTTAAAATTCCAGTCACTATAAAAATGTAATTGGACATAAGCAAAAAGAAGGAAACAATAACATATTAACGGTTAAACTTCCATTACTTTTTGTGAATACATCATCTCTAAACATGTGGCTGATTACTCAGTGTTAGAATATCCGGTCAACATACGTAGGCTTGTCCAATGTTTCGAAGACGTCCATCCTCCATGGCATATAGGCAAGAAAGGTAAGTATGACTGCTTTGTTGTTGTGCGCCTTTGCACATTCCTCCTGGAAGAAATAAAACTTACTGCCTTCTAGCAACTGAATTTGGAATTAGCTTCTAAAGATTTTAATTATCAAGAGTCATCATTGACAATGACGGTGTACTTGATCAGTTTGATCTATTATTATTATTATTATTATTATTATTATTGTATTAATAAACAATACAATTCTCACAATTATAAATCGATACATTTGGAATATATATTGGAATACAGAAAAAAATGCAATACCATTCGACATGAGTGGTCTTGAATCGTGGAATATTTGAATGTGAGGCAAGACCTATACGACTGAGCAGCCACTACATGGCTTGCACTGACCACAGTGGACAGCTATACAATTATTGAAACACATTAGCTAGGGACGCCTGAATACACTGTTAGGAAGTTTAACATATGAACGTTGAAACTAGAATAATAAATATATTATATACTATAGGTATATCTAAATCGCACATAAGAATTCCAATAAACAAAAATATCTAACATGAAATCTGAAATATTGTCATGATTATGGCCGTCCAATGATTGGAAAAATTTACATACACTGGATAAAGAAATAACCTTATTATTATTATTTTTATTATTATTAACAACTCTACCTTGTATTGTGTACGTTTTATTAAGAAATGTTAGGCTTTGTGTCAATCGTCTACGAGTAACATATTATCTCAGAATGTCAGACAGAGAATTATTTCTTATCCGAATACCTCGCATATTGATTGATCGTGTCCTCTTCGGTATGACAAGTCCCTTATTATAGACCTGCTTCATTAACAAGTGGTTGGTCTCCATGTGGCCAATAATAGTAACCATCAATTACTGGCTCTGATGACACTAAATAAGAATACAGAAATCGAAGATTTATCGCATATATAAAGATGTACTGTGCGTGTCGTATGTATTCAGATACGCTTTTACCTGGACAGCATTTAATAATATAGAACACAGGACTCAGTGTAACAGGTAAATAAATATTTTGTACATATCTAGTAATTATTATTAATGCTAGTTAGGAATGGAAAAAACAATTAACTAAACAGGCAAGAGTTCGTAAAAACATTCCGAAGGATATACAAGGTCATTATAAAACAAAGTAGTAATACTTGTTCGATAATCCTCCGTTTCAGCTTAACATCAACATTGTCATGATGGCAAACGTTTCTAATATGACGGGGAACAATAATGAGAACGACCTAATGGTTTACAAAGAATCCATTTTGGCAAATAACATCAGGATCTATGGATCTGGTGCTATAATAGTCTTTGGCACAATTGGAAATCTGTTATCTGGTTTGGTGATGATGAGAAAAAGTCTTCAACGACACCCTACAAGCCTCTATCTGATAGTATTAGCTGTCGTTGACACGGCCGTATTGTATACAGGTTTAGTGAGGTACTGGATCAGAGCGTTGTATGGTCTGGACATTAGGAGAATATCGGTCGCCGGCTGTAAGCTTCACATTTTCTTGGTGTACTTCTTGGTGCATTTCGAGGCATGGATCCTGGTTTGGGTGGCCGTCGAAAGGCTGGTGGCAATTTTCGTTCCACATCGGGCCAAAGATTTGTTTACGAAGAAGTCTGCTGCCATTCAGTTGATTTAACAGCGACGGCGTTGATGATACTGAATGCGCATTTCTTCTGGACGGAAAGCATCGTGGATACTTACTGCTATACGTCCGACACGAAATATGAATATTTCAGGAATGTTGTGTGGAGCTGGATCGACTTTGTCGTCGCCTCTCTAGCACCCTTCGTCTTGATGATCTCCATAAACGTGGCCATTATAGTGCGTCTTGTCTATCTGCGGAAAAGGCGCAACCTGAATGCGAGAGCAGACGACAAGACGCGAATGAACACGATGACGGCCATTTTGATCACCGTCAGTTTAATGTTTTTCATCACCACCGCCCCAATAACGATATTTGTGGGGACACAAGAATATTGGTGGAGCAAAGCAGAAACCGACAGAGACGCAGCGAAACTCGACCTCGTCTGGGCCAGCGTCAACATGGCGGCATATACGAATTGTGCCATCAATTTTATTTTATACTGCCTCAGTGGTCCCAGCTTCCGGAGAGAACTGGCCAAAATGTTGCTCTTGGAGAGATGGTTAAATAAGGTCCAACCTATTGATAACAGTACCGTTTCAACGGCTTTGGGCACAATTAGAACGAACTGATCACAGGCATTTGTTGAGATATCACTAAAATCTGTTAATTAAATCCGTATGTGTAGCAAAACCCAAAAAAATCCCTAACTAAACTCCTGTCGGGTTAGGTTCGAAGGATGGTATTTGCAATCAGTTTTACACTCAATTAAAAATGTCATACACTCTCCTATGGATTTATCATGCAAAGATCGAAGTCAACTAAATATTCTTACTTATGCTGAGATGACAGATGGTGAGATCGTTTCATCTCTTTAAAACATTACTAGATTACCTGCATCAGACGATGAAAAGTGAAGACGAAATACCCAACATCATAGTGCCGACACATATTGAAGCCATCGACTATTTGGAACAAACTCTTATTTACCAGGAGGCAGCAAACGATGCTGACCCAATGGTCATCACTGTGTTGCGTCTGCCACAAGAACAGCTGGCTGACGAACGTCGAACAACGTTAAAACAGAAGGACATAAAATTGTTCTTTAAATTTTCATAATTCATGATTAAAAATGTTCAATTGGTAGTGCTATTTAATTATGTCTGATATTTTTACATATGTACGGTAAATAAATGTGCGCACGTGTGGATAAAACGGAAGGGATATGTGTGTGGCCAGTTTGGTGTGTGAATGGTGTGAATTATATCGTCTGTAAAAAGTAGGCGAATACATGTAAATAAAATTGTTCAATTCCTTTAGCAAAACACCATTAGCTGCGCACTTCTCCTTATTTTCATATACACTTCTTAAATATTGCTTATTCATCACTGAACATTCACCATATTCATCTTCATTTAGTTTGGACAGCAAAAGTCTCCTATTAATCGATACAGGGGTTCCGGATGTCTTACATAGCAAATAACACAGATAAGTACAAATATTTTAACTTTTTATAATGATTGGTAAAATGACATAAATCGAGACATCAGTTCGAGATCAATACCATATCCTTCACATAAATGATTTAAAAGTCTGCAATGTGTTCTAACGGGGATATTCCATATCTTCCTGATACAATTTTTCCATCAAACATAAAAAATCCTTAACTATGGACTGTTTATTTAGTACAATAACTGCTCGAATAATCATATCACGAATTTTCATAACAACCTTTTTAATCATATTAGGACCACATAGTTGGTTCAGTAAATACTATATATGTATTAAAAATATATTACTATTTTAATACAAATTTGAAATATGAAATAAGATCATTTGTTCAATCGGCACAAATTATTAATTATTGCCTCTCTTAAAATGTCTTGTTTAACTGGTTTAAACTGATTAGAGCAATCCAAATTCACGTTCAATATATCACGAATCTATTAACCAAATTTGCTTTAAATGTTGGGAAGAATTCCCATGGACGTATTATTCGAAAGAGTACGCAATGAAAATATTATATACCAAGGATATTAACTATGACTGGAACAAATGTTTGTCATGTAGTCAAAGATGTTGCATTCCATAATGATTCGATAACAAATCAGCAATTCTACTACACCTCAGTTGGCATTCAATACCAGTATTCATTGTATAATCTTCAGTGTGCTTTATTGCTTGCTTGCTTGCTTGCTGCGAGAAAAGGACGATACAATAGATCCAGAAGGTGGTGGCTGCCTCACCTCCGAAAATGGAAATATACATGGTTACGTTATGACATTACTTAATCTGTTAATTGCCGTTCTATTCGAAACATTATGATATGTTTGTTCAGTTGGATTCAAGTATACAAGCTCTTTGCAGATTATTAACATATTCCACCAAAACGAGTTCCTTTGGATGCACTTTCAAGGTATGTATAATTTAAAGTGTTTGATAATGTTATTTTAATAAATAACAATGTGCCTCATTTGAGGAGAGTGGTGGGTGGTGGTGGTGGTGGTGGTGGTGGGGTGGTGGTGGTGGTGGTGGTGAGTGAGTGGTGGTGGTGGTGGTGGTGGTGGTGGTGGTGGTGGTGGTGGTGGGTGGTGGTGGTGGTGGTGGTGGTGGTGGTGGTGGTGGTGATGGTGGTGGTGGTGGTGGTGAGTGAGTGAGTGGTGAGTGGTGAGTGGTGGTGGTGAGTGAGTGGTGGTGGTGGGGTGGTGGTGGTGGTGGTGGTGGTGGTGGTGGGTGGTGGTGGTGAGTGAGGTGGATGGTGATGGTGGTGGTGGTGATGTGGTGGTGGTGAGTGGTGGTGGTGGTGATGGTGGTGAGTGAGTGAGTGAGTGAGTGAGTGAGTGAGTGAGTGAGTGAGTGAGTGTGTTTTACTTCGCCTCGAAGCAAAACTATTACCTTAGAATTATAAGAAGTATACAGTCTTAAAGTACTATAGGTTACCCAGTACACTACAAGATGATCCCCGAGGCCCTATACAGATATTTATATCTTCTCATTAATCATAAAACCATCCACTTCATGCTGACAAAAACCAGAGATACCTAACAAATATAATTACAATTTTTTATTAATTCAGAAATAACCTAAAACATCTGATAATATTTGATTACGCTAGCTCTACTTCATTTGATAACTTCTTAATGATTAGTGTACAGGAAGGTCCTCGATAATTAGCAAACCTTCGTTTCATTATGTTGCTAATCAGAACGGGATCTTGAGGAAAAGTGGAAGAATGCACAAATCATTCCTAGTTGCACTGAATCAGAGTGTAATGTTAAAGAACAGGTTTTACCTTTCCGTATTGTTTCAATGTCACTAGCAAGAATAATTCCATATTAGTCTACCAATTTAAAGGCGTTGTATAGCTACGATAAGAAAACACCAACGCATTAAAAAAGTCATACTCATGTAAATATATACCCATAAATATAGATTGAGGACAAAATATATACATAAAAAGGAAAATGTCCTTATTTATGTACTGTTATAAATGCTTTATGAGGAGAAGTTATTTCTGCTGCCTGTTTAAAGAGAAACAATTTTCTATCAGTAATTAGAGTGAGCTCCGGTGGCCTAGCGATTAAGCACCGGATACTTGGTGCCAACGGTCACAGGTTCGAACCCCGTAAGAGGTCCAAACTTTCCAGAGATTTATTTCTCGGCTCACAACATCGTGGGGGCTGACCACGTTAAATGGCGCTGTCGTCTCCACTGAGCTATTTAAAAAGATAAAGGGGGACGTTAAAATCTCACTGGGAACGTAAAACACTCTGGTAACCACCCTCAGGGTATTTCGGCTCCATCTTTCCGTACTGCTCCCCTGTGAGTGGTGGGGGAGGAGCTTTCTCAACCGCTCCGACATAGAGGCTGTGCTGATTAAGCGACAGCCTGGGGATTCTCCCAGAACAACAAAGTCAAAGTCAAGTCATCAGTAATCAGATATCGCAATGGCTAGCAAAAAATGCTATGACTAATTGCTAAAGAATATGATATTCCATGTAGCAGTCAACTTGGCTGAAGAACGAGGTTGCCTCGATAAAATCTCACCTAAACGCTTAAGAAAGGTCAAACATAGTGATGTTGAGGCTGTATTTCTTTGAATCAGTGTCAGTGTTTTTCATGTAAAACCATTAATAAGAATGTGGAAATAAAAGATGAAATAAATTGCTGGTTTTCATCATCCAGCCAGAGACTAGGAACACATTTGCTCCGTGTCTTAATAAAACTGGGTTATTAAGAAATGATCATCATAACGAAATTAATTAGCAGTCCCCTTGAATTTCTTTATAACCAACCTTTACTATATATATATATATATATATATATATATATATATATATATATATATATATATATATATATATATATATTATATATATATATATATATAATGAACAGAAATAGGAAGGGCAGAGGGGGGTGAGATATTACAGAACAATGAGTTACCAAAGTCCTGCCGAAAGGTTTGCAATGGACTGCAACTTTTGCATGTGTCATCAGTTACTCAATTACCAAAAACCCGAGTACCCACCCATTCGGCCACCTAAACACTCACTCACTCACTCACTCACTCACTCACTCACTCACTCACTCACTCACTCACTCACTCACTCACTCACTCACTCACTCACTCACTCACTCACTCACTCACTCACTCACTCACTCACTCACTCACTCACTCACTCACTCACTCACTCACTCACTCACTCACTCACTCACTCACTCACTCACTCACTCACTCACTCACTCACTCACTCACTCACTCACTCACTCACTCACTCACTCACTCACTCACTCACTCACTCACTCACTCACTCACTCACTCACTCACTCACTCACTCACTCACTCACTCCTCACTCACTCACTCACTCACTCACTCACTCACTCACTCACTCACTCACTCACTCACTCACTCACTCACTCACTCACTCACTCACTCACTCACTCACTCACTCACTCACTCACTCAGCTACACAACGCTTATTATTGTTGTTACACTTACTTATTGCCCGACCCCCATGATCATGTCAAACAAACACAGTAGGTTAGCAGTCACCACCGCTCAACGTATTTGTCATTGATCCTCTCCTTCCGAGTATCCGGCATTCGCTTGTCTTTAGGCTATTACATGTGCTGTTCCTATTCCTCCATATAATATATCAATCCTGATGTACGCATGACATCAATGGAATTGATTTAGTAGTATATAGTACGCTAACTGAAGCTTAAGTTGAACCCAATACGACCCTCTTTGCCACCAAGTCGCTTGTCAACAATCTCTTCACTATGAAATCATCCTTCTATCATCATAGATAAGCTCTTCGGTGCGACATTAACTAACAATGCACGTGAGAGTGACGATGATTATTGGAATGTTGAAGAATCGGAAACGGCGACCAAGATCTGGATTTACTGCGGTATGTTTATGATCATCTTAGGAACAATCCAATCGGTAATATCATGTCTCTATTTGTTATGATGAAGAAGAATGTCCGTAAAAAATAACAGCCTTGTATTTGATGGTACTAGTTGTGGTCGACACAGTGGTACTATACACCGAACTGTTGAGGTACTGGATAAAGGAGGTGCATGGCGTCAATATCAGATACATGTCCGCAGCCTCGTGTAAAGTCCATATATTCTTGGTTTATTTTCTTGTACAATTCTAGACGTGGATCCGCCGTCTTCTTACCTCCTCTGGCTCGGAAGATTTATACCAAAATATTTGCCTCGATACATATTGCGCTTACCGGACTCGTTTTAATGATGATTAAACTACACTTCTTCTGGAGGTATGCGTTATTCAAAGTAGGATGCATTCCTGCCAGAAAAGACTACAAATACTTCATCTGCCATATTTTCAAGACTGCTTCGTGTATTCCATTCCTTCTAATGGTGTCCTGCAATGATTGTGTCATAGCGCGGGTGGTCTATTTACAAAGAAGACGTAGACAAAACAGAGACGAGATCAAAAGAGCAACCAGTACTATGACAGGTATCCTGATAACAATTAATTAATGTTATTTTTGACAACCGTACCCATTACAATCTATCTTAGCTAAGAAGACCATTGGATCAGCAGGATTACGACTGTAGAAGACGAACAGAATCTATATTGCCTATGCCATTATAAATATCGTTCCCTATACTAATGCCATAAACTGCATCCTGTATTGCGTGAGTGGGCCATTTTTCAGACGAGAGATGAGAAATATGTTCAACATAGGATGCTGCTTCAAAAGGATCCATCCAGTTGAGGACGGCAACACGGGAACGACGGGGAATGAAACCACTTAGCAAACTACTTAATTTCGGGGTTTACTATTCAAAAACACATATTTATAAACAAAATGAAATTACCATAATCATAATGAAGTTATCTGGTGAAAATAGAATTACTTGTGGCAGTTTTTATCTCCGTTATGATTGCTCTTACAGCACCATAGTGACAATATATCCGCTGATTATGATAGCTGATATTTCTTGCTAATTCTGTAAATTAATTGTTTATCCAGTTACAGGTGTTAAAGTGTTCTGTATCAAATTGCCTGTTATATTAATATGCGGTATTGATTTCCTTTCGAAATATAGAACTTATAATTGAAATTTATGAAAGTATGATACTTAAATCCTTGGATGGAAAGTGGAATCTTCGATTCTGGTGCATAGGAAAGAAACATATTTGTTAGCATTCTAGTTTATATATATATATATATATATATATATATATATATATATATATATATATATATATATAACTAAAACTAGTTCATGATCTCTTTATATTAATAATGTTATCTTATTTTATGTATGTTTTCTACGACATTAATAACGAAAACAATGCAATGCTACAATGACCTATATGTAAATAAAATAGAGATTTAGATTCAGGATGCTAATATTTATCATTAGAGTAACCGCATCCAAATATTCCATTCAGGTTAGTTTATATGAAGAAAAAAAAATTAACATGGACGAGATCCAATCCTAGTGACAGACATTTCATCTTAGTGTACTACTAAGATATAAGATAAATTAATTGTAATAATGTAATATACGATCTTCAACTGAAGCTCGTACTACCAGTACAAACATTTGGATTAACGGCACCATGTTGAACGTGAACAAGAATACGTATTGTGTCACGATCCAAGAAACACGTAAAAACTGATGAACTTTGCGGTAATGTATAATTTTATTAGTTAGTCTTGTAAGGCCAAATAACTATCGATAATCCTTTTTGAACAAAGAACCAGATACATTCGAAAGTTCTCGTAAAATCGTAAGGTTCTTAAACACACTTAATTAAATTAGTCACTAAATGACGTTTTATAATTACTGTATGTGTGTATTTATATCTATCAGCCAAAATATGTTTAGTTCTTATTTCAGTAGAATCGACTTAAAGTTTTTTTTTAAAGATCGCGACAGTATAAGGAACGAAAGAGAGAATGGCAGTAGTCGAGCGTGCTGCTGACTGAAGCAATTACTACGGTGACTGCTATGTTTTTGGTGCAATATGGCTCGAGAAGGAAAAATCAGAATACAAAATAACACCTAAATCACACACTTTGTCCGTAGGACTAATAACACTACCCAATATATCAGCAGGGAAAAACGGCCAACCTTTCTCGCAATGATTTGTTACCAAGCAAGATGAATTCTGTTTTATCCGAGTTTTAGTTTTGGTTTATTTATGGTCTTTCTGCTTTGAATATCTGTAAGGCATGTTTGGAGTGTCGCAATTGCAGTAGCAAAATTGGTTGGTGTAACTGATATATATATATATATATATATATATATATATATATATATATATATATATATATATATATATATATATATATATATATATATATATATATATGCGTAGAAGTAGTAATTTACTGTTTTGTATGTGGAAAGTATTTTATTTAGAGAAGTTGTATACGAAGGAGAACAATTTTGGGCCCAGATTTGGATCCATATATTAAGTCCAAGACCACTCAAGCCAAACCAAAAAGTCAGACAATTCAAAATAACTCTATGATCATGCCTTTTGACAACGAAGTGTGCATATCGTTCTTTATACACGGTAGAGCTGTCTTGTACTCAGACTAGTAGTGGATGTCTAGGTTGTTAGAATCCAAGAGTTGATTGAGTTGCGATGCAATGATTCTCTCCACCAACTTTAACTACTAGATACAAAATCCTCAGCCAAAGAACAGTTTACTAATTTTGTAATGGAAGGTAGTAAGATATCGGAAATTTCTTTAACCAAATGTGTGTGTCAGGGGTCAAACATGCACCATTTTGTGGGAGAGGCAAGGAACACTTTGTGGAGTTGCTCTTGCGTTATGGGAGAGAAACGTTCCAATTTGGCAGATGAGATGGGTTGAAAAGATTGGTTTCTGAAACTATTGAGTATATGCGTGATTTTGTATGGCCAAAAAAGAGCTGAACATATTTGCGACGGATTTGTCGCCTTAACCCTGGGGCAAGACAATGTCTGGTTTCCGGTGCAAGATGCCGTTCAGTTCTTTCTACAACCTTTTCGAGTCATCGAGTTCTTGTTGACAACGTCAGTAAAGAAATTACCCTTTGCTTTGTTGATGATAGCGTTACACTTATTGATTTAGTGTCGTAGCTTTGATCTATTGAAAGGGGAGGAGTTCTTTCTCCTGGCTTAGGTGTGGTTAGACATTTGGTTTTAAGTGGTGCTTATTGGTATAGTACATAGGAGAGATTATTAATATATTGAGCATAAAGGTCAGAAGCATTGTCGGAGGGTGACGGGACAAAGGCGGTGTTGAATAAATCACACCTCATTTTATCACGATCTGTGCTGTGTGTGATATTGACTAAACGCAATCTGTTTTGTTGTATATTTTTTATGGTTATCTGAAATCTAGCTTACAGCCAACACAAAAATTATCGCTGATACAACTAATATTGGAAACATTGTCAATACACGTGCAGTCTGGTGGAGTGTTATGACAAAGGAGAGTGACCAGATTGCAACAATCTAGCATTGATTTGAAATTCAAACTATTCCTGGTGTCGGTATTTAAGTGGATATTAAAATCACCGCAGACTAACGTTGGAAACGATAAAGAAGAAAGCAAACCATAAAACGACATGAACCCATCCAAGAACCCGGAGATTCTAGAACCAGGAGGTCTAAACGATATGCCCAATAAAACGTTTAAAAGGTTGAAATAACATTCGAGTTTGCTGATTATCTATTTAGTGTGGCATGAACCAATACCAGGAATAACTTGAAACTCTTAAAGTTCTGTTAGGTATCTAAATTAATATTTCCCGACATTCACTCACTCACTCACTCCGGATTATTTTAAACTCACCGCAAGTAAGAAAATATTGTTTCAAGTTCTTAGTTATTTCGTATTTAAAATAAACTATTTTCAATAGCTTAAAGGTAATGCATTTATGTATAAAATATGTTTGTGCTATGCGAGCTACATTAGGTTTTAATTCGGTTTTCTTAGCACAACTATGAAACTTCCTTCTGAACTCGAATCTGAACAACTCGTTCGTTTGGTGGCATTTATAAATAAACAATCGAAATAAAAATTGGCCCGAACTTAGCTATCTCCAGCCTTCAGCAGTTGAAACACGATGCCCCCTTTGAAATCAGCTACCGATGACTCGTCTATAATCCTTGTTTTCCAGCCATAAAATTAATATTTATATATAAAATAATCGTAGGTCATATTATTCCACCAAGTAGGCATTATAATAACCTCTAAAGAAGGATCATGATAATATTGCTAATCTCTTCCTTATTACAGAAGACGCTACATTTACAGTAGCCGATGCGTCCAACAACAACAACAACAACAACATATCCTGAAGTAAACATGCTCAACTATATTTGTCATCGTTGGATGAAGCATCATGTACATATAAATTACCTTCGCTGTACACCTGTTAATTGTCTATGACATTGTCCGTATGTTTTACACTGTATGACCAGATAGCAAGCTTTAGTCTTTATATGTAGTGGTCGAGTTTGTTTCTGGAGACGTACATCATCACTACACTCAGTGGAACTCTCTACCCAACATAGCTCATCATTAATCCATTAATGGTGTCTGTAAATCATCGCCAATTAATAGACGCCGAGGATAAATACGCTATTAACGTCTCTATAAATGTTACCCTTTAAAAGTTACCCCAAAAGAGATGTTATTAGATGTGCCGGTTTATTGATGTGGACAATATTGGGAAAATGGACAAAAAACATCTTTAGATGAACACGTGCAATAACACCATTTAAAATAATGACCAATGACCAGTTTATTTACATAAACGACATTCAAAAGAAGGTGAAACGTGAACTTTATATAAACACACAGGATTGGTTTATTCCTGGTTGAGGTCATTAACGTGATGCAAAAAAAACACGTTAGAACTAAAGAGAGCGATATTTAGCATTTCAGGGTTTCTCAACTAACTACAATGGGGACGCGCAATCGAAATGCAGTATATTTGTTTGTGTTGTGGGGTGTTTCATTCATCAGTGGAAACTTATCTGAGGAGTATCAGCCACTTGACTATATGTCCTCAGGAAACAGATGATTACCGACATTAAACAAATCAATGACCCAATCACTTCTTTTCAGACAGTAAATCAAAAGTTAAACCAACAGTTAGCTAATGGTGGCCTAGCTCAAGGAATAATCTAGTCAACTTCAGATCCGGGTTCGTTGTTCAAATCTACTAACTACCATGGCCCGGGTAGATGGGTAGCTGGCTAGATGGCTAGTTAGGTGGCTGGCTGGATCGCTGGCTGTTTGGATAGATGGACGGATGGACGGATGGATGGACTGGAAAGAAACATGATAAACTGAAACAAGCTAGAAATATTACTTTAAATAAAATCTACAAAATCGTGTTACAACTAAATCTAGCGAATGAGGCAAATAGTTCAAAAAGATTCAGTACTAATGACTTATTTTAATCAATTACAAATCATGTCATATTTTACATTTGAACCAGCATTTGTAGATGCAATGAATCATTAATATTATTATGATAAATATTTGTTTGGGTGGCCATCAACTGATCTTGCTATAATGTTAGGCTAATAAGTTCAATTTGATTTTGACTTGAGTTTCTTGAAGTAGATTCTTAAGAGGTGGCTTATATTTTAAATAACATATGACTTGAATTGAGAGAAGTCGGGGTACAATTGGTGAATAGTTTAATGATAACACATAAACGCTGGAGGATTCAAACCGAGGTAAGTTCCGAAGTATTGTATAACCACGGGTTATATATCCACATTTAGTTTATCTAACACACGTGTTCATGTAATGCTATAAAAACATGTATATATATTTTTATTAACGCTTGTCAATATAGAAATTAATCATAGTCTATAAAGTATTAACTTGACATTCCAATTCATTTGTATTTTCGTTCATTCAGAGGGGGGTCACCTCAACATCATTTGATACCATAAGTCATCCGCTTCGATGAAGACATGCCACAGTTTAATAAACCGATAAATTTGATTACTCTTTGAAACGTAAATATCTCTGTTAATAACATTTCTTTAATAACGAACCTCACCTGCAGAAACCATTCAAATGCGCTGAACAACAAAAATGATAAATGGATGTTGGCTATTTTATATGTAAAAGAAGACGTTGAAACGTGAGTCATATTAAACGCCTAATAGTCATATGATTTTAACTAAAAGGGTTTGAGTTGCAATTGATGGATTATTTAATGTTGATAGATACTACTAATAGGCTGGATAGTGTGAGAACTATATACTAACTATATGTAACAGTGTTAGACTAATTTCTGTTATACAAACGATAGATTTTATTTTTATGACAAGTAAAATATATCCTTCCTCGAATATCACATTATAGAGAGGACAGAGATATAAGTAGCCAAGGGTATCCCGTCTGTGTGTGCGTAGGGGGGATCGACATGAAAACTCAAAATAATGCCATAAGTCAACCAATGAAGACCCAATGAAGACACACAACCTTATGAAATCCGATGTGTTGTGCTATTCTTTGAAACCTAAAGATCTAAGACCTTTCCCATGTCGCTTTATTCGAAATATATCCTCTCCCAATAATAACCATACGACAATACCTCATCTGGCTAATATCGCCTTATTAATATATTTTTAAAGATAATCACTATTAAAAGCTACTGCTACAATGACTTCCTTTGGCCATCAGTAATGTGGAAGTGATCGCTCTCTTCCTTTCTCCCAGTGAGAAGGAGAAAGTTGAAGCATGTGTCACTGACAACCAACATAATTCAAACGACTATAACGACGGCTAATACTTTTGTCTTCTTGAAACCTAAACTTTATATAAACCGAACTGTTATCACCTTCACGATATCTTACGACATGGCTAATACTTGAATGAGATGGTCACGACCTCAGATCATGCCAGATTAAGCAAGATAGATCTTTACAGAATGGCGAGTGCAAAACAGTGTCAGAACGCCTGATGGCAGTGGAGTATGTTACACACGGAGTCTAGTACATATGGAATATTCCTACCTTAAATACATTATACCGTGATCTGCAATATAATCATTACTCTATCA
The DNA here is from genome assembly GCA_025642065.1 of Paralvinella palmiformis. Lineage (NCBI taxonomy): Eukaryota > Metazoa > Annelida > Polychaeta > Terebellida > Alvinellidae > Paralvinella > Paralvinella palmiformis. The sequence continues at coordinate 264,178 of JAODUP010000174.1, forward strand.
ATAAATAAGTCATTTATTGATTCTTAAATATTTTTTAAAATTTGGTTTTCATTTACTGGTCTTCACGATGAGACTTGGAACATGTACGTCAACATTCAACAACTATTTCCATCTAATCGAGTCTTCTTATGGTTGTCTTCCAAGTTTTAGTCCATCATCTGGCCATTACACACTGGATAACATTGACCTAAGTGGTGTTTAAGAAGGTTTCCTTTTTCTATTACGATACTAGAATATCCACCATAGGCTCGTTCTTTCGGATCCATTATCATCATTATATAGCACTGTTATTCTCAATTGATTAAACTCAGTTGACATAAATTCCTGTCACCAATCCACCAAACGATAGGGTAAACCTTGTATTCTATACTGTATATATTGTATTTCAATTGTCATATAAGCATTGCTCTTTTCTCGGTATTTTATACGCGTATTACGGCCTACATGTCAGACCTAATGAGAAACAGTAATCTTAAAATATGGCTATGGCATCCTAACACCAATAAACTTATCCCCATTTCATAATACTCCATGCTGTAAATAAATCAATTATTCAAACATAATCAAGAGAAAACATGTAAATGTAAAATGTATAATTACCTCAACACACATACACGCACACACACGCACATGCACACACACACACACACACACACACACACACACACACACACACACACACACACATATATATATATATATATATATATATAAGAGAGAGAGAGAGAGAGAGAGAGAAGGAAGCTGACCTTTAATGACACGTTTCATATCATGGTGCTGGGATAGTTGTTACGTTATTAAAAAAAACTATCAATTTTGACGGTCCTTAAAAAGACAGTCCACTATCAGAAAATATTATTTTAATATGTAATGCTTAAAACAGTAACAAAAAGGAGAAGGAGAACGCTAAAATGCTCTGACGTCACATGGGTGCTCTCTAGACTGATGTGGATTATAGTTTCTCTTGAACATTAATATCTGAGCCATTTTGAATAATCTAAGGTTCCTTCTGGCTCAAACTGATATGGTTCTATCTCATTCATGGCGTAATTTTAAAAAGATAATGGCGTTTAGTTTTTTAATAATTCTTGCTCACACTTGTTTAGATGCTTTTGTACGGGCTCTACAGACTTCAGGTCAACCGGATACCCTCAAATGACGTCAGTATTCAGGAGTTTCCGGTCTCTGCCTAGCATCAAAATGGCGGCGCCCACAGTCCATTAAAAGTTGATTAATCAGCACTTTGAACTGGATTATTTAATATGTGAGTGCTCGTTTACAACTTTTGATATTATTTATGATATTTGTGAGTACAGTCCTGAAAATCTGAAATGAAAGCGGACTATCCCTTTAAATTTAGACTAAAATAATTTTTAAATATTACTTTCATGCTCTATACAAATATTATAAGTTAATACTATACTTAACATAATATAATTAGATAATTCGTGTTATAATGACATGAGAACAATGTATGACCATTTAATTCGCTCTAAATCATTTAGGGGTTAAGCAAAGATAATTAGCATTTAGTTAACGTTTATTTATCTTGTAGCTCCAGATGTTCTGGACATGTTACCGTAAATAGTGAAGAAAACGTCCAAAGGTAATGAGACAGTGCATATACAGGATCAGCAGCCTAGACCAAGGAGACGTCCTGGATCTAAAAAGAAACCTATCCAGTGACACAAACTGAACAATTACCCAACGATCTATTTGATGTTGCCGTTGCCATTTTCAAAACTGTTGTCATTACAATTGTATTAGATGAGTGTCTACAAAGTTTCAATTTAAATAATTAAAACTTTTCAGGTACACCCGCATGCATCATATGAATAACTATTAAGGAACATTATGACTTTGGCTCATTTGTATAATATTGTATCTGTAACTGAAAATGTCACAATTTAAAAATAGGATGTAAATATCTTGATATGGGTCAAAATAATTTTTATAGAATATTATATATATAATATATATATATATATATATATATATATATATATATATATATATATATATATATATATATATATATAATATCCAAAACTTATACATTAATGCCAAACGATTTATCTATAAACAAAGAGATAATTTCATAATTTTCCTTAATATATTTTTAATCAGTTAAAGATACTTGTTAACTTTTATCTCGGCTTCACACGATAACGATTCCCCAATTTTCGCCGATTCAATTGACCTATACAAGTACATAAGTTGACTGGCTACCTTTGTATGAAAACATATGCTACAATAGTTAATTATTCTTAAAAGCTTGTAAATAAGACGTTCTTGCAATTTAATTGGCTTCTGCTTATGTATAAGGGTATCGTTTACTTAGTCCATCAACTAATAATGTTGTTATGTTTGTTACGATTTTAAGAGAAAATTATGGCATTTATGTATTGAAACATGTCTAGCTTTTGATCTATTTTTTCTCTCTTCATTTTCTCATGTGTCACGTTTTGTCACAAAAATGAAGTTACAATCCCCCCCATATATATATATATATATATATATATATATATATGACCGGTTTTATTGAAACATCTTCTTGTCTGAAATATTAGCTTTGTCATAACATTGTTAGAAACAAACCTTATTTGATGAAGATACAGTTTGAAGCCAACATACATATCCTCTCTGTATTTGTTTTCCATCAATAGAAATGAAACCGGAAGATAATTGACCTAAATACATAATCTTCCTTCAATCAGCTCTAATTTTCCACAATTACTGCCCATTATAAAGAATCATGATGTTCTTTGTGAAAGTTTACGTTTACTTTATGGTTAAAAATGTCATTATTGTATTACGTCTCCAAACCATTTATCCTACCATGTGCACAAAATTGGCCGTGAAACATCAATCATGTATGACCTCCACGAGTTACATAATCTGTCTTAAAGAATTACGTATTTATAGCCTTTATAAAATACTTTACTAACACGCACACATATGCGCACAAACACTTGCACACACACTATATTTGGGGTAAAACTAATTAGTATTCGTAATTGATTGTAATTAATTATATGGTTTTAAGTAATTATACTTGTAATCTTCAATTACGGGCACAATGTAATCGTAATTGTAATTGTTTCCATTATGCAATACTTTCTTGGTTACGCAGACTGCTCCATTATTTAGATGTATGTTTGGTGTTTTACGGCCACGTTTGTGCACTAAATAGCCCGATTGACCTCCAAAGGCAATGAGTGGACGTTAAAGATGAAACACCCTTCAGACGTGCCCAGCTCCATTATTTACAATGTTATATCATACCATCTTGTTATGATAGAAACCAGAAATATATATTTTGCAACTTTATTACACACTGATTCAAATGTTGATAATTGCAATTATTAGTCTACTTAATACACTAGTAACTGACATGGTGTATTGTATGTGTGACGACAGTAGGTAGATCGTGTAATTTACCTGGTAGTCTCTTGAAAATTAAATCAGTGATGAAGTTACAATAAAGATGTTTATCTGATATTCCACTTACCTGATCAGGCAATATGCAGCACCAAACTTGGGATAATATCATACTAATGTTCAGTTGACATTGATGGTCTTCTGTGATCTCTTTATATTATCCATATAAATTTGTTATTCACTTATTTGCTCAACGGTGATTATTGATCTCTGAAATACTAAATCACGGTATCATCATAGTGTGATAAAATGGCGTCAAATGTATTGTATAATGTTATGTCGAGAGCATATCAGTCTGGGAAACCTTGTGATGAAATATATCGATATCCCATTATAGTCTACGACATTTGAGAAACTTTTAAATCTTGTAGAGTACATATTCTGCCCCGAATAGCTGATTGTTTAGAAGATACTGACTTTGAAGAGCTCATGTACAATACAAATAATTCTCACTCTATCTGGTGTTTTATTCATTACTGATATCAGTATAATACATCTGAGTGAATTGCAATGACCTTATCCCATTCATATTTTGGTGATATATTTTCTATTCATTATTGTAATCACGATTAATCTACAATATAATCACAAAAGTAATCGACTATGATTATTCATTATTTAATCGCAACCGCAATCGATTACTTTTGTCCTTTAAGGGCACCCCCCCCCCCATACACCCATGCACATCCATACAAACTTTTGTTATGAGATGTATAAACAGTGTTATGTTTTATAATCACACATATGCACAATGATGGTGATCATGGTGTTATTATTATTATTATTATTATTATTATAACAATAATGATATAATAAATCGGCCTTACTAATACACTTCATTCTGATCTGATTTGATCTTTATTTTAAACCCTATGTTACGTTTGATATCTAGGTGAAACTGCTGATATTGCCGCCGGTAAAAGGGTGGCCTAATATTCTTCTGACAACTTAAGCTCAATAGAAGCTAGTTCTGTTATATATCAATTATTTCTAGTTGTAACTTAACTATAACAATTACCAGTTAGATAACCCGTTATTAGTGTTTGGAGACAGACAGTAATGTCGAACGAAGTTCGTTTACTGTTTTTCTTTTCTTTCTCCCTTTGCCTCATTTTCTTTATCCGTTTTCGACGAATGAGGTAAATTGTCGTAAATTAAGATGGAATAAATTTAAAAAAAAATACTGGACGAGAAAGAAAAAAAAATCCCGAGGACTGTCTTTATCTGATCTTTTATGTTTTAACACTTACGTGTAATCAAATGGAGTCCAAAAATAAAAGGTAATGCTATTCCAGTTAACTAATGTTAAAGTCAGTTCTTGACGAAGCCAATGGTTTGTATTTAGTTATTAGTCTGAGTCAAAACCAAAGACATTAGGATATGGAAAAAAAAATGGAAGAACGACGTCCTCGTCGGAGTTATATATTAGCCGTTCCCACTTATTTCATACTTAATGTATTTACTTCTTAATTGTAATGTTTCTACGTAAAGATATAACCTTACTACATCAATGTCGTATAGTTGTTTACGATCTTATCGCAATCTTCCTATAAGCTATATAGCTCTAGGGCAAGAGCTCAAATCTATAACTTCCCTCGAAGGATATTTCATCTTTAATTTCGCATATTAACTTATTGCCATCACCTATTTCTTGACCCGTTTTCTATTTACCATTGGCACAAACATGGGAATAAAATAATAACATGTGCTAGTAATAGGCCAATAAGTAAGAGAGTGATATATTCACTTTGTTCATTGTTTTATTACTTCAGAAAACTGGAATATACCATAAGTTCGATGCTAATTTATGAAGACTTCTTGTGATTTGGTCCAGTGTTTTTGCTTCAGTGTCATTCCCAAAAGACAAATTCCAAATGCACCAATCAAGACAATATCCCAACAAGACGAATCTAACAAGACGAGTTCTCATAATTTTAGAGTTAGGGTAAGGGTTAGAGTTAGGGTAGGAGTTAGGATTATGGCAAGAGTCAGGGTAAGGGCAAGGGTTAGGGTTATTATGATAGAATATAAATGTATCATATTTTAAATAAATCCGTCCATATGAGATTCGTCTAGTTGGAACTAAACCCTGGCTTCAGTTATTCTCCCAAAGTACAGTCTGTTTTGAATAATGTACAACCAAACTCGATGTTCGGGTTTTAATCGAGTCTATTTACCTGTGTTTGGGGGATGTTTCCTTAGCGAGTAGCTAGCTGTATTGTATGTTCCAGGTATAACCAACGCCAAGGCTAAACGAACCAATTAATTATTCTGCCACTCACTCTAGGCATTCTGCTTTGTGCTGACTTCCTTCTGTTAAGCTCAGGGTATGTCAAACGATGTTCCCCCCTCCCCCGATTGCTATAGAACACCTTTCCAACCACACATTTGCGACTTAACGAATGATATCCGGAAGAAGGATTTCCATAATTTTCCTAAGCTCCGGGTAGTCGATTTAGTTAGATAGAATGTTAGAGCCATAAGACATTTCTTTGGTCTGTTCATGGAATTGTTAATTATTCGTACCAAACAACATCGCCTCAAATAATTTAACACGTAGAGGGCCTCTTGAGTAAGCGTTCGGCGTTTAAACCATTATCATGAGAGCCGACGACACACTGTCATCATAAGCCATCCACCCTTCTTCCGTCCAATATACAATAACCAAGGAGTTTATAATATTGCCCCTGGTTACACGCACGCGCGCACACGCACACACACACACAACACACACATATATATATACATATATATATATATATATATATATATATATATATATATATATATATATATATATATATATATATACGGAATATATTGGTGCAGAGACACAATGGATGTGGGAAGGTTTTTATCCCATGTAATAGTTGGTTGGTAATTGTGATGGTGTCATTATTTAAATTGGAGCCGGGAGCAGTTACTTTCAAGTTCATCCTAGCTGTCATCTGTCGATCTTTCTTGAAGTTGTGGGCCAGCTTTTCCCGGAGTCATTTAATGTCTGAGCCAATTTCTTTCCCATAACACAGATTCATCTTATGTATGGCATTATCAGCTGATGCATCTCGATGTAAACGACGTATGTAAATAATGTTTTATGGCCACCTTTCGTGCACACGGTAGGCTTAATAACCCAAACGATGAAAGGTGAAAAGCCTCTCAGATATAGGTAAGCTAGAATTTGAACTCCGCTTCTAAAGAAATTGAATTACTACGTTGCCATTTTGGCGACAAAGATACGTTCTCCTTCTCAGTCTGTCTTTCTCTCTCCCTCTCCCCCTCTCTACCTCCCCCTTTCTACCTCACCCTCTACACACGACACGCGTATTGCCTAAGCTACTGATATATCTAGATGGTTATTTTAAACATAATCTAACTATTTTAAGAGTACATTTTGCAGTAGATTTCTGGACGTTAATACAGCTTTAACAAGGCAGGCTAGTAATACTACTACTACCACTACTACCACACATACTACTACTACTACTACTACCACTACTACCACATATACTACTACTACTACTACCACTACTACCACATATACTACTACTACTACTAGTACCACTACTACCACCTCTACTACTACCTCTACAACTACTACTACTACAACCACATCTACTACTACTACAACTACTACTACCACCTCTACTACTACTACTACTACTTCTACTACTACTACTACTGCTACTACTACTACTACTTCTTCTACTACTACTACTACTACTACTACTAATAATAATAATAGTATAATAAATAGGTAATTACGGTTCCGACTTCACAACAGTCAGTAGAATACTAACTTGTGAAAGAGTATGAAGATATCCTGATAAGGTCCGTTACAAAGTTCGTAAATAATTATGCGTGGGTGTTTTACCAGGATCCTCGAAAGCGGTCCCTGTGAAGCCATTAATAAAAAATACAGTTAGGATTGTAATGTTTTAAGCCATTACATAATTGATTCAAACCTAATAGTTTTTTTTGTTGTTAAAAGCATAGAAAGTTTACAGCACCGAAACAGCCTTCGTTCGTGTAAAAGTGGCTATTATGAGGTCAATTGATCAAGGTGAGCCAGTAATACTTGTTCTTCTGGACCTGTTTGCTGAATTTGATAAAGTTGTGCATAATGTATTTTTCTACAGGTTGAAATACATGATCGACCTGTTAGGTAATGTACTTGAATGCGTTCAATCCTCTATGGAACAACGTGCCCTTACAGTGTATATTCATGGTATAATATCTATTGTTCATTTATTATTATCTTGTGCGCCATACGATTCATTTCTTGGTCATGTAGTTTTCAAACATGTTAGGGCGTTAACATGTTATGCAGATGACCCACAGCTGTATATATCACTAGATCCTGATAATAAGCTAACTTTATCCTCTTCGCCGAATAATTTAGAACATTGTATTGATGATATTTGACTATGAATGACTCATAATCTTCTAAATTTCAATGATACTAAAACAAATATTATCTATTTGACTTCACCAAATTGTGTTAAATCCCTAAAAGCACCACCATTACAGAGGGGTGTATCTTCCATTAGGCATAATGGGTTCGTAGAAAATCTAGGGCTTACGTTTTACAAATGTATTAATATTTATGAACATGTCGTAGCAGTATGTATAGCTGCCTACTACCATCTTAAGAACATCCACTGTTTAAAAAGGTTATATCACATATTTTATTATAACATCAACCGACTTCATCGAATTCAGAATAGTGCAGCTCGCATAGTGAAATATACTCGAAACTATTATCATATAATACAAAGTTTTCAAAACCTGCATTGGCTACCTGTTAGACTACGTATCCATTTCAAGATGTTATTGAAACCAGTCATAAATCTATCAATGACATGAAACCTGAATATCGGTGTGAACTTGTGTCCATTAGAAAGTCATCTGGAAAACTTAGGTCACCCAGGCAGATACTGGGTGATTGTGCGTTTGGTGTTGCCGCCCCACGTACTAGAACAGATTGCAGGGGGATGTTAGAAATATGACGTCTCTTGAAAGGTATAAATCTGTTCTGAAAACACACCTGCTCAAAGTTGTTTTCACAGATACAAAACTAAGTATCGTTCAAATCCCTCATTGAGCTTTACAGACATATTATTTTGGATATCACTTTAAAATGCCTTTAAATGGAACCTGCTAGTAAAGGCGTTTCATCATGATGTGACAGTATCAATCTATCTTAAACACCACCATTAAATTTATTTCACATTTAAAGATGCCACTGAAAACCTAGCTTAGCAACAGATACTAATCACCGAATAAGAAACCCACCAGAAATAACCAAACATATTTTAATCGTCTACTGCAAAACGTAAATGTAGATTTAAAAAGTTACTTTTAAAATGTCCTAAAAACTATACATTTATTTACATAAATGATATTGGAAGAATGGATAAACGCCAAGTTTAGTTAAACGCGTGGCATTACGTTTTTGGAATAATGGCATTTTAAAGTACTACTTTATTTACACGAACGATATACTAAAACAAAACCCACCGTATTTCGATAAACAGATGGAGTTACCTTATTTCCTGCCATCAGCCAAATATCTATATAAGATTCAATATGTTGGCTTTATCTGTCGAACATTGTACCCATCAGTAGACATGGGTCTGGCCTCAGTCTCTGTAAAAATATTGTACCCATCAGGAGGAGACATGGGCATGACCTCAGACTCTGTAACAATATTGTACCCATCAGGAGGAGACATGGGCATGACCTCAGACTCTGTAACAATATTGTACTCATCAGGAGGAGATATTGGCATGACCTCAGACTCTGTAACAATATTGTACCCATCAGGAGGAGACATCGGCATGACCTCAGACTCTGTAACAATATTGTACCCATCAGGAGGAGACATCGGCATGACCTAAGACTCTGTAACAATATTGTATGTATCCAATAGGAAGAGTGGAAGATTTTTCTGACAATGTATTATGGCGAAGTAGTAAACAAAGACTCATCACGTATAGTTAATAACTTGTATTACATCAATCGTTCATATTGTTATCTGATTAGGTAGTTGATGGAAAGAAAATCTGAATTTTAGGTAACGCTTAGTTCGCAAATGAGAGTATTATCTTGACTACTCTTACTTACAAATGCACATTTATTTCTAACTCGCAATCTAACAGTTCTTAAGGTATGAACGAACTAGTGTACAACCTCAGACGTCCATAATTCATTTAATTGTGTCATCTTAAAACAGAATTAATAATAATTATAACAATAATAATAATAATATTATAATTATTATTATTAAAGTGAGTAGTTTATTTAGCATCGATGATCATAATACCTGGGACATATTGCTGGTAGATGATTCATTGGTGAAAAGGTTAACTTCATTATTTGTCCACAATACGAATAGCATTAGTAGTAGTAGTGGTTATGCCAGCAGCAGTATCAACAACAACAACAGTAACATTGTTTATTAAATAATTTTAAAAAACTTACCAACTGAACCCATTCAAATGCACTAAACAAAAACCACCATAATGAACGTTGGCTATTATTTTTTTAATAAAATTATTTGTTTTATAAAAACAGATTATTTTTTATGAAATGCGTGAAAATATGGGTGTTAAAAACGCTCCTGTAATAAACGTCGAATCACACTCTATTATGCGATTTCAAATTATGTGATCAAAGTTAGTTCATAGATCGTTGACATCCCATACAGATTTATTGATTGATTAACTAATTCCTGTCTTCCTTCCATCCTTCCGTCCTTACTTCATTCATTCATTCATTTTATTTTATTTTTATTATATATACAAATATGTATCAGACAAAAGTTTGGACAATTCATCAATGAAGCAGCATTTATGCGAAGAAGTATAATGTCTCACCAGTCCCTAAGTCATTATGTAACGAATTTCATTTAAAAACATCGAAACACCTGCAAAAAATGATATCTGAAAGTAACACATCCAGGGTGTTGTTTACTGCCCAATTAGTTAAGTATATAATAATATCTTAATTTAAGTATCTTCTTTCAAAGAGCCAGTTAACAAACTATAAGCCTGTATTAGTATTGCCATATAGCTGCCATGAAGCAGCAATTAATAACACCTATAGATTAACTTAATCAGGAAATTTGCATTAACTGTGAAGCAAGCTGTTTGTGGGGGCTGCATGTTAACATTTTCAAGTTATATTAAATTTAATATACACTATTCAAATGATATATTTATGTTCTTGGTGACAAGCAAACTAAAATACTTTTTGAACGTCATGGAATAGGCTGGACATAACTATATTTGGGAAGCAAAATGCGTTCACTCTATGTGCTGTTGTGTGTGCATGTTTGCGAGCTTGCATGTATATATATACTTGTTGGTCTTAAGGATAAGAAAGATAATATCCACAAGGACCTTCAGCAACTACTTCAATTTCACAGGGTCTTCATTTGGTTATCTTTAAGCTTTTAGTTCATCATCAGGACTTGGTGCACATTATCGTATTAATATCGTGAGACTGAACCTGGACTTTTCCTTTAGGTCCACCATAGTATAGTCTAATTATTGGTAACTAATTAAACATAATTGACATGGATTCATGTCAGCAATGTGGCAAACAATATAACAATCAGCTAAACGATCAGCGAAATTACCTTCGTTATGGGTTGTGTGTTGATTGTTATTTAAGTAATGGCTTTGTGCAGTGAAGCGTCGATTACCACTAAGGCATAGTTGCTGGATACCTGTTTCTTGTCCGATATGTTTGTACGATATTATGGCCTGAATGTCAGAGCTAATGGCAAAAGGTAATCGTACATCTGAAAGAGTTAATTTGATGGAAACGCACCATTAGGTTACTTGGTACGTCAGCAAACGCATATTAGTTCGCCATTATCCCGCGCAGAAAGGATGAAGTTCGTATCAAAACTCATTTTAGAGGTATAACCGCAAAATTCCCAAGAACAGCGTAATGATATTGTTCATTTCTGTTAAAAAGATCAAAACAAATATATTACTTAACAGCAAATAAAACCTATAGTTTTGTTATTTTCAATTAGGTAATTGATGTGAATATATGACTGATTTTGAAGCACGAACGGATTTCCATCCAAATTGCATTTGTTATGGCATAATACCTCCCATATATATACATACTTGTGACTCAACCAGAGATGACTCAACTGGAATGGAGATAAAGGCTTGTTTAGAAATTGAAGTCTGTGCCAAATGTATTCAATATGTATTCAATATGTATTCAAATGTATTCAATATGTATTCAATATGTATTCAATAAATACAGCTATGCAAAAAGAGGTTTGAGCAAAGGATCACAGAAACTCTTCTGTGGATATCTCTGAATATGCAAGCGAGCAACAAGTCATTTAAATGCAACCATATTTTACACTCAGACGGATTTTATAATTCATATCAGTTAACAAAAACATAGATGTGATGTTATAGCTGGGAATGATTTTCTTCTTAAGTTTTATTCAGGTTATTAAGTATCCTCAAAAAAGGATGACATAGTATCACTCCCAGCAATATGATGGAAAAATACTAAACTAGAGCAGGTATTGTGCCTACAATTGCAGGCAATAATGCTTGTAAATATACACTTCAAATGCTTCTCCACTCCAATTCATTAAACAAACATAAATTGGCATGTTCAAGACAGTGGTGACAACACTATTTCTATATTAAATCTAAACAGTATTCGTGAGTATCATTTCTTTACATATCGATCAGAGTGAAATAATATTCCTCTGTCTATTTCTGAACTAATAAATTATCATATAGTTATCTTTAAAATACTTCAGTGTTAGAACCAATAGCTGATTGGATTTTTAGCAAAACAAAGACAAATATAGGATAAACATTCTCCATAGTGCCCCTATATATATATATATATATATATATATATATATATATATATATATATAATATCTTATATTACTACCTGATCAACGACCTGAGTTGCTCTGCATGTTTGAGTGGCTTTTTGTCTCAAAGCCAACAACTTCGAACTTCGAATGTGTGAAACTGGATTTTGTAAAGTGATCTGAAATGTTGCAGAGTAGTAGTGATAGTAGTAGTAGTAGAAGTAGTAGTAGTAGAAGAAATAGAAGTAGAAGTAATAATAATAATAATAATAATAATAATAATAATAATAATAATAATAATAATTCTACAGATTTAATCAAGCACTATTATTAACCAAAACAAAACACACAAAAAAAACAGACAGCTCTGCTGGATGAAGTGACAAGTTAGTTTGCATTAATGCATTTGTAAAACAATTACTTCTAGATATTTAACCAACCAATTAGAGGTAATGGAACATATACCATTGTGTAAAGCCATTGTTTTTGGGGTGATATGGTAATCCCAAATAGATAATAATTGCTTTATCATTATTTAATTTTAGTACATTTTGAGTCATCCAAAGCCCAATATCAGTGTGTACACTATGACAACCAAAAGGCTAAGAACTAAATTCTGCGGTACACCAGATACAAATCACAGAAAATTAGACAAAATAGAAAGAACATATACTCTCTGGGAGTATTATTCTAAAAAGGGACATTACCTGATAAACTGAAAATCTACTTAAAACTAGAAAATGTACAGTATAAAATTGTGTATTAAATCCAGCTGATAGGTCTAAAAGAACAATTAATACGGTTTGACCTTGGTCAGTTAACATGACAATATCTTTTTTTACCTTAATTAAAGCTGTTCCAGGATTGTAATCACTTTCATGATTGCATCAGGTTATTATTGGTTAAATATTTGTTTAGGTGGAAGACAAGAGTCCTTTCTATAATTTTAACTAAAAGTGTTAAATATTAAAATATTAGAGTCAGAATTGTATTATTTATTAATGGCTTTGACAGGGCAGCTTTCGTGGATCTTGGGAATGCATCTAGGAATAATTATTTATTAACTATCGTTGTAACTTGACTTATCAGTACATAAGCCCTCTCTTTCACGGGCGGTGTAGTCATAGAGCCAACTGCACAGAAAGCATCGTATTATCTCTTCGGCACCAACGAATTATTCTTCTACCAATGGTACACCAACGATAAGATGCTGCCACGGAACCAATTATGTGTACTTAATATCGTTTAATAGCTACATCTATTAAAACAATGGATCATGTCGTTGTTTGTGTTAATATTATTCGAAATGACGGTCTCGGTTATGTGTAGTGCCTTATTTACAGCACTAAAAACAATCCTTTAATTTCCCTTGGATGTTATAATATTTCCATTGTTATACTCTGGTTTGACAGAGGCAGTATTAGTTTTAATTTGAATTTTGCTAATCTTTAATATTTTATAATGTACATGCAAAACGATCGTGATCCACCGGCGTTCGTGATATCTTCTGTGTCGTCGTTTTGTCTCTTCTTACTTTACTGTGGACGTATCGGAGAGACCTCATACCTGCAAGAAAATATTGATAAGTAAATAACCAGACAGCATAGAAGACACAAACGTATCCCCGATCAAACTGTCATTTTCACGAGAGATGATGATAAGATATATTATGTGACCATGTCTATCTGTGAGTTCTTGCACAGGTTACCTGATATTAGATGATTTGAGAATGCCAGCCAATTGTTTGGTACCTATATTACTCTGGCAACCGCAATCTATATTGTAATCACCTGATACCAACAGGTGAACACTCTTGGTAGCAAGAATGTCAATAAATTCCGAAAATTCTTTGAATAATTATGTACCTTTCAGATTGGGTGTGGTCGGCAAATAATAGCTGCATGGATATTTATCCCCGCAGATACACAGGACAGTCGATACTTTTCAAAAGCCTCGGTCAAAAGGGGAAATTGGTTTCACACTTCAATAAATCACAAACGAGAATGGCGACTCCATCACCTTTATTTGTAAATTCGAACAACATGATCGCATCAATAACCAGCTAGTGTCATATCACGAATAACTGTTCTGGTTTGAAATATTATCAGCTAGCAAATTTCCATGATAATAAGACTATCAAGATTAATATCTTTAACATTAGCAGATAGCTCGTCATATTTCTTATAGAGAGGCTGATCATTTAAAAGACCGGTTCTTACACTTTCTGAAATTAGATTCTGTTATTAGCAAAAGATCAGTTTACTTCCATTTGACACCATATCTGTTTTGTATGATTTCCACTGAGTAGACACATCGACAAATAGGTGACCTAATCGGCTTCATGTCGCAAGGCAAGTAACTGATCTCTAACGTAATTACTTTTTACCAGTATAAATATCAGATGTGTGTGTGTCTGAGAGAGAGGCAGAGGGAGGCAGGAAGGTAGGGAGGTAGGGAGAGAAAACAATGAACAGCTACAATAAATTGGTATTATATGTCCCCTTTGCGAATCCTTGTTGTCATACCTGTAAATCAGTTCTGCACTGGCTGTAGTCAGTTTGTCAGAGAGAGGGAGAGGGCTATATTATAAAACAATGCTTAAAGTCTTGCATGTTTAATAATGTTTGTACTTACTGATGAGCCCTATGCTTCTTATTTGATAATAGCAGGGCATATGTGTACAATTCACCATAGTAGTTTACAGATTACTCTCCTTATAGTTAAAACTATTTGGTATGTTGTTATATACGGCTATATTATTCTATTAAATTTACATTGTTGCTATAGTATTCTATTAATATTCACGCCTATCATACTAGAATTGAAAAATAGTATTATACACAATAGGCCGTCTGTTCAGATTTCAAATTTTGGCAACCAGAAATATATTTCCGCACAAACAGTGGTAATTCGTATATTGGTTTATGGACCAATCATACTGGCTGTTAAACAAATTCATAAATAGGTTTTTATAAGTTGGTGTTCGTTTGCTATGAAAAATCAACCAGAAGGTGCGAATTCACAAGCTCCAAAAAGAGGCCAAAAATGGAATACGAAACCAAATAAACCAATTTGAGAATTGTTTAACTTCGGACCCTATATAAATACATATTGTGTCACCGAGGGCTATTTACACGGATTCTATTAATATATTTTAATATTTCTATTTCACCTCCCCCCCCCCCAGATAACAGATGTTAATTTCTTTATCAACTAGTTTGCCTTGTTTATATTGGCAAATGTTGACCCAGATAAGGTTCAGCCGCCTTTCAAAGAAAAAAACCCACAATTAAAGCGAGCTATTCGTTCTCATTATTGGGTGAATTCGTAAAAGGCAACATGATGCTTATCTTTATTATTTATTAATTTATTTGTTGAACGTATTCCTCTGTTTCAATTCAGTTGATATATCATTAGAGAAAAATATTATTATTAACAAGGAAACCATGGTACTTTTAATTAAGTTATGTCTCAGATAGATAGATAGATAGACAATCTATCTATCTATCTATCTATCTATCTATCTATCTATCTATCTATCTATCTATCTATCTATCTATCCTTTATATTTCTCCTTCTGTCTGTCTATCTATATATCGATCTATCTATCTAAATTCAATTATCGGCAGTTTAATGAAATGGTAAATGTTCCTCATCTGCTACATATTTATCAGATTGAATACAAAAAGAAATGTACTTAGTAATTAAATTTGAAGAAATCACCAATTATTCATTTGATGTTGGCATGGTAATTATTTTTAGGACTATTTTATTATGTTTTTAATTATATTAGACAAGCCTCAACAAACGATAAGCTTAAATAATTGAAACCTTCATGGTGCAATTAACACATCATCACCTCATTAACCGCTAGGAAAATACAAAGTATCAAAATACTGTAAGATATGCTATAACAATTTAACATCTTACAAGTGTCCTTCAAACATACAAATATATTATCAACAATCATGCATGTTCAGAGTATGACAGGAATGGAAATGTAGAAACCCTAACAAGTTTAGCCAAACTCTGAACAGCAAAAGACGGAAATGAGGACTGCGCTAAATGTATTTATAATATGATGAGGTCTGTAAATAAAAGATAATGATACTGGTACTACTTCGGGATAAAAAGTGGCATCTGGCTTACATTTAATTATTAAATGGACGGAAGTGAAACTAAGACACGGGCATGGAATACAAAAAGACGTTGTTGCTAAGAACCTTACCGCAATCTTCTTATAAGTTTTATCCCTCTGGGGATGGGGTCAAATCCAGGGTCATGTCCCGGTCTATTTTAGCTTATTTTTGTGTTTTTGTCAAACAGTAACATGCACGGGTTATACAGGGCGTTGCACACATTTTATTTATTAATATATTTACTCCAAAAAGTTGAATATACGAAATAGTATGGTAATTTTGAACACTTTATATGACTAGGTAAGTTACCTTTCTTTCCCATATATTTATGTCATACTATTTTGATATTTGTAATTATGAAAATTTGATAAATCTAAATGCTGAAAAAGATAAATTAATTATCAGCGTAGGTATCAGTTCCATTAAAATATATACGTGTGTGTGTGTGTGTGTGTGTGTGTGTGTGTGTGTGTGTGTGTGTGTGTGTGTAGTGTGTGTGTGTGTTTTAGCTGTGTATAATAGACACAGGCACAGAGAATCTCGAACCGTGAATTCAAACTCTGGACGTTTCGTCAGGGGACTGAATCCAGAGTGGCGACTTTTCTTGCTGAGACATGTGTAATGTCTCACCAGTCCCTAAGCCGCCAAGCAAAATCAAAATGCGAATCACCTACAGCCGTGGAGTTTGGGGGTAGAACACCCAAGTCAGATCACGGCAGTAGTGAGAATGTTTAGCTCAATTATGGTTTTGTTGTTCGGGGAGAATCCCCAGGCTGTCGCTTAATCAGCACAGCCTCTATGTTGGAGTGGTTGAGAAACCTCCTCCCCTACCACTCACAGGGGAGCATCAACATATCTAAACATCCTTCGAGACCTACCTCCATAAATCTAAATACAAATATACATATACATACATTAAGATAAAAATAAAATGTTCCATACCTCCACATATTGATAGATGTGTGCGTATACCTAAGCATGTGTCTGGTTTACTCATCAGCCTGTGGGAACCAGCTAATTCGCTTTTCGTACGCGACAAATATGTCACGCCCACAGGAAAGCGGCTACATGCAGGGTACGTACAAAAAGCGGAAGCACGTAAAAACACACCATTTGATACCACAGCTCGCAGCAAACACGTGCGTGTGGTTCAATGGTGACTTGCTACATACATATCATAAACTATTTTGACACCACAGTTTACATTCAACAGTAATTTTCTGTGGTCCAAAAGAAACCTGTATATAAAGTATTTCGACACCTCAGATGCTGACCTCAGCTTTATTCTGGGTTCGAATAACTGAATAAATCCTACCTATATGAACCATGTATCAATACACATCCGACTGTTCTGGCGTCGAAGTTCTTCTCTTCGATTTAAGCCTTTTATATACCCGCAGTGTGTTAAAAAACATTACAGTTTGTTCATAACAAAGAGAATGTACACTAACTCAGTATGGACTCACTGAAGTGATTTAACTAAAATTAAAACAAAGTAGGAATACTGCACAATGGATTATTACTGGACTAGAACGAAATATCGTCTCAAACCTGAGTAAATACTATAATTTACTCGAACCTAGCAGTGTGTGTGTGTGTGTATGTGTATGTGTGTATGTGTATGTGTATGTGTATGTGTGTGTGTGTGTGTATGTGTGTGTGTGTGTGTGTGTGTGTGTGTGTGTGTGTGTGTGTGTGTGTGTGTGTGTGTGTGTGTGTGTGTGTGTGTGTGTGTTTGTGTGTGTGTGTGTGTGTGTGTGATACGAACACCTCCAATCCAACACCCAACCATTCCTAAGGTAACAATAATGAAGGAAGAAGTTAAACTTTGAGCTCGGTCAAAGTTACCACTTTTCATGGCTTCACTCCCCCAGAGTGTCTCTCATTTTCCAGTAATAATTCAGGGATATCCCACGAAAGCATACACCTTCGAGTATCCTGAACTAGTCTGGTAACAATACGATAGATACAGTCTTATGTGTAGTCAGATAACCCGCAAATCCGTCCAAAATAAATAGCATATATTCTCTTATATCCGACGATTAATCGGTTATTCCACATCGACAAACTAACTCTAACATAGAGTTAATGGTCAGTTTAATATTGGTCATGGGGATGTTTCAATGGCGCAATGGTAACAGTTTAGATATTCTGGGTTTGAATCCTGTGCTTTTTTGGAAAGTCCGTTAGCAGTCGTCCCTCGGTCGTATATCCCAGGTGTGAGTAGTGCCGAGACAATGTAACTCAAATCAACTCAACTAGTGGTCAAGGTCATGAAAAACGTCATTAGTTTATGTTTCTTGCCACCAGGCTCCCCTCCCATACTAAACACCATTACATGAGACATTTCTTTAGCCAATAAAAACCACGTTCTCTTCTGTGTCAGGATACCATAATAGTGTTGACGTAGACAGGTCGGCAAGGTTAGAAGTTAGAAAAAAGAGATCGGCTTTCCTATAGATAATGACTTCTGGCTAATGTATTACGCTCTAATGATACACGAAAATACACACGCACGCACGCACGCATATATATATATATATATATATATATATATATATACGTCGTAAACATTCATGACAGTTCTGTTACTCATCAGCATGTGGGAACCAGCTAATCCGCTTTTCGTACGTCACACTCACAGAGAAGCGATGTTATGCCTTATCAAGCTATTGAGTACAAAATATAGACTCCATATTGTAGTGCGGGAGCTTTTTCGTGGATTATTTTCCCACCTTGAAATATATTCTAGGAACTCGTGTGGTACATTTCTTACAATCTATTACATTCTCCCAAGATCGATACCCATCTGTTGGATTTTATTGGAGAATTGAACCGTTTAATTAAAAATCAATCTTTATAAGTTAGCTGTCAAATAAAATATATCATCATTCGAATACATAAGCCAAAACAATGTTGCTGGTAGACTTCTGTCGACATCAGTCTAGTTATCAGTAATAATTTACTGGCTGATTGCTCCTTAATCTACCAAGTCCATTTCGCCTTTTGTCGACCAGAAAACATACAAGGGAATGACCAGTATAGTCATTAGAATCAATATAGTAAATACTACATTAGTCAGACTTCACACCTGATTGTTTATATCGATTGATAACATTGAAGACGTATTACCAGCAATGTATCTTTTTAGGCGTCCGGCTTCAATCATTCTCCGAAAGTGCGGTGTATTTTAGCTCACTGCGTTGCAAACCTTCCGGTTGGTGCGGGGTCGAATAGGGTCCGGTTACCTGTGTTTGTGGCATGTTTCATTAAAGAGTTGCGTCTCTGCTATAGCGTACGGGGTAACAGGAGTCGAGCACAAACTAACCAATTAGTCACTCACACACCCACAATAATTTAAGTAACGGCGACACACTGACACGACGAAGATTTCTGAGATATTCGGGTGAGTATTTGAATAATAATAAAAAAATGATTTCATAGCCTAAAATGTGATGCTGATTTCTGAAAGTCAATGTAATTATTATTCCATTGACAGGATATGAAAACGATATTATTTTAAATGACAACCTATCTAAGGTAGTATCTATATGATATAGAAGGCACCTGTATCAAAGACATGGCTAAACAGCAGGTTATTTCCCCGACGTCTTGCTGGCGCGATATGGGACATCATTTAGAAAACAATAAATTACGAGAGTTAATCAACGAAATCTAGTTATATAATTACGGCGCCTATCTGTCTTGAAGTTAACGTATTACTTTTAATTTATACAGTTTTTATGTTTTGATATACATGTATTGTATTATATTATGTTATCATTATGGCGCCATTAAGTGCTGCTGTGATAATTGCTTTAATTCAATCCTGTGCCAATTAAATGACGACAATAATAAGTTCTGTCACAGCCCGATGACGTCAAAAAATGAACATAATACGCGCCCTATGGCCATGTGAGGATAACTATAGGCCAAGCTGATGATTATCTATATCACAGCAGCACCATCAACAACAACAACAACAACAACAACAATAGCAGCCAGAAGCATCAGTAGACCTTCAGTAAGATGTGTCCCATAGACATAAATTATATATTAAGCATATTAAATCCCCGTTGTATTCCATTATACGTCTTCGTATATTTATAATTTGTTCTCACACTCGACGATTTGAACTATGGTCGTCGTATTAATTTTAAAGCTCATATGGCTAATGATAAGTAACTCATCATGGCGACTGATAACAGTCTGTAAAATAGTCCATAAAAATGTGTTTATTGTAATGTTTCGTGACTGTCGTAGCTGGTCAATATACCTTGATGTGGTTTATTATGTCAGATGGATTTATAACGCCAGCGTAGCTTCGTATTTCAGGTTCCATGTCGAATAGGTAAGCCAACTTCCCATTCGATG
>JAODUP010000174.1:290000-350000 GCA_025642065.1 Paralvinella palmiformis
TATATATATATACTTTGTGTGCGTGCGTGCGTGCGTGCATGCGTGCGGGCGTGCGGGCGTGCGGGCGTGCGTGTGCGTGCGTGTTCGTGCGTATGACAACTATGCCTTTAATATCCATTTTATTTTCAAGATGTTTTATCAAAATCTTGTGGGAGAAATTTCGATATGATACTGCCATAATAATAATAATAATAATAATAATAATAATAATAATAATAAAATCAGCTAAAGCAAGTATCGAAGGGCCTATCTCCAATATCAATCTGTATAAGAGGTTCAACTATATATTAAGACCACCCTGGACTATACTACTAATGGGACGGCAGTTCAGTAAAGTTAATATTTTCGAAAATACAACGCTGTTAGTACTGGATCACTTTCTGATATAAATCTTCTGATAGCTCCCAATACAACACAATAAACCTCAACATCAGTTAGAAGACATCGTTTTCAATCAACATACGTTTTCTGTATCCAGCAACGTGAATTCAAAACGATAGCTAGATTATTTCGTTTAAGGAAGTGATTGGATAATACGGAAAACAAAGACACACCCGTGACAAAATTGTCACCTACACGGATTCACGGATAATGAGGGTATATGCCGGTATGCGCATTATTACCTAAGCCGCCTGACTTTGACCCGATTGAAAATGTTAGCATTCCTGTTTTACGGCCTCTCTTAAGCTAAATGGGCCGAACGAACGACATCCAGGGGCAATGAAGTGATGTGAAAGATCAAATACCCTTCTGACATAGCCCGGCCGGGGTTTGAACACAGGTATAGGTCTGTCGCCAAGCGCGCTACCAGTTAGACAAAGTGGGCCATATTGAGAATAAATATTGAAATCAGCTAAGATAAACAAATGGTACAGCAGTATGACAGTCAGCAAACTGAAGAAATATACAGTTTTTATAAGATTCGTTTCCTTCGTTGTGTGCAATCGGCGTATAACATCAACACAAACAACTTCCCTACCATATAGAAAGGCTAGTTAACAACCTTAAAAACGATGTAGCCTTAAAGCGCAAATGGTTTTCAAACATCAAGAATCATAATGAAAATAAACTCCATTCCATCTAGCGAGTTCGAACCGTACGATGGAATGAATGTCCAGTTGTCATCGCATCAGCAGTAATTTTCTGATTAACACTTTACCTATCGGTAATGTTTCCGTCGTAGCGACAGTATCAAGGTACACGTCGTTCACGTTATCAGCTACCTTGTCACATTTATCACATATTAGCTGATAATTAATAAGGCCGATGTTCGGGTCTACTTGATTTTATTGACACACACTGATCGGATTATTTGCATTC
This sequence comes from Paralvinella palmiformis, assembly GCA_025642065.1. NCBI lineage: Eukaryota > Metazoa > Annelida > Polychaeta > Terebellida > Alvinellidae > Paralvinella > Paralvinella palmiformis. The sequence continues at coordinate 291,321 of JAODUP010000174.1, forward strand.
GGTTGCCATCTATATCTATTGAAATTGACTACTCCATCGATTGGCAGGTGGCCTTAATGCCATGAAGTCGTAATGCCAGCAATCGATCACTACTGTTATATGTTATTAATCAAAATATAACTAAGTGTAAGGAAGGTTAAATCTGACACAACAATACAACAACCACAACGTCAACATCTGCCACTGAGTACATGATATCATTACGGTAATAACCAAAAATACATCATTACAAGCTTCAGATTGGGTATGTTATTTATGTTATGATAGCTCACAAGTGTATTTGAATAGTCTATTGTGAAGCCACTCCTGAAACGATTATCACAGTAATGCCATCAAGTTGGTAAAATGAGCTTTTTTTGAACTTCGGGAATAGCTACATAAATCTAGTAATTTTTGATGTCGTATTAGCATTTTACCCATCTACGCTGGCTATCCCTTTAAGGTATATATTTTTAAATGTTTGTTATTGTTCTGATTGTTAATGTATACGCTCACAATGACAACCAACAGCGCCTTACAAACCTCTGTTTTTATACTGTAAATGCACGAAAAGTGCATGCCACCTTAGTGCAGTTCACAACACCCTGCGACACAAACTTTTAAATGGTTCGTTTGGATCCCTGTGTTGGCTCCGTGTCCAAATTGATTTGTTTATTTTCAACATGTTAAGGATAGTCGGATAGTTCAGCTATCCGATTAGTATAACATTGGTATATATTACATATTGCAGAATTTAGATTTAATTTCTTTATCCATATAATCGATTTTATTTTATTAATTTCTATTATTTAGTTTTTAATCGATCACTTAACACGTCCTATGTCATCATCCATTTCGGTGTTTAAACTAAGAACCTAGTTTTTTTATTAAGAGTAAAACTGTTCGATTGTTGTTGGCGTTGTTGTTGTGCAACCACCTGAATTCACTTTTTCAACCTCACATTTTTTTTCAGAATTGAGATAATCTATTTGTCTCACAATCCAATCGCTGTAAGATTATCTGTGTATCGATGCGTCCACTTAGTGAAAATATCCAAAGAAGATAGGGCGTGAAACAAGTAATTTTATTATTTTGCCAATAACACAATCTAATAGCACAGCTGTACCTTTAGAAAACAATCTATATGTAATAAACTCTATATGTAATAAATGTGCCGAAATATCTTAGGTTGTTAAAGATAATAACAATAATAATAACAATTAATAATAATAGCAATTAATAATAATAATAATAATAATAATAATAATGTATATTTAATAAAGTGCACCTACGAGCAGGAACCATTCAATGCTGGACAATGATACGCTAATAATGTGTATGTGTGTTAAAAACCGATAACATATTTGAAAAATGACTATTATTTATTTGTGAAAACAAATATTAACAGTTGAATTTTTGGAACAGATCTAAACCTTTCAAGAGATGACAAAGACAACCTGTTTTGTAAATTGTGCACTGCTACTAACTCGCCATGTGACAGGGGAAGGTGGAATGGAATCTACTTTAATGAGCTAAACTTTCGCCATGGCTTTCCCATGAACACAAGTTCACACAGATATTTAGTTGGAGGTGTTACATAAACCATAAGAGATTTGTAAAGTAGTGTTAAATGTTCAGAAATGTCATATATGTTTAGAAATGTCATATATGTTTAGAAATTAATGCTACATAGCAAAAGCTACAGAATCATTCTAAATAAATCACTGTAAATTACTAAACATTACGTCAGGTTAAGTGTCTCAGTTATCTAATTAACTGATTCTCTCTTCTAGTATTTATTTATGACATATTTCCTACTTATGAAAAATATCAAGTGTTTTTTCAGGGGTTTGGATCATAGTACAGGATTTGAGGATTAGGAATTGATTTGAGGATTTTTCATAATATGGACTCATTCACGGTAAGCATGTACTCTATTCTGTTCATATATATTACATTTGTTATTATGTATTGAATAATATATATCCATTTTGAATATATCATCTATTGCTTTTATTAACAATGCATAATGTTAAAGGTTAAAAAGGTACGTTCACTTAATGGGAATGATACTTTATACATATAATATTAAAATAATAGTATTTGTCCATTATAGAATTTTCATTTAATCCAGTTATATAATATATATATTGTGCGTGCAATAACACTCTGTGTGTGTGTGTGTGTGTGTGTGTAGATGTGTGTGTGCGCATGTATGTATGTATGTATATGTATGTATGTATATGTATGTATGTATATGTATGTATGTATGTGTGTGTGTGTGTGTATGTATGTATGTGTATATGTATGTATATGTATGTGTATGTATGTATATATATATATATATATATATATATATATATATATATATATATATATATATGTATGTGTGTGTGTATGTGTGCGTGTGTATGTGTGCGTGTGTATGTGTGCGTGTGTATGTGTGTATATGTGTGTGTATGTATGTGCGTGTGTGTATGTATATATAAAGGTGTTATATAAAACACACCAACCGCGTGAGCTGTGTCAAATGCCACCGCTCGAGATACGACGCAGTGTTTCTATTCCTGAGTCAGGAGTACATATAATGCATTAAGAGCGTACTGTGTCTGCTACAGTCATTTAAATGTTGGATAACCAGGCCAAACACTTAAACGGCGTGCCTCCAAAGACGCAAATAGTACATGGATTATACAGCTTTAGATCAACTTTTCTTGAATGCGGGGACCGGGAAGTATAGTCCCCGCATAGAAAACGGAACTTTCTCAACCGCAGCATAATATGCCTTGTGATATTTGCTGGAGGGTCAAATACCTCATAAATATACAAATCCAATAAATACTATGACCTACTCGTCACCATTATAACAATTTGCATCGGAGCTTTAGCAGACCATTATGGCTTAATTGCCGTTCTATATATTAACATTTTCAAATCAGACCTAATGTCTGCTATACCAACTATAATTATAATATAGGATTTTATTAATGACAAGGAGACTAAAGTTAGCCTTGAATATCATAGTACAGACTGGATATAACTGAACCTAGGAAAGGTAATTCTATTCCCACAAACAACTAAGGTGAATTATGTATACAACTAAACTTGTTATATAAAACACACCAACCACGCGAGCTGTGTCCAATGCCACCGCTCGAGATGCGATGCAGTGTTTCTATTCCTGAGTCAGGAGTACATGCTTTAAGAGCGTACTGTGTCTGCTACAGTCATTTAAATGCTGGATAACCAGGCCAAACACTTAAACGGCGTGGCTCCAAAGACGCAAATAGTGCACGGAATATACAGCTCTAGATCAACTTTTCTTAGAATGCGCGGACCTGAGAACATAGAGTCTCCACTCACAGAAAAAGGAACATCTCAACCGGAGCATAATATGCCTTTTGATATTTACTGGAGGGTCAAATACCTCATAAGCATACAAATCCAACAAATTCTATGACCTACTCGTCACTAACCCTTCATATCAAATATTACAAAATTGGTAAAAAGAAAGCACGAACCTCAATCTCTGGCACGGGCAATGTGTGTTTTAGCTGTGTATAATAAGGCACAGGCACAGGGAATCGTGAATTCAAACTCTGGACTTTTCTTCAGGGGACTGAATCCAGAGTGGCGACTTTTCTTGCTGAGACCTGTGTAATGTCTCACCAGGACTAGTGAAATCAAAGTCCTGATACTAGTTAATTGAATGAAGATAAAACAGATTATGAGATAAGAGTCGTGTTATGGAGCGTAAATATTTATTTATTATAATTTTCAGGCCAGATAATAACACCCAGTGGACATCTTTAATTAACTTACATTCTCTATTACAATCAGATATCACCTACCAGCAAATTCATCCAATTAAGCATCCACCTGCCGTTGTATTCAGTCAGTGCTTAACAATGTCAACATTAACATTAAACAGGTATTATAGCTAGTCAATATCTACCCCTGTTTATGTCTGCAAAGCATAATTATACTAGCTGCTATCACATAGAATTAACATCTATTTATCATCTACGTAGCATTACCTAACATCTGTCTGCTCTATTGTATAATTAATGACGTTTATTCTGATTTTACACTCAGCTAACATCTACATTATATGATATGCAATTATCGTCTATTTACTGTTTGTTATATTTATATTTGCTATTACACTAGATTAAATTTTCTTAACATATTATTCATATATCACCGTTGTCATAGCAAACTAACATCTACCTGCCTGCTATTAAGTATAATTAACATGTCCAAACTAGTATTTATTTAAATTAACATCCACGCCTACCTACCAATTGGTTTGTCATTAACAAATCTCGGCGTGAGAATAATATTACTGTCGATAATAAATCGCCTCAGAGAAATACCTTCATCAATCGAAACATATTTTATCATTTGTATATTTGTATGCAACATATCAAACATAATATTTACCTGATCTCATTAGGTAGAGTGTATTGTCCGTTATTATATATCTATTTTCCGTAATTAAATATTGAGTGATAAACTAACATGACACATCAATAATCAAATGATGACGCTACAAAATTGTTAAAATATAACGAAATATAATCTAGACACCCATATATATGTGCGTACGTACGTGCGTGCTTGCGTGCACGCATATGTGCGTGCGTGTTTGATTTGGGATACATATAGAGTGGCGCCGGCGCAGAACATCAACATCCCTAATCATCCTCTGTAATTTCTACCTCCATAAATGTAAATCTAAATAAAACTATACATACACCAATCTAAATATAAAATGTTCTACACTCGACATATCGATACATATAAACGTATACCAATACATGTGTCTGGGCTACTCATCAGCCTGTTTGACACAGCTAATTCGCTTTTCATACGCAACAAATATGTCACCCCCACATGAAATGCAGGCTACCTACAAAAAAACGATACGTACAAAAACAAAGCATGTAAAACATACCATTTGACATCACAGCTCGCGGTAAATAACACGTGCATGTAGTTGAATGGCGATTTACTTCATACATACAATAACTATTTTGAAACCACAGTTTCCATTCAACAGTAATGTTCCGTGGTCCCAAACAAACTTATATACATAAAACATTTCGACATCTCAGATGCTGACCTCAGCTTTATTCTGGGTTCGAATAAGTAAAGAAATCTTACCTATATGAACCATATCGATACACGTCTACTAGTCTGGCGTCAAAGTTGTTCTCTAACCTGAGTGAAAAGTTAGACCGTTTATATACCCTCAGTGTGTTAACAAACATTACAGTTTGTTCATAACACTAACTCAGTATGGACTCACTGAAGTGATTTAACTAAAATAAAAACAAAGTAGCAATACTGGACAATGGATTATTACTGGACTAGAACGAAATATCGTCTCAAACCTAAGTACATACTATGATTTACTCGAACCTAACAGCTAATTCTCATACGTTTCCGTTCATCACTTAGTGAACGTTAATCGACGCCTAATGTAGCTTCCCTAAGTATATGCAGTTAGGTGTGATGGGATCTAAATTAAAAAACCTAGCCACTTGATCTATTTGACCCATAGTCGAGAACAGCGGATTTCAGGCAGATCTCTGATATCGCGAATGACACGTCGGGATTATAACTGATATATATATATATATATATATATATATATATATATGCTAAGCTTATTCTGAAAACGTGTTAGTTTTAGAGCTGTTGAAGGAGAACTAAACTCAAAGCGTGAATGAAAAACGATTATTATTTGTTTAAATAACTGTATTTCATTAGGACGTATTACTGGAAATAGAAAATGCAGAATACTGTTAACCTACTTGACGTAAAGATTTTAAAGAGAAGAGAAAGAAGCAAAATTGTCGAGTATGTTGTCTAGTATTTGAACTTAGTGATGATTTATAACAAAGGTTACTAATCGTAGCCGACGTGCTCTCGTAAGGAATATTGTAATTGGCTGCAGGGCCCCAAGAAGGGAATGAATCGCGGACTCTGATTTGTCCATCTGTACCATATTTTGGGGGAAACGCAATGTAATATAGTGAAGCTTCTGATTAGCCAAGACGTTCCATATTTGTTCCATTTTACCGAAACCTAATCCAATCGACAACCATGTGGCCTAAATATGGTCATATTCTAAATTAGAGTTTTTTTTATGAAGCTCGTCTCGGATATCAATATATTGAGTGATATATATATCAGTGGCATTGGGGTTACATGCCTGAGGACCTGGAAAAAGCTAGGTCGCAGAGTTTGGGACTCGGTCATCAGTTCACCTTTATAATCTGGATCAGCAACATTAAGATCTATACGATCACTGTTTGGGTGATTTAACTATATATTAGATATAAATTTCAAAGTTTCTGGTCACTTCGATGTGAATTCGGAATTTCCTTTTGAATGGCACAGGAGAATGACCTTGTTTGATCAAAGCCTAGGGCAAATCATATGGCTTCAGGATTTGTCATTTGGGCAACAAACCGACCTGTGGTATGAAATAAATATATCAGAAGGTGTGGAGCCTCTAGATCTACTGCGTTTTATTTCTGTCTTTAGCCATGAAACATATTCGTTGTTATTTTATATCTCCTTTAAAACTCTATCGAAGATTTTGGTATTTTATGTCGAAATTGGTGGTAAATCTAACAAGACATAACCGGATGTAGTACTTCATTTGTCTCTACTTGTCGGCTTTTAATTTCTGCCACATGTTGCTGAGATCCTGTTGATAATGTCAAAGATATTGAAGAAACTAGGTTTTGCGATAATGGCGGTGGCTAATTTGCATATTAGGAATAAATATATATGCTAATAGTTCCAATATCGTGCATTCTTTCGACAGTATTGAATCAAATAGATTTGACGATAATGGATGCACTAATTTGCATATTAAAACATGTCCCCAAGGTTGTCGGATTGAAAACCAAATTGGATTTCATCAGTGACCCCATGTGATGATAAATCCACCATAAAACCTTATACTATAGAAAATTCATAGGTTCACAAAATGGCTAATGCTGGACTGGTATAATTACACTCTACATATTCATGTGAGTGACATTCTCACACATGTTCACCCGACAACTGACACTGGTTGAATCTCTGAATTGTCCAAAGAGGATACAGAAAAAATACATGAGGCTTTGCATAAAAGTGGAACATAAAAGAGAGAGGCTTCAGTATGTGAGTATATTTAACACTTAGAATTGTTGGTAAGTGACCTGAAAAAGTTGATATAATGAAATTTATAATTAGTGAGCACATATACATACATGGATGTACGCGTTAGTGATTGTGCTGTATGTTTGTATTGGGGTTTACAATGCTATCCTCTGCAGATAACAATTAATGGATTATGCTCTTCGGCACATATTCTGTTTGGATCATATCAATCACAAGAGTACGTGCATCCAAAAACGAATCAAACATCTTAGAATACCTAAGTTTCTCAAATAATATCTCCCACCCTGGACAAAATAAAACCATGACCCGAGTTCTTTGGATCCTCATGCAAAGCAAGCTTCCCTTTTTGGATATCACTAATTTATCATAGGCACCAGCACATCAGTATTTGAACGCGGCAACTGCTCATTTCAGGAAAATACAACACACCCAGTAGCATTCATATCAATAGATTCCCAGCAGGCATTCTACTTTTACCATTGCCTATCTTACGCTGAGTTGTCATGATTACATAACTACTGAATGTCCGAGTGGCATTGATGCTTTGGTTAGGACACTAATTGATTCACATTCGTATAATTTACCAACTGATTTAAATACTTAAAATGAGGTATCGCTCTTTCTTCAATACTGGAAATCACACTCAGTAACACAGGTTAAAGGTTTGCATTCATAACCTGAAGACCAACTTCAGTCACTGTCACTAACTGGGGGGTTGCCAGCTCATGTAATTGGAAAGGGTGGACATGAGGACAAGAGGAAACAATCAGAGAGGAATGATGTCGTCATAGGAAAATTAACCATCCAGTTGAAGTTGAAAAAATCTAAGACTCAAATTGCTAAAGATTATGGTGTTCCGTTTAGCACATTGTCAACAAGATTGAAGAACAAGGATGCCATTCATTGTAAAACACCAGGCAATACAGGTAATAAAACAAGGTTATTTTCACCAATTATCGCAGATGCGTCAGTTACTAATATTTGATACTTAAAGGACATTTAGATTTGAAAACTGGGAAAAGTCGAAGTACTACTATAACAAAATGAATTAACATTCCCTTGAAATTCGTTATAACCAACTTTTAATATTTCCGCGTAGATATGTTAATATAGGCGAAAATAAACGCAGATTTACATATGTAAATATATTCATAAATGTATAAGTAGATATGAAAGTAGATAAAATGTAGATACGCATTAAGATATCGCCTTCAATATAAATATGAATGGAAAATACAAAATCAAAACAGCGAACCAGGTTAACAGTTAGAGGCAATGAACAATTTGATATTCCGATAATTAACCAGACTGTCATAATAGGATATTCTACGTCATTTTGTACCTGGAGATTTATTTGATTCTAACAAGGACGAACGTAGTTCTAATTGTCCAGATGAACGAGTACATACGAAGGACATTTTATCTAGCCACATTATACATGTCTTCACGTTAGTTTCAATCCGTTGAGTCATTAAGGACTTACTGTATCGTGGCTTTCGTTGATCAATCAACGCTATATATGCATCAAAAGAGCATATCAAAATCAAGTGCAGTTGTTAAATCTGCAGGTCATTTCGTTTACATTAAAAAGAGAGGCTATTTGGTCTCTTTGAATCATATTTGTGCTGGTCCCGATAAAGGAATAATTATGTTACGGGTGTCCGTGTCGTAAAACAATTTTAACTTGGTACTACAGTTCACATTTTCACATTAGCAAGAAATAACCGTACTAAAGCTCAGAAAAGTGAAATTATCTTGTAATCATTCGAAAAATTTAAAGCAAGTAATAAACATTAAACTACAAAAAACAATACACATAAGAACAACATCGGCAAATAAACAAACTGATATAACAGTTCCATAAAAACAGTAAAATATAATTAAATGTGCAGAAATATACCTGAATACATATTAAGATCTAAATGGTAAAATATACGTGTTTCAGTACGTTCAGGAAGTCGGAAGAGAGAATGGGGAAATTCAAGCGCGTTCTCGTCATGGAAGTGGAAAGTGCCAAAGATAAGAATCCAGAAACGCCGGGAGGCAAATATCGGCGCGACACGCCCTGGCTCGTCGAGTCATTTAAAAAGAAAGGCGTCGAATCCGACGTGCTGTTCATCACGAACGTCGATAGCGCCGATAGCCTGGCATCTCGATATCCGGATACGGCTTTCCTGGGTCGTGTCAATCCGATGGACTATCCCGGCGTTATATCGCTTAATGAGTACATCGCAATCCTGAGAGGGCTCGACAGGAAGGGCGTGCTGCTAGAACCCATTCCGGAATACATAGATCGCCTCGACAGCAAGATGATCCTCTACGAGCTCCGAGATACCACGATGGGCTCTGAGGGCATCCTGTTGCATTTGTACGATAATATGAAAAGGAATGTCGGCGAGGTGAACAAGATCCTGCCCAAGGGTGGACCACCACGAGTCCTGAAGATGATGCGTGGATCAACTGGACTCGGAGTCTGGAAACTGGAGAACAAAAGCGATGACATCATCGTGTTAACAGACGCCTACACACAGAAGACTGAGGACGTACGACGAGACGAGGTAGGGAGGAATATGGATATAAATGTTTCTATATCATCGTTTGGGGGGGGGGCACCACGATGGTTAGATCATCTCCGTAGCCTAACTAGTGGCGCTGTCCTTCACGGACCTAAAGTATTACCTTTCAAATCCCAACCTATCTTTTCTTAAAGGATAGTCGCTTGGCTAATTTTATCTACCAAGATGGCCTCAAAATAGCAACATTTCACAATTTCGTGCCCATATTAGGCTAAATGGGTCAAAGATCCCTACTAAATAAATAGCCATAAAAGAAATCCAAACAATCTACTTATATTACCCTTCATCGTGCCATTGAAGACTGCCTTCCTGAATCACTACTAGAAGTTAGTTTACAACAGTTGTCCATTATATGGCAAGAACCTATCCTTAACTAATCATAGAAGCTGCCATTAGATGTTTAACTTGAATATCCGTTTTCATAAATTGCTTTCCCTATTCTAGTATTATTAAATGTCTTCTTGCGACTCTATTTAAGCCATATGCTAATTTATTTAATTTAGTACATTTCTTCTTACGGAACAGATTACTGTAGGAGACTATGAGTGCATAATATTATTAGTATTATTATTATTATTAGTAGTAGTAGTAGTAGTAGTAGTAATAGTAGTAGTATATGCTCTAGAACAATATATTGATCTTGTGAGTCCGAACTTTAGCTTTAAACCCTGTAGCCATCACCATTTTGTAATGTCATAAATTTAACATTAACTCGCCCCATTTATTTGTTCACTTTTCGGTAATTAGGGAACTTTAGGCTCACATTCATTAACTTTCTAATGGGATATTTTATAATATTCCCTCTTTAGGTGCTCACCAAATTCTGCCAGCTCTGTCAGGAGGATGCCATTAGCATGCCGTTCCTGCCGCTGATAAAGGAAGGTGAGTTCCGGTTCCTGATGAGCAAGGACAAGATCCTTGAGATTGTCCACAAGCGGCCGGTCGATGAGAACGCTTTCACAGCGATGCTACGTAGTGGCGCTGTTTAGACAATTCTGGATCCGAATCAGCACCGGAAGATGATGGACGTCGTCGAAAATTGGACCCAGGAGATGAAGATGATCATGAAGCTGGATGGCATACCCTCTTGGTGGTCGATCGACTGCATCGAGGTCGAGGGCTACAACGACAAGCAGATCCCGAGCAGCAATCCAGGGCGTCATCTGGTACTCAGTGAGATCAATTGCAGCTGTCTCGGATTGGTGACCGATACATCCGAGGAAGGAAAACAGAAGGGCACGAAGTATGCCGATATGATCGCCGATATATGTCTAATTTAAAACTACTAAGTTAATATCACTTCGATATAAGATAATGCACTAAGCCATAATTTTAAATTTAATCTAGAACGGAGAAAATTCTCTCGACCAGAAAATTTACGCTATTTTAATAGATTATTTGGGATATTTCGGCCATTTTGTTTATTTTATTTGATATATTCTTAATATTCCTTTGTGTTACTTGTAATTGTTATGATGTGAGCAACGTTAATTTATATTGTTTTCAATTAATTTTTATGATTTATTAGTATTTTCGTTTGTTTGCAGTTGATTAAAATTAGTTTTAATTATTTTCGAGTTAAAGCTTCCATTTGTGATTATGGTTTATAAATTCTCCTTTTAAACAAAATGCAGTCTGAGGTTACATGTGTCCTCCTGGTTCATGAAATCCATTGTTGGGTAAAGTAACCAGAATTATGTAGAAACTAAATGCGAAATATTCGTTCCAGGATTAATACAATATTTTGGACGAAATAAAACTTAAAATTTCAAGATCGAGCAACAAGTTAATTCCTTTAACAATAATGAACTAATAAACCGATTTTTTCGTTGTTGCCGATCAGTTCGAGTTTCGGTAAAATGGAACAAATATGGAATGTCTCCGCTAATCAGAGCCTTTGCTACATTACATTTTGTTTCCAAAATAGTATGGTACACATGGACCAATCAGAACACGCGATTCATTCCTTTGTTGGGGCCATGCAGCCAATTACAATAATCCTTACGAGAGCACTTCGGCTACGATTAATAGCATTATTCTTACACACACACACACACACAACACACACATACACACACAAACAAACATACACACACGACTGAGTTCACATACTGGACAACATACCCGACAACTTCTTTCTCTGCTCTTTAAAACCAATACCGCAGGTAGGCCAACAGTATTCAGTATTTTTTTTAATTTTCAGTAAAATGTTCGTTTGAAATACAGTTATTTCTCTCACGCTCTAAATTTAGCTCTACTTCAACATTTCTTAAACTAGCACATTATCGACAGTAATTTTATTCTCACGCCGAGATTTGTTAATGACAAACCAATTGGTAGGTAGGTGTGGATGTTAATTTAAATAAATACTAGTTTGGACATGTTAATTATACTTAATAGCAGGCAGGTAGATGTTAATTTTCTATAACAACGGTGATATATGAATAATATGTTAAGTAAATTTAATCTAGTGTAATAGCAAATATAAATATAACAAACAGTAAATAGACGATAATTGCATATAATATAATGTAGATGTTAGCTGAGTACAAAAACAGAATAGCAATTATTAATTATGCAATAAAGCAGACATTAAGTAATGCTACGTAGATGATAAATATATGTTAAATATATGTGACAGCAGCTGGCTGATATTAATTATTTATTGAAATATATTTGTGTTCAGGTGTGTGTTCATGTGTGTGCGAGCGTGTGTGCGTATATATATATATATATATATATATATATATATATATATATAACCGCACGCTTCTGTCTGCCTGCAAGTATTCCTATCAGTGTGTAAATATATGTTATATGTGTGTGTGTGTGTGTGTGTGTGTGTGTGTGTGTGTGTGTGTGTGTGTGTGTGTGTGTGTGTGTGTGTGTGTGTGTGTGTTTTGTGTGTGTGTGTGTGTGTGTGTTTTAGCTGTGTATAATAAGGCACAGGCACAGAGAATCTCGAACCGTGAATTCAAACTCTGGACGTTTCTTCAGAGGACTGAACCCAGAGTGGCACTTTTCTTGCTGAGACATGTGTAATGTCTCACCAGTCCCTAAGCCGCCAAGCAAAAACAAAAAACAATCACCTACAGCCGTGGAGTTTGGGAGTAGAACACCCAAGTCAGATCACGGCAGTAGTGAGAATGTTTAGATTAATTATCTAAGCAGCCCGATTTATAGCTATTTTTTAATTGCTTTATCTTTCTTCAAAGCAATACTATATAAACCATATAACCCAATTGTCACTGTCTTCAAAGATCAGTTTTTACAACGGGCAGGCATCATGAAGCGACTACTATTAAAACTGTTTATCTTAATTGCTATTAAAAGACTGACATCTGCGCTGAAGCAGACCGTAATAGCGCGTCATAGCTTCCGTACTGTTTGAACTATGCTATCATTTTCAAACCTTGACCTAACGTCTGCTATTGTAGTTCTTATATGTTATTTATGACAAGCAGATTAGAGCTAATCTTGAATCTCATAGTACAACTGGACATAACTGAACCTAGGAAAGATAATTCTATTCCCACATACAACCAAGGTGAATTTTATAAGTTGTTATATAAAACCCACCAACCGCACGAGCTGTATCCAATGCCACCGCTCGAGATGCGATGCAGTGTTTCTATTCCTGAGTCAGGAGTACATGCTTTAAGAGCGTACTGTGTCTGCTACAGTCATTTAAATGCTGGATAACCAGGCCAAACACTTAAACGGCGTGCCTCCAAAGACGCAAATACACATGGTGAAAGGTAAATCTCTCTCAGTGTGTGTGTGTGTGTGTGTGTGTGTGTGTGTGTGTGTGTGTGTGTGTGTGTGTGTGTGTGTGTGTGTGTGTGTGTGTGTGTGTGTGTGTGTGTGTGTGTGTGTGTGTGTGTGTGTGTGTGTGTGTGTGTGTGTGTTTTATGTTAAATATAATAAAGGCGTGGGCTCAGGTTTTCGTGATGTTTATAATTCTTACAGAATTATGATCAAACGACTACTACCTAAATAGAAAACAAATTTTATATATTAGTACATATATAACGCAGCTATAACCGGAAATAAAGCATATATATCAGTACATATAATATCTATTATGATAATAATTATAATACCTGCGACAATAACAGAAATAATAGTATTTTCACTCAGCCCAAAATAGCACTTGTCATGTGGAATAAGTCTCCTTCTGATCTCATCTCCAGCATTCCGTTGGTGTGTTTTCTCCCATAAGTCGCTGTTGCTGGTGGTTTTTGGCCAGTGAATATGGAGGATTCTTAATAAAAGTCTGTACTTTCTTGGTGATTCTGTTAGTTGTCATCCATGTTACTGCTCCATACAGTACTACAGAATTAACGCTGGAGTTAAACAGGCATATCTTTGTGTGCAATGACAACACTTTGGAGCTCCAGATGTTCTTGACCTGTATAAATGCTCTTCTAGCCTTGCCAATCATTGCCATAACATCCGCATCTGTACCACCGTGTTTGTCGATGATATTACCCAGATACGTGATGGTCTCTATCTCCTCAATTTCATTTCGTTCCAGTTTCACTGACTCCATGCTGACTGCATTTACATTGAGGATTTCTGTTTTGTATTTATGTATAATTAAGCCTACTCGTAAAGAGATGGCTGCCAGTTCACTTGTCTTCTCCTGCATCTGTTGATGGCTGTGCGAAAAAAGTGCCAAGTCGTGGGCAAAGTCCACGTCTTCAAGTTGAGTAAAATTCAGTGGACACTAAGTCCACTGAATTTTATTTCTTCTCTACTTTGTGCATGTCTTCATAATCCAGTTGACCAGAAGGAAGAGGAATGGGGACAACAAACAACCTTGTCTAATTCAAGTCTTCACTTCGAAACACTTGGTTAGCTGTCCACTATGTATTACTCTGCAGCCTGTTCCTTCGTAGCTTTTCTTAATCAAGTTGACCAGCTTGGTTGGTATGGCGTAATGTCGTAGCAGTTTCCATAGTGTATCCCTATTTATGCTGTCAAACCCCTTTTCGTAGTCAACAAAGCTGATGTGCAGTGGGGAGTTACATTTCAAGGATTGCTCTACTATGATGCGTGGTGTTGCAATCTGATCAATGCAAAATCTGTTTGGACGGAATTCAGCTTGTTGATCTCTCAGCCGCGAGTACAATAGTTCCACATACATGTCGATGTCTTTCTTGAGTGCTTCTGCTCGGATGTCGTCCGTTCCTGTTGCTTTATTGTTCTTCGGGTGCTTTATGGCCTTCCTGATTTCTTCCTTGGTCGGCTTGTCACATTTGATGGGTAGACTCACTATTGTTGGTTGTATGTCAGGAGGGGAGGGGGGTCAGGGTTGCAGGTCTATTCAACAGTTCCTCAAATGTTCAGCCCATCTGTTGAATTATTGCTCAGTTCCTTCCTTGCTTGTCTTTAACTGGTTGTTCTGCACTTGCTATATTTGCCTGTTAGTTTCATTGTAGTGTCAGACAACTGTCTCATGTTTCCGCTATCAGTTGTGAGAATATTTAGGTTATTTATCTAAGCAGCCCTATTTATAGCTCTATTTCACTTGTTGCGTCTTTCTTCAAGCAATACCATACAAGCTATATACCCCCAATTGCCACTGTCTTCATAGGTCAGTTTGAACAACGGGCAGGCGTCTACTACGAAACGACTACTATTAAAACTAATAACTAAATTGCTACTAAAAACTGACACCTCCCGGACAAATGCCCCTATGACTCCCCCCCCCCCATCCTCGGACATTTTGCCCCCTTTGCTTATGCATATGTAAATTATTTAATATTTTTTTCTTTATTATTCATTTCATAAAACAAAATTGAAATTTATAATTGAAATTTATAAATTCCAATGCTAGACTGGCAATGTAAACAGTGAACATTTGGCTTCCTTTGATAACAAAGCTAAGACTATCCTTTAATTAATTATATAAAGGGTATTAATTACAATTTGAAAGGTCAAGCCATGACCCATGGATTTCTTAAAATTAAAGCCATTGAATATAGCCATTCATTAAGGGTTTTATCTATGACTGCAATGATCATTAATCTTGGGTAACAAAATTACCTATATAGCACAGGGTGCCAGTCAGATAAGTCAGAAAATCACTCATCTCTTCAACATGGAAATTATCACCACGCAGGGATTTTTCTGCTGTAGAGGGAACACTGCAACTCAGTGACATTGGCCAGCTCCCCAAGAAGCGAGTATGTCGCCACACTAAAAAGCTGCACGAACGACTGGTTAGCATGTGCCAAAAAATATGTTACTGGTAAAAAGTCACTACAAACCACCTTTAATGGCATAAGCCACTGCATCAGGCTCGAGTGAAAACATGGTTTGTTCAATAAATTGGTTAATTTTGTAATTAAATATGGAATACGTATTACTGGGTTTTTTTTCATATTAGAGGGGCAAATATTCCGGGGGGAGGGTGTAAATGGCATAGAGGGCAAATTTGTTTAAACCATAGAATATTTCTAGCTCCAGTGTCGCAACCTGACGTCTTAAATATAATGCTAAAACTAAAACCAGCTCTGGTTATAATTGTATATCGACTACACTTCTCAAGGTTACTATTAATGAAATACTAAAACCTCTCACTCATGTGGTAAATACTTCATTTGAAACTGAAATAGAACCTAATGACATGAAAATAGCAAAAGTCATCCCTATTTATAAATCTTCTAATAAGACCCTATTAAAAAATGCAGACCTATTAGCCTACTCTGAGCACTTAGTAAAGTATACTCATGTATACTAAGAAATTACCAATATTGCTTAATGACATCTGCCAAACTCCCGTATGACAAGACAGTCTGACCATTTGTATGTAGCAAAAAGCGATAATATATTTGCTAGTAGACTACCATTGATTAGCATTCCCAGAATATGGAATAAATGGATCAATGTGCTGACATACCAAACCACACGGAGTCACTTTAAACATTAACTTAAAACACACATAATTGATGCATACCTGGAAAGGATGAACTGCTACAACCTACGATGCAGCAATTGTTACCGTTGACCCCTGGTTATTATCAACCCAGTTACCTCCCATCTAATTAGTTTTCTGTGATAGACAAAATGACATACGACAAAATTGTTTTATTATTTTAATTTGTAGATTCTTGTCCTGTGGCTTCTCTTTTCTCCTCGTCCCTCTTGTGCTCATATTTTTATTACATCTTTAAATTATATTTAACGCTAGTATCGTCTCCTTCCTCTCAGTGCTGTCAGCCTCGAACACCGCAATCATCCCTCATCCATCATAGGGCCAGCAGTAAGATACCACTAATGGTATACTGGTCATCTCCATTTTAATCAATACAACATTTACAACATTTCTTTTCCCATCACCATTAGTAGAGAACAGTTATTAGTATGATGTATGGGAGGCTTTTATACAAATATTGACATTACTTGTGTTCTCATTGGAACTGATTCATCAATATATCTTTCATAGCAATCAGACCCCCAGTACCCCATTAATATAATCATCCCCCCCTCCCCCGGGAATGACAATCTGGAGCATAAAAATTGCCCCTCCTCTTCTAAAACTGTGACTACTGTTTTAATAACCCTTTAAGATATTTTGTTAACTTACAATATGTAAGTGGTTTAGTACGCAGCAAGGTTGTGAAAGTATGCACCGCACGTGGCACCGCACGTGAAGGTTACCCAATTAAAATGGTCTGGATACAGTGGGCTCCGCCCACAACATTGTGACACCACCACATAGCATACCTGTTATCTATATAGAGATATTGCTATTTAGGAATTTACCCTTGTTCAATGTTTAGAACAAGCAAAAATAAATAAATCCACAAATTAATTTACCATTTAATTTTTTAATTCAGAAATTCTTCCATGACAATCCTACTTGGAATATAAACTACTCGGAGTAGGTATTCCAAGTAGGTACTCGGAGTAGGTACTCTGAGTAGATACTCATGGTAAAAAGTATTAGGCAAAATAAGAGACGGTAAAAACGGAATTGGAATTGTATTGATAAATTTGGAATTGAACTGGAATTGATCAATTTGATGTGGAATTGGAATTGGAATTGACCAAATGGAATTGACCCCATGTCTGATATTAACATTTTCAAAAATCACCAAACGTTGCAAGGGAGAAACTAGATTCATCCGCGTTGTGTATCCTGGTAGGGTTGCCCAGAATGTCCAGTGACTCCTCGTTGGAAAGATATGTTCTAAAGTCATCGAACCAATCAATAAGCTGTTGTTTTGTTACATTTGCCCGGTATTTTCCTATTGACTGTAAACGTATTTCTGACACTTCTGGGTCTCTTTTGCGAAACACATTAATCCAGTCCTTCTGTGTGATGTTGCCTGTGAATTGTGTGTTCCTCTGTATATAGAAGAACCTTGTCTCTTGCCACCAAGTCCTTTCTGATGACTGGATAACTCACCAAGCACATATTCAGCGCCCACTTTACGGGACGTTTTTCGTTATCATTTAACAATGCACCATCAGGACCTGACCTGAACACAACCGGAACACGACCTGTCATTTTGGGGATACCATACTTCTTAGCACACATGTACACTGTGTCAGCTGCCTGTTTGGAAAGAGTTGGACGACTTGTTGCAGAGTTTCAGGACTGTAGCCCATGTATCTGGAACAGCGTTAAGGACTGACTGAATACAGTGGCAGGTCGATATAGTTTGATTAACTTGCAGGTAGATGATATCAGTTATTTATTGACATATGTGTGTGTGTCATAGGCGCGTACCAAGGACATTACCATGAACAAAATAATGCATTGATCTATAAGTAACCTACATATTCCAGTGTTGGACAAAGGATAATCAGCACTAATAAATAACAGCATTGAGGTATTTAATATGTTGATGGACACTAACATTGCTCTCTAATCCTGGCATTAATATGTTAATGTCGAAAATTGGATAAACATATTTAGACTATTTACGCGCTATAGCTTCTCCAGAGATTATATCAATACGTACCTGTAGGCATAAATATAATAATTTCCATAATTATGTCGGGCGTTTTCGACCTATTATATGTCATGAAACGTCACAAATACCAAGAATTATATGTTGACCCGATTTCATGATTCTTCATGAAAACAACTTGAGAACTGATAGAATGCGCTCCCATAGTACTTCCCAAAGACATCTAATAATATTTGAAACGTTATGACTGTTAAAGTGATCACTTATTGGATAATTTACATACCTTTCTGTTCACTTCTGTTTCTGTGTCGAGGAAAACGTGCAAGAAAGGGACGCGTAATATTTGTTATCTAATGAGAAACAATGCACAGCAATGAATATTCAGTGGATTAGGTCGAAATATCACGATGATCGAAATTTACTGAATTATTATATTATTATTATTATTAGTAGTAGTAGTATTAATATACAAAAATTCAGCTTACTTATTAAAATACCTGCTGTTGGATATAGTAGAGTGAACACTAAAATAATCAAAAAGAATCGCCCAAATTATTTTATTTTATTTGGTACATTAAACGCAATATTTTCATTAGTTGGTTAGATGAAATAAGGTTTATTTGTTTTAATATTTTCGCTACATTATAAGGATACAAAAAGTATAACACACACGCTTTAATACACAGAAGAACGAACGCTTGCGCACGCGATGCACACCCACGCGCGCGGGTGCACGCGTAGATAACACTTACGTATACACCCAATAGAAAAAATTGTATTTCACAGAACACAGTTTAAATAAGGAAAACGATTTTTACGTGTGTTTTATGGTACATAGTAAGAGGCAACAGGCACAGAGCATCAACATATCTAAACCTCCTTCGAAACCTACCTCCATAAATCTAAATACAACTATACATACATTAATCTAAATATTAAATGTTCAATACCTCCACATATTGATAGATGTGTGCGTATACCTAAGCATGTGTCTGGTCTACTCATCAGCCTGTGGGAACCAGCTAATTCGCTTTTCGTACGCCACAAATATGTCACGCCCACAGGAAAGCGGCTACATGCAGGCTACGTACAAAAAGCGGAAGCACGTAAAACATACCATTTGATACCACAGCTCGCAACAAACAACACGTGCGTGTGGTTCAATGGTGACTTGCTACATACATATCATAAACTATTTTGACACCACAGTTTACATTCAACAGTAACTTTCTGTGGTCCAAAAGAAACCTGTATATAAAACATTTCGACACCTCAGACGGTGACCTCAGCTTTATTCTGGGTTCGAATAACTGAATAAATCCTACCTATATGAACCAAGTATCAATACACGTCCGACTGGTCTGGCGTCGAAGTTCTTTTCTAACCTAAATGAAAATTTAAGCATTTTATATACCCTCAGTGTGTTAACAAACATTACAGTTTGTTCATAACAAAGAGAATGTACACTAACTCAGTATGGACTCACTGAAGTGATTTAACTAAAATAAAAACAAAGTAGCAATACTGGACAATGGATTATTACCGGACTAGAACGAAATATCGCGCGCACGCGTGTGTGGGTGTTTGTGTGTGTATGTGTGTGTAAGAATAATGCTATTAATCGTAGCCGAAGTGCTCTCGTAAGGATTATTGTAATTGGCTGCATGGCCCCAACAAAGGAATGAATCGCGTGTTCTGATTGGTCCATGTGTACCATACTATTTTGGAAACAAAATGTAATGTAGCAAAGGCTCTGATTAGCGGAGACATTCCATATTTGTTCCATTTTACCGAAACTCGAACTGATCGGCAACAACGAAAAAATCGGTTTATTAGTTCATTATTGTTAAAGGATCTTGTTGCTCGATCTTGAAATTTTAAGTTTTATTTCGTCCAAAATATTGTATTAATCCTGGAACGAATATTTCGCATTTAGTTTCTACATAATTCTGGTTACTTTACCCAACAATGGATTTCATGAACCAGGAGGACACATGTAACCTCAGACTGCATTTTGTTTAAAAGGAGAATTTATAAACCATAATCACAAATGGAAGCTTTAACTCGAAAATAATTAAAACTAATTTTAATCAACTGCAAACAAACTAAAATACTAATGAATCATAAAAAGTAATTGAAAACAATATAAATTAACGTTGCTCACATCATAACAATTACAAGTAACACAAAGGAATATTAAAAATATATCAAATAAAACCAAAAAGGGAAATGACCGAAATATCAAAAATAAACAAATAAACAAACAAAATAGCGTAAATTCAGATCCAGAATTGTGTAAACAGCGCTGTGGAGGTGCTCTCATCGACCGGCCGCTTGTGGACAATCTCAAGGATCATGCCCTTGCTCATCAGGAACCGGAACTCACCTTCCTTTATTAGTGGCAGGAACGGCATGCTATTGACTTCCTCCTGACAGAGCTGGCAGAATTTGGTGAGCACCTAAAGAGGGAAAAGTGTAAAGAATCCGATTAGAAAGCTTATAACTGTGAGCCTACAATTCCTTAATTACCGAAAAGTGAACAAATAAATGGGTGAGTTACTTTTAAAGACATATATAGAACATTACAACATGCTGATGACCACCCTCAGGCGAGAGAAAGCATTTATAGTCTACTCCAGTAATTTGTTTCGTAAGAAGAAATGTTGTTCTAAATTAAAATAAATTAAAATCAATTAGCATATGGCTTAAATAGAGTTGCAAGCAGACATTTAATAACACTAGAATAGGGAAAACAATTTATGAAAACAGATATTCAAGTTAAACATCTAATGGCAGCTTCTATGATTAGTCAAGGATAGGTTCTTGCCATATAATGGACAACTGTAGTAAACTGGCTTCTTGTAGTAGTTCAGGAAGGCAGTCTTCAATGGCACTATGAAGGTTAATATAAGTAGATTGCCTAGATTTCTTTTATGGCTATTTATTCAGTAGGGATCTTTGATCCATTTAGCCTAACATGGGCACGAAATTGTGACATGTTGCTATTTTGAGACCATCTTGGTAGATAAAATTAGCCAAGCGACTATCCGTTTATATCCACGTTCCTCCCTACCTCGTCCCGTCGTACTTCCTCAGTCTTCTGTGTGTAGACGTCCGTTAACACGATGATGTCATCGCTTTTGTTTTCCAATTTCCAGACTCCGAGTCCAGTTGATCCACGCATCATCTTCAGGACTCGTGGTGATCACTGTCTTCTCGACCTCGCCGGCATTCTTCTTCATATTATCGTACATATATAACAGGATGCCCTCAACGCCCAACGTCGTATCCCGGAGCTCGTATATGATCATCTTGATGTCGAGGCGATCCATATGTTTCGGAATGGGTTCTAGCAGCACGCGCTTCTTCTCGAGTCCGCTCACGATGCGATGTACTCATTGTGCGATATGACGCCGGGATATTACATCGGATTGACACGACCCAGCAAGGCCGTATCCGGATACCAGAATGCCAGGCTATCGGCGCTATCGAGTTAAAAGAGATGGACACCCGTAATATAATCATTACTTTCTCAGGACCAGTAAAAATATTATTAAAAGTGACCAAATAGCTTCTCTTTTTATTGTAACCTAACTTACCTGCAGATTTAACAAATGCAGTTGATTCTGTTTTGCTCTTTTGGTGCATATAGTGTCAATTGGTCAACCACGATACATTAAGTCCTTAATGACTAAACATATTGAACTGAATCCACAAGAGTAGTCAGACGTGATGTGAACCAGTAATGGCAAGAGTCACTGTTGGCTAGCAGAACGAGTTCTGATCATCATGATACAAGTTGATACATGGAAGTAGTGCCAGTAGTGGCAAGAGTTACTGACAGCTGATAGATCGACTTATGATTGGCATGATTCAAGTTCATATATGGAAGTAGTGAAATTGGTGTCAAGAGTCACTCACGCTTGACAGAACGACTTGGCCACCTACCATACAACTTGTGTTAACATAATTATACGGTTTTTTCTCTCGTGTCCAAAGTAAACTAAATATTGTACGTAAGCATATAATACCCAAACGTTTATAATAAGAGTGGAATACAAGCGGCCATGATAACGGACGGAGACATCATCAGCACCTATTCTGAAGGAGGAGTACAGCTAATATAATATTAACATTACAAAGGATTCTAACTAACGTGAAGACGTGTATTATGTAGCTAGATAAAATGTCCTTATTATGTAATCGCTCACCTGGACAATTAAAACTAGGTTCGTCCTTCTTAGAATCAAATAAATCTCTAGGAACAAAATGACGTATAATATCTTATTAAGACAATCTGGTTAATTATCGGAATCTCAAATTGTTAATTATCTATATAAACCTGGTTTACTGTCCTCATTTTTATTTTGTATTTTGCATTCATATTTATATTGAAGGTGATATCTACTTGTTTTCTACTTTCATATTTATGAGTATATGTACATCTGTAAATCTACGCTTATTTCCACATATGGTGACGTATTTATGGCGATGTGTGTGTGTGTGTGTGTGTGTGTGTGTATGTGCGTTTGTTTGTTTGTTTCTGTGTGTGTGTTTTAGGATACATATAGAGAGGCAACAGGCACAAAGCATCAACAAATCTAAACATCCTTTGAGACCTACCTCCATAAATCTCTCTCTCTCTCTCTCTCTCTTCTATATATATATATATATATATATATATATATATAACTATACATACATTAATCTAAATATAAAATGTTCCATACCTCCACATATTGATAGATATATGCGTATACCTAAGCATGTGTCTGGTCTATTCATCAGCCTGTGTGAACCAGTTAATTCGCTTTTCGTACGCGACAAATATCTCACGCCCACAGGAAAGCGGCTACATGCAGGCTACGTACAAAAAGCGGAAGCACGTAAATGTACACTAACTCCGTACACAAAATACTAGGATTTACTCGATCCTAACAGCTAATCCTCATACGTTTCCGTTCATCAGTAAGGGAACGTTCATTCACGCCTAATTTACCATGGTCGAGAACAGCGGATTTCAGGCAGATCTCCGATACTGCGAATGACACGTCGGGATTATAATAGCTATACATTTAACAATTTTCCTATATCAATGTAACCTAATTACTCACAATATGGGAAAACCATGTCCGGATTTATTAATGTTTTGGTTTATTTATGGTTGATTAAAAAAACATTTATTCTTTTCGAGTTTAAGCTATCTATCTAATCTATCTATCTATCTATCTACCTAAATGCACTTTAGTCATTTGTAACTTCAATACTTGGTAACAAATGCAACATACAAATCAACTAAAGACAGATACCTCCAACCCACCTAAAGGGGGGGGGGGATGGGGGGCGGATGGATGCTGAGATCACTGTTCATATTTGACACTATTCTTCAAGCCATGACACAATTATCTAATGTTTCACCAGTCCCTTGTTTTACCCGTCTGGAATAAGGCACTGGCACAGAGTGTCTCAAAACGTGCGCGCGGGCGTGTGTGCGTGCGTGCGTGTGTGCGTGCGTGCGTGCGTGTGTGTGCGTGCGCGTGCGTGCGTTAATTCAGAAAGTCAAACAGATGTTCTAAACTCGATTAGAAAGATTTAAAAATCACTAGCTAAACAAATAGATTACTAGAATAAACAAATGCCTCTTTGATACAGTTCCTAGCCGCTAACATACGTGTATTGCTGTACACTGTATATTGGAAGTTCGTTAATTGCGGGTTGCAGAAGGTTGTAGATAAATAAATAGGTATGTAAGTACGCAGATCGATAGTTAAAGGGATAAATTGGCAAGCAGTCATACAGACAGTCGTTTCGCTGGGTAAAAAAACCAGATTTCTCAAATATTTACTATCGATATTTTCAAATAAACCAACAAGAACGTCGCTGATTATATGGACGCAGCCGCTTAGAACGCAAACAAACAAACAAACAAACCAGAAAGCAATGAAATTTCGAAGACCAATTTGGTTCTTTAAATCCTCTTCCTCTGAAGTCCTACAAAAGTACCCACATGGTGCTGTTAGTGCCTTGCTAAGCTTCAAACATTCGAACCGTGGAATCAGATCATACTGGTGAAAGTGTTTAGAGGATGTTTCACCCTTAAATAAATTACTTCAGTCTGATCATGATGTTTGCATTCAGGTTAGCCTTTTTCTCACATATATGTGTGATTAGCTCCGATGGTAAAGAAATCAGTCACTCACAGCCTTAAGAAACCTGAGCACACTTTGCTGTATGTCCACCAAAGCCTACTGACCAAAACATTTAATATATGACGAAAGATGACTCCCAGCTTTAAACAGAATTCTTTGTGCTCAACTTAAGGTTGCCCCAGTTAGCGTTTTATACTAAACTGCCGCTAGAATTCAAACATAATTCTTTACGTCAAACTCTTTAAGGCTGTCTCGAAGCCTGACCTAGCCACTTGAGACAACTATGCTTCACTAAGAAATGGACGCGTTCCAAATTACAACCTTTTTTTCAGAAGCTCGTCTCGGAGATCAATATATTGAGTGATAGATGGCAGTGGCCTTGGTGTGGCAAGTGCTGAAAGCAAGGTGACAGTGTTTAGGACTCGACCGTCAGCTCGCCTTTATAAACTGGGGAAGCGACAGGTATATGATCACTGACCGAGTGATTTCAATATATAAGAGCGGACAATACGCTAGTCTTACTGAGATCAGGTAAATATTATGTTTGACATTTTTCATGAAAATATACAAATTATAAAATGCGTTTCGAATGATGAAGGTATGTCTCTGAAGTAATTTATTATCGACAGAAATGTTATTTTCATACCGAGATTTGTTAATGACAAACCAATTGGTCAGATGCTAATTTAAATAAGTACTGGTATGGATATGTTAATTATGCTTAACAGGAGGCAGGTAGATGTTAATTTGATATAACAGCGGCTAGATATGAATTGTGTGTTATGTAATTTTAATCTAGCGTAAATAGTAAATAGAATTATAGCAAGCAGTTGAAATAATAAGTAAATCGACGATAATTGCATGTAATATAATGTAGATGTTTGCTAAGTGTAATAGCAGAATAGCAGTTAATAATTCTGCATTAGAGCAGATAGATGTGGTAATAGCTAGTATTTTGGAGGCATTAAAACTGGTAGATAGTGACTAGCTTTAATGGCGGATTAATGTTAATTGAATGCAATTGATGTTGTTAAGCACTGGCTGACTACAATGGCAGGTATATTTAATTGTATTAACTTGCAGGGAGATGTTGGCTGGTTGTAATAGAGAATATGTATTAATTAAACTCGTTTTTACTATGTGTAATGGCAGATAGATGTTAATTGGCTATAGCAACAGGTTGATATTAATTAAGCGTAATAGCAGGTGGACGTTAAGTTGGTTATGTGCAGGTGAGATGTGTGACTACCAGATGAAATACGAAGGTGCAATGAAATATGACAATAATAGTTTCTATTCGTGATCTGTTTATTTCTATTAAATTATTATTATTATTATTATTATTATTATTATTATTATTATTATTATCAGTAGTAGTAGTAGTAGTGTTATTGACAAATTAATTATTTTTAGGGACCTTGGACTTATTTAAGGACACAATAACTAACACGCGTGTGCATCAATATGTATATATGTGTGTATGCCCACAAACACACACACATACACACACATATATATATATATATATATATATATATATATATATATATATATATATATATATATATATATTTTGTGTGTATTTATATATATCCGCATAGATATGTCAGTATATGTAAAAATAAAGGCAGATTTACAGATGTAGGTATATTTATAGATGTATAAGTAGATATAAAAGTTGATAAAAATCTAGATATGCATCAAAATATCGCCTTCAATATAAATATGAAACCAAAATCTAAATCAAGACAGCGAACCAGATTAACAATTAGAGACAATTAACAATTGGTGATTCTGATAATTAACCAGATTGTCATAATAGGATATTCTACGTCATTTTGTTTCCAGAGATGTATTTCATTCTGCCAAGGACGAACGTAGTTCTAATTGTCCAGGTGCTCGATTGCATATCAAGGACACTTTATCTAGCCATATTATACATGTCTTAATGCTAGAGAGATTCCTTTGTTATGTTGATATTATATGGATAGTACTCCTTCTAAAGAATACGTGCTGATGAAGTCTCCGTTCGTTATCATGGCCGGTTGTATTCCATTCTTGTTATAAACGTTTGGATATTATATGCTTACGTGCAATATTTCGTTTACTTTGGGCACAACAGAGAAACGATATAATTATGTGAACACAAGTTGGTAAACACTGATTGGCCTGTATGGTAGGTGGCCGCGCTCATTACTAAACGCCATCTTGTCTAGCCTTTCAGGTTACTACCAAATGAAGGATATACATTGAACCACGGCAGGTTGTGAAAAGAACGAGTACTTGACCCAAAACGAGTACAACTACCGCGGTGGAGAGGTTCGATAGCGTCCTTGGTAACCAGCGACCACGTGTTTAGTTAACGGCGTTAGTTGTCCCGCATCGTAAATGTTTAGTTAGATGCGTGTACCACTGTACGTCAAACATTAAACGGGAGTACTTCAGCCGAAATAACAAACAACTACCATGTACAGAAAATATTCAAATCTGTAAGATTGTTGTTGTTGTTGTTGTTTTAGGTATTGGTCGTGGTAGTTGTCCTCGTCCTCGTAGTGTTGTTATTGTAGTTGTAATTGGAGTCGTTGTTGTAATTGTAGTAGTTGTTGTAGTAGTTTTTGTTGGTGGTGGCGGTGGCTGTGTTGGTAGTGTCGCTGAGTGAGTGGGTGAGTGAGTTATTTGTTCAAGCTTGATTATGGTGTCAGCTAAAATATATGGCAAAGGGGCCACCACCTGGGGAAATGAGATTATTAGACCGAAGTCTTTCAGGGATGAATATTTGTAATACTGTATCGCGATTTTCGTTGATAAATCGACGCTATATATCCACGAAAAGAGCAAATCAGAATCAACTGCATTTCTTAAATCTGCAAGTAATTTTGGTAACAATAAAAAGACAGGCTATTTGGTCGATATGAATCATATTTTACTGGTCGTGAGAAATGAATGATTATATTAAGGATGTCCATGTCTTAAGAGAATTTTAATTTGGTACTAAAGTTAACGTTTGCGTATCAGTAAAAAACGAGGACCGTAAAGTTCGGCAAAGTGCAATTAGGTTGTAATCATTCGAAAAATTAAAGTTTCTGTCTTTTATTTTCATCCTTGAAAATTATCAAAACATAAAATACATTAAACTATACAAGACAGTACACAATAAGAACAACGTCGGTAAATAAACAAACTGACATACGTAGGCTATAACAGTTCCATAAAAACAGTAAAATATAATTAAATGTGCAGAAATATACCTGAATACATATTAAGATCTAAATGGTAAAATATACGTGTTTCAGTACGTTCCGGAAGTCGAAAGAGAGAATGGGGAAATTCAAGCGCGTTCTCGTCATGGAAGTGGAAAGTGCCAAAGATAAGAATCCAGAAACGCCGGGAGGCAAATATCGGCGCGACACGCCCTGGCTCGTCGAGTCATTTAAAAAGAAAGGCGTCGAATCTGACATATTGTTCATCACGAACGTGGATAGTGCCGATAGCCTGGCATCTCGATATCCGGATACGGCCTTCCTGGGTCGTGTCAATCCGATGGACTATCCCGGCGTGATATCGCTCAATGAGTACATCGCTATCCTTAGCGGGCTCGACAAGAAAGGCCTGCTGTTCGGGCCCATTCCGGAACATATGGATCGCCTCGGCAGCAAGATGATTCTCTACGAGCTCCGGGACACGACGATGGGCGTTGAGGGGGTCCTATTGCACCTGTATGATAATATGAAGAAGAATGCCGGCGAGGTCGACAAGATCCTGCCTAAAGGTGGACCACCACGAGTCCTGAAGATGATGCGTGGATCAACTGGACTCGGAGTCTGGAAACTGGAGAACAAAAGCGATGACATCATGGTGTTAACAGACGCCTACACACAGAAGACTGAGGACGTACGACGAGACGAGGTAGGGAGGAATATGGATATAAATGTTTCTATATCGTCGTTGGGGGGGGGCACCACGATGGTTAGATCATCTCCGTGGCCTAACTAGTAGCGATTTCCGTCAAGGACTTTTAACATTCCCGTTAAAATCCCAGCCTATGTTTTTAAGGATAGTCGCTTGGCTAATTTTATCTACCATGTGCATAAAGGTCGCCGTACAATAGCAACATTTCACAATTTCGTGCCCATGTTAGGCTAAATGGATCAAAGATCCCTATTGAATAAATAGCCATAAAGAAATCAAAGCAATCTACTTATATTACCCTTCATCGTGCCATTGAAGACCCCCTTTCTGAACCACTACTAGAAGCCAATTCACTACAGTTGTCCATTATATTGCAAGATCCTATCGTTGAATGATCACAGAACCTGCTATTAACTGGAAGATCTGCCTGACAAAAATTGGTTTTCACTATGCCAATAATCTTAAATGTCAGCGTTCGGTTGATATTTGCTAATTTTCTACATTTCTTCGTTTAGAAGAAATTGCCAGAGGAGAATGGAAGTGCATAATGTCTTTAACCTGGGCTGATACACATGATACGTTTTAAGTTTTCGTTCCCTTGTTTTGAAATTTCTTAGTGGTTTTTGCTAATATGTGCGCTATTATTATTACGCTCTGGAACAATATATTAACCTTTAAGATTTAAGCCCTATATCAATCAACATGTTGTAATGTCCTACATGTCTTTAAACTTAACTCATCCAGGTAATTGGGGAAGTTTAGGCTCACAGTTATCAACTTTCTAATCGGATTCTTTACAACTTTCCCTCTTCAGGTGCTCACCAAATTCTGCCAGCTCTGTCAGGAGGATGCCATCAGCATGCCGTTCCTGCCGCTGATAAAGGAAGGGGAGTTCCGTTTCTTGATGAGCAAGGGCAAGATCCTCGAGATTGTCCACAAGCGGCCGGTCGATGAGAACGCCTTCACGGCGACACTACGCAGTGGCGCTGTTTACACAATTCTGGATCCGAATCAGCACCGGAAGATGGTGGATGCCGTGGAGAAGTGGGCGCAGGACATCAAGATCATCATGAAGCTGGACGACATACCCTATTGGTGGTCGGTCGATTGCATCGAGGCCGATGGTTACAACGACAAGCAGATCCCGAGCAGCAATCCGGGACGCCATCTGGTACTCAGTGAGATCAATTGCAGCTGTCTCGGACTCGTGGCCGATACATCGGAGGAGGCGAAGCAGAAGGGCATGAGGTTTGCCGATATGATCGCCGATATATGTCTCCATTAAGGCTAATAATTTCACTACAACATAAGATAATCCAGTAAGCCATAATATTAGAATAACCTACAACGGAACATATTCTTTCGATGAGAAAGCTTTTGAGAATTTTCCGTCGACATAATAGGATGTTAATTTGTTTGTTATTTCGTTTGTTTAGCTGTTTTCTTTGTTGGCTTATTGATTTAGTTGTTTGGGATATTTCGGTCATTTCTTTCCTTTTCTGTTTTATTTTATATATTCTAAATATTCCTTTATGTTGCTTGTAATAGTTATAATGTGAGTAACGTTCATTTATATTGTCTGCAATTCATTTTTAGGATTCATTAGTGTTTTAGTTTGTTTGCGGTTGATTACAATTTGTTTTAATTATTTTCGATTTAAAGCTTCCATTTATGAGTATGGTTTTTAATATTTCCTTTAAAATCAAATTAATCCTGAGGTTACATGTGTCAAAATAAATAAAAAATATGTGGAAGTTAAATCCGAAATATTCGTTTTAGGATTAATACAAAAGACAAAATAAAAGTCAGTATTTCAAGATTGAGTTAGTTTTTATGTCTGTCTAACTATCTGTCTGTCTGTTTATCTGTCTTTCTGTGTGTTGACCTGGTAACTAGTCTTCTCGTCATCTGGTAAAATACTAATTAATATACAAGAGTTTTGACCCAAAACGATCATACAAGTTTCGATACAACGTCATAACGTTTAATAAATCTTCGATTTCCAATCATTACGTAACATAATGTCACTACGGTTTATGTAGTGGCTAAACTACCTGATTTAGTCTAACTTGAATAGCTTTGATAAATGAAGCTTTATAACAAAAATGCCGCTCTACCACATATACTAATAATCGATAGTGTATGCAAATCATAGAGTTTACATGGGATTAACATTAATCGCGTGAAAGTTTCTCCCGAACATCATTTTCAGCTATGGTTGGCTGAACATACAATCTCCGGTGGTCAAGCTTGAGTACACCCAATTGATCACACCGGAAAATAACCATAGAGTCAATCGGAGAATCGTCATAACGCCGTGGTAATAATAAATATTCAGTAAGTGAAAACGTTGTAAGGCTAAATATCGATTATGGGGTCGATTGGCGAATGATTGGAACCGTATTGTAAGCGTGATGACAACATACAGACTTCGCCAAAATTAACTGAACACTATATAGCGTCATTAACCGTTAATAATTTCAGATATATTTCATATTAAATTAACATGAAGTTAAGTATATCTGAAACCAACACGCTGGATGATACAGATAGTACCAAGAATAACTACCGTGGTGTGGCCAAACAGGTGTGTCACAAACAGGTGAAGGACTTTAGACTTAAAATGCCACCGTATATTTGTTTCCATACAAGATTGCATGCAGTTCCTTGTGGACAATGGATACTTTGAGCATGAGGATGCTGACATTAACGTACATGACACAATCAGGCTTCTTGTTTTACTTAGACTTGGAGACAATCTTTATACGGACTCAAACACAGTTCAACATTGCGCATCATCGACGGAGCCAAACAATGGAGGAACTTTAGGTGGCATTACACAGGAATCCATCCTGAATAAGCTTTCTTCCTCGATGAAACACAATACATACCGTGGGCTACTCTGCAATAACCTAATCGTCATATACGAGTTTGATTAGATTGAAAAAGTGGGATGTATTACTGATGCAGCGACTTTCTGTGTTTCATCAATTATGTACGTTATTCCCGGAACATGCTACAACAGAAATATACAACAGACGGAAGCCTCTTGGTGTAGCCGAAGACAATTCTGTACTTGGGTACTGTATTGTGAATAAACTGTCTGACACAAGATTGGGAAAAGTGTGGAAAATGGTTATTGACAGTTCAATATCTGACAACACTGAACATCTTTTAGTAGATAACGTAGATTTTTTTGAGACTTGTGTGGTGCGACGTGACAGTGTGAAGGACTTAAAAGCTGTTATCATCACACTAACATGTGAAATGAAATTCCTCAAAGAAAAGGTATATAAAAATAATGTATATTTAATAAAGCGCCCTTACTAGCAGGAGCCATTCAAAGGCACTGTACAAATAATATGTAATATAATAATACTCCAAATAATATGTATGAGAAAATGGACACCAGTTCACACAGGTATTGAGGTGCCATGTCATTGCTAAATTTATAAGTTATAAGTAAAATCTTGAAATGGATACACTGTCTAACAGGTAGCCAATGCAGTTTTGGAAGAATTGTGGCGATATGATCATATTTTCGAATGTTTGTCGGTATGCAAGCTGAAGGCGATTGATGTTATAAATTATAATCAGATATAGCATATAACAGGCAGTTACAATAGTCTATACGAGATGTAACAAAGGCGTGGACTACAGTTACAAGTGCTTCTTGTGTCAAGAATGCTTTACAGCAGTGGATCTTCTTAAGATAGTAATAGGTCTTTAGGGATTTACCACAGTGTGGTGAAGCCAAATATATAATATTTGTTTTATTATGATTTAGTCTTAGAAGATTTTGAGTCATCCATAACCGAAAATCAAGGATACAATGCTGTAAATTCTTCAAGAAAGAGGAGAAATTTAACTCATTGTCAGGATCCAGTGATATATACAGCTGTGTGTCATCACCATATAAGTGATATTTAATGCCAAATCACTGCGCAATGATCCCAAGAGGACGGGTATACATTGTGAAAACCAAAGAACCAAGAACTGAACCTGTGGTACACCAGATAACAAAAAAAATCAACTTCAGATCAAATACCATGAATAGACACTTTCACAAGACATGTAGGCAACTGCACAGAAAGTATTAGATGAACTTTTCAGCAACTGTCTGATATCAGTTTCTGTAAAAGGTTCAAATGTATCCATTATGGACATGCAGGACTCTTCTACCAATGGCATACCCTGTGATAAGTTATTAAAAGAATGGGCCATATCTTTATCTGAGTTGATGTTTTAATCTTTTTATCATAATATTCTGATTTAGCAGAAGCAAGTGTATTTTTAACTAGAATTGTACTGACCTTGAACATTACATAATGAACATGCAAACCAGTCCTGATTCACAGCTGCTTACAATACCTACTATGTCTCCTTACAGCTTGTATGTTTTTATTGTACCATGGAAGCATTAGCTTTCTTGGCATTTCCTTTGTCCTTAAAGGTGCATGCTCATTTACAATGTCCCTCAATGTTCTATTATACAGATCAACCAGATGATCAATATCATCTGGTGGGTCCAATACCAGAGAAGAGACGCGCAGATCAGCAAGAAAAGACTCCTTGTCAATCGACTTATATTTTCTATATGAAATAACTTTAGCTGAAAAAGATTGTTTCTGAAAAGATACATCAATATTAATAAGGAAATGATCAGACAGCATAGAAGACACAGACAGATGACAAGATCTAAGATTTGACCATCTCTGTGTGTTCTTTCTTGTACATACTGTCTGAGATTGGCAGCTCTAAGAATGTTAGCCAGTTGTTTGGTATCTGCATTCCCCTGCCAATCCCAATGTATATTGAAATCACCTAAGATCAACAGATGGCCACTATTGGTAGCAAGAGAGTCAATAAATTCCAATTATTCCCTCAAGAAATCTGTTGTTTTCAGGCCGTTTTTCTTAGTGGGGTGTAATCAGTAGATAATAGCTACATGAACACTTATCCCCCCAGATATAAGACCCTGTTGGTAATTTTCAAAAACTTAGCATGAAAGTGCAAATGAGTTTCATACTTCAAAGAATAACAAAGAAGAATGCCAACTCCCCCACCTTTCTTGTGAAACCGAGCTGCATGAGGGAATGCATATCCAGCTGGAGTCATATCACCAACAATTTTCTGTTCTGAAACATTACCAGTCAGCCAACTCTCTGTAATCAAGATCTAGATCTATATCCTTAACAACATCATATATTTCATCAGATTTATTACAGATAGACTGACAATTTATAAGACCAGTACTTACATTTTTTACAACTGTGCCATTATATGGTGTTATTGGCAGCGATCAAATTATTTGCACCTGCTTTGGATGCTTTCCACTATGTGGTCATATTGGTAATTGTTTTGGTATTACCCACCATGGGCAGTAAGACAAGCAATTAGTATAATTCATTATCCAGATATGAGAGAGAAATAAGTAAAAGGGAAATTCTGGTGGTTACACAACATCAACAACTCTCAACCATTAACACACACAACCAAAAACTGGTTCTTATTGTAAACACTGGAGTGGGCGATAACATAGGGCATCAAATGATCAGTTAAAAAGAAAACATAACATAATACAAAATAACAAAATATAATCAACTTATACTGATATAAGTTAAATCTATATGATATAATATGCAAAATACACCAGTTTCACTGACCAGTGTAACTTATCAAATAGCTGAACTATCTGAGAAATATTCTGGTGCCATTACATCGAGAGCATGGTGATACTTCCCGCCATTCAAAAAAGCAGTAGTAGCTGAATCACACCAACCCACAGCATGATGAACAATCAAAGCCAACACTGATAACTGCATTTGTGTTGTCTTCTGGAAACACTGACCCTGACAAAGAATTCCGATTACCTACAAACAAGAGGAAACGGATTCGACGAAGTAACATAGATAACATCTTTCTTTACCAGATAGCAAATCTGGGGCAGATCACAGAGTACTCATCGTATTTAGGCATCTAGTAATGTTAGTCGCCAGATAATGTATGTCGGTAATCATGACGGCACCATGACTGTAATGTCCACTTAATTCTTCTCATTTAATAAAGAAATTTCATAACTGTTTATTCACAAGAATCACAAAGCTGTCCACTCAATATGTTACACACACAGTCACATACAACACTATATATCCACAGCTTGACATAATTTTCCACACAGATAAAGATGTATGGGGTGTAGTTTAATCTGAAAAATGCAATATTGTACAAAACTGGGGTTTGCGCTGTAATAATTGTATTGGTGACACAATGGGATAACACACTCTATTGAATCCATATTAGACAATAAACCCATAACATTTACCAGGCCATTACTGATATTTCTGACAACATGTGTCATGTGCGATTGGGCGATGTGTGCGTGCGAATAAAGTATTTTGAATATTTTATCATTTTAAGGATATCAACTATAAAAAATGTACAGAGAATATTAATATTGTACATACAACATTGGGAGAGTAAATAATCTTAGTGAATCAATTAAACTGATATATTCTAACTCGAAGGATGAAACAGACAAAAACGAACTCATTTCGTATCTTCACTCAGTGACAATTAAGTTTTGCCTTGATTGGTCCCTTAATCTCCGACACTTTTTCAACACCGATCATTAATATCTACAAATAATTTGACCACAAACCATTGTAGACAAAAATAAGTTCCCAAATTAGTCAAAATGTCAGTGTTATTTATTACAATCAATAGACCCATTGCATGATGACGTCAAAATCCAAAACAAACCAGGCGCGCTTTGCATTGTGGGATTTATAGGGGGCCGCTGAGCGATAATGCCGTGATAATCCCGCAATTTTAACCGTAAACGTCAATGTTCCGGATCTGTTATAATCATGCCAAAACCTGCAATTAGAGGTTCTGGATCGCTCACATCACTAGAAATAGCTGTGATCGGTCTGCTGTTCACAATGACCTCAACATGGCACATTAGGGTGATAAAATTTTCAACATCTGCTGATTTGCTGCTTTACGAGAGCGACCAGAATCCTGCGTTTAGTTCGCGTCTGCCGTTCCCCAAAACCACCCATATGTGATGCGGTGGGGTGGTAATTACCAGGATATCTCTTTTTGTGTTAGAATTGTATCGATTTGCTTCTGATTCCACTGTTGTATTGCTCGATGAAGCTCATTCCTAGCATCAACAATATTTGAACCATTATCAGACCTCATCTGGATAATTTGGCCTAGTCGGCAAATGAATTTGTGAAACGCATCAATGAATGAATCAGTGTCCGGAGACTGTGCGACTTCTATGTGTAGTGCTCTCGACACCAAACAGAGGAATAGACAACCATACCGCTTCACTGTGTTATGAGCACACCACACAAGAAGAAGACCAAAATACTACAAGCTGTATCATTCCTGAGCACTCTTGCCACTGCTACTGCAGATAGTCCAGAATCTCTGTCGCAAAAGAGCCCACACATGTTCTTTGCCGGAGTGTCATTATACATTGTGATAACGTTGTATTATCATATCTACTATATGATGAGCCTTTGGATGTATCATGTGATGTTTTGCATCTTCCGGAATGGACGCATGCCTTATCGACCCCCGACGCGCAGGGCACCATCTTTCAACATAACCGGATCAAGACAATACAAATTCCTAAATTTTATAACTATATATATATATATATATATATATATATATATATATATAGAGAGAGAGAGAGAGAGAGAGAGAGAGAGAGAGGCAGAGAGAGAGAGAGAGAGAGAGAGAGAGCTATATAAATTTAATAAATGGTCTTTAAGGTTGTATATATATATATATATATATATATATATATATATATGAAACAGAAATCTTCATGGTTTATATATATATATATATATATATATATATATATATATATATAAGTTTAAAGCCACACAATATATATATATATATATATATATATATATATATGAAATAGAAATGATTAAAACTATAGCAGTATGATAGATATAGAGTAGAAGACACAATCAGACGAGAAGTGAAAAAAAAGGAGAAATATTAATTATAAACGATGGAATTATTTATGACATATTCAGAGAAGACGACACACAATGAGACACTATTAAATATAGCCACACAATAATAGCCAACAGCAGACAAAATGAAAACACCCTAGATAACAGATAGCAGAATACGGAGTCAGATATATATATATATAGAGGGGGGCGTGAGATACCTAAGATACTGTCGGCAAGACGAAACACAATAAGATAATAACAAAAGCAACACCGCAACGTTACGCACACACACAGATACACACACACAAAACACATACATACATAACACACAAACTAAAATAGGCAGAATTAGATAGCAATGCACATGACATCATACGACACAACTGTTCAATATTACATGCATTACGACAACAAGACAGAATTATGTAAATACCACAACAGGGATTATTAGCTTACTGGTCCTTTCCGCGAATAAATCCCAAATTCCACTTCGTTCGACATCCGTGTTTTTAAACGACCCCCCCCCCTTTAGAGGAGTCGCTTTCGATCTACATTTGACGTAGAGACAAACGAGAACCGTAAGGTGGCTGATCTGGTTCTAAATACCACTTAGATTATAATACATAATGTCAACAATATAAGTATATGACGTTCAACTGGGACAAAAAAATAAGTGTCGTTGTTGTATCGAATAACTCGGATATGTGTGTGTGTGTGTGCGTGTGCGTGGGGGTGTGTGTGGTCCACCCACACTACACAACACTATACTATAATCTACACACACACACACACACACACATATATATATATATATATATATATATATATATATATTTCTAACTTGAGTATTACTGTGTCTGTGTCATATGCTTTTCACTTTATTTGTACCTCTCTGTCAACATCTCAGGCGGGTCTGTCTGTATACATTGAACCACACTCTCGTTGGCCGATCGATACCTGATTAAAAGGGATTGCGATAGATATATTGTTTGTTTGTTTGGTTGGTTCGTTTCGTCGTCACGTGACTATGACGTTGCCGATTTCTAGTTTTCGCGGCACTTCTCAGCGCCGAAGGGGGCAGGTTCTCACGTGACACGCTGCATAACCCGGCCAGAATTGTTTGAAAATAAAATGACTGCACCGCATTTGAAAGTGATCTCTTTCCGTAATATAGGCTTCACAAATCATTGATAAATGGACCATATTTAGTGTTGTCGTGGTGGTTGTTAGGGTTGTTATTATTATAGTCGTTGTTCGTGTTTCTAATTTGGATAGAAAGTTCACTCGAGGAATAGGTTGTTAAGGTAAGCTAAAACGTGGTATGTGTTGTTTGTGTACGAGCTCCTGATGCGCGTATGCTATGAATTGGCGTAAATAATTTCATTTAAAATGTATTCATTCTGTGGCTTTTCAGGCCACGTTGCTAGGATGTTTTATTTAACTGGTTTTGTAGGCAGAACCCCTACCCTGACACGCACGCGCGCGCACACACACACACACACTTATTATCGATCTGTCGACTTGGGTGACTGATCGAACTGTACAGATTTGTTATTGACCTAGTATCGATAATACTCGTTGTGTGTATAATCCGCCAGCGGAGGGGGTGGACTTCCATGAATGACGAAGTGGAGACATAAATAATTGAGAAAGTCACCGACAATTACGGCTTATAATTCCCACAGAATCCTGAAACAGTATCCGCCTCTTATTCTAGTGCCCAGCTACTCCTGTACGCCGCTAGAATAACAAATAATAAAGGACGTGATCAGGCCCAGTGGCGATATTAGAAAAGAGAAACCAGTGCCACCAAGTAAACAATAATAACAACAACAACAACAATAGGCGCATTCTCTCGTTCAGGCGTACGATAGCCGAGCTAGGAATTCAGTAGAATCCGTCACACCGACTTACTATATTAACCGACCACTTCTTTTAAGTGACCAGTAGTATAGTCGTTCAAGTCGTCTATGGTTGCTACAAGAAGAAAACCGCCTGGAAAGACTGGTTTCCGGTACAGGGGTCATTGTGTATTTGATGCGCATGCGTGTATCTGGGAAAATATTCTAATCCGAATGCACTGCATATATTCATGCAGACCTAAGACTAACATCAGTTATCTGGATTTGCCATTTTATTTGGACCCTTTAATGCTAACAGATCGTCGTTATCTTTGAAATATAATTAGAATGGCATACTAGATCGGACACTATATTAATGTTTTATAATTAATTAATTAATTTATTTATTACTATTCTTCTCAACGTCTTCGTTCCCAAGTAGGACATAAGGCTACAACAACGAAGTTCCTTCACGTGGTAGTTGTAATTGTTGTAGTAGTTTCCGTAACGGGCTTGGATTTACGAGGTGGGGGGGTATTAGCCCCACGCCCAACCCCCAACCCGGAGGACCATCCTCTGAGACATGCCGGGTTTGGTTTAACTTGCCAGAAGCTTCCAGAGTCCTCGAGACACGCGATAGGGGGAATTATTACTATTTCTACTCATAAAACTCGAACATATTACCCAAACCGACATTTATTATGCACATACAATGCGTATAGAAACTGTTTTTCAAAGGCAGTACCTTTGTTTTGTGGAGTTCCCCAAGGCTCTGTTCTTGGACCCCTAGTGTTTACTCTGTGTACCACACAATTATGCTCTCTTATTAACAGCCACAAATTAGACCATCGTCTACTTCCAGACGACACTCAAATATACATATCTTTATCTACAGCAGACACTGATCTTTCCCTTAAACAACTTGGTGACCGTCTCAGTGATATCTCTGGCTGGATGGCAAACAATAAACTTAGGCTCAATGCCAACAAAACAGATTTCATCATTATAGGTACGTCCAGACAACGCAGCAAACTTACTCGTTTCTTCCCTACGAACATCCTTAGTCATAGCATCACACCATCAGACGCTGTATGTAATATTTGTGTTATATTTGAGCGCGATTTTAATTTCAGAAAACATATTTCTCTGACATGTCACTCCTGTTTCTATCATATTCGTGTCCTTCGCCTTATTCGTCGCTATATTTCTCTTTCATTCGCCAATACCATTGCTACAGCACTAATTACTAATATACTTGATTACTGCAACTCTCTTCTTTCTAACATTGCATCTAAGGATATTCTAAAACTTTAGTATGTTCAGAACTGCTTAGCTCGGGTTGTCAGACGCTCTCCTCGGTTTTCCCATTCTGTCCCACTTCTGAAATTTCTTTACTGGCTCCTTGTTAAATCTCGCAACATTTTAAAACTCTCCACTATTGCTTATCAAAAAAAAAACATTCTGGAGAACCTTCATATCTATATTCTGTGCTTTCTTTATCACCCAATTAAGCTCAAAGAACTCCGTTCATCTGGTTTTCTCTTGTTATCTGTTCCCAGGTTTAAAACTCATGCTGGCACTCGTGCTTTTTCAGTTGCTGTCCATACTCTTTGGAATTCACTCTCTGAACATGTTTAAGTCATCAAATAGCATAGTTTCTTTCCGTCACCAT
Organism: Paralvinella palmiformis; assembly: GCA_025642065.1. Taxonomy (NCBI): domain Eukaryota; kingdom Metazoa; phylum Annelida; class Polychaeta; order Terebellida; family Alvinellidae; genus Paralvinella; species Paralvinella palmiformis. The sequence goes on from JAODUP010000174.1 coordinate 331,547, forward strand.
TTGAAAACTCACTTTTTCAGACTTGTTTATCCTTCCTAAGTTTCCCCCCAAATCTGATCATTTGTTTATGAACTTTGCACCGTATCCGGACTATGAGTTTGCCCAACCCCTCCACGAGGAGCGCCACTGAGGTCGATTTTTTTCCAGAATATTGGCGTAATGGAAGTTTTGTAATTATTATACTAATATTGTTATATGATATACGATAGACCATCACTTAGCCATTATGTGTCTAAAGCAACCAACTGCTTTTTACTGCAACCCGATGTCATTACTTTACGACTCTCAATGAAAATAGCCAATTCATTAGCTGTCTAGATTAAACAGATTTTTCACCGATATGTTATTGGTATTAAGGTATATGTTTTTGATGGTGATGATGGTAATGATGATGATGATGATGATGATGATGATGATGATCGAATTCGAATTATAAAAGAAAGAATATTATTCGTTTTGGTCTGTAAACGAAAAATAAACTGGGTGTTTCATCTTTCACTTCGCTTCATTACCTTTGGAGTTCCCTCGGTCCATTTACCCTACCTTTTTGCACAAAAGTAGCCGTAAAACAACATTTACCATTTTCAGTAAAATTAAGTATTTTATTTAGCCGTGAAGTGACTGCGAATTTGGTGGATTTGCCACAAAGAACACACTGTGTGGCAATTATAGATGTCTATATCTATAGCCATTGGGCGATTTAGGCAGCAACCCCCTCTTTTTGGAACACTCTGCCAGCGGAGAAACATTACACTGCCAACCAGCGATATGTTTGCGCATATAAATAAATCTTGTCAGCGAATGATGATAATTTTAAATGTCTAAACAGTATGAATCATTCGTTTTACAAAATCTACTTATGTCTTGTCAAATGCTCAACACAAATCAATAAAGAATTTAGCCATTGATCTACTCATGTAACTAAGAGTACGGTGCTTTTATCCGTTATAATTAGTTCTAACTTTTATATCTCTTGATGACCTTTAATATGTTTCACGCATTTTTTATATACTAAATGGTTGTATATAAATATATATTTATTCAGTATTGATATTTGACACTAACTGATCACGGATATTGTATCTTAATATGAGTAATATTTTTATTAATGCTGCGGGAATTGTTATTATTATTATTATTAGTATTATTCACCCTATTTAAATGGGTTTTATTTAAATTTCTCCTGGGATAAGTATTTCTGTCAATCTTTACTATACTACCTCTCAGGTTGGTTGGTGGGTGGCGTTAGCAGGATCTAAAGCCGTAGCGCCGTTGTCCACATATGTCCAGTACCAGGTTTCAAATCCCGGCCTAGCTATATTTGAAGGGTGTTTCATCTTTCATTTCGACTCACTCACTCACTAAATCGCTTGCCCCACTTAGCTTACCTTATGGCCTTAAAACACCGCCATGGTAGACTTTAAGTCCGGCTGGTGCCCATATTTACGAGGTTCCATCGTATTTTCTACCCCATCTAGAGATCGCCACCTACATTATCGGCATAGCTCATTGTCATTTAGTACCTAATCCGAATTGTTAATTACGACCCCGGAAGTTAACTGATGCCTACCGGTCTACCGAATGTCATTATCGTTAATTGGCTCTATTTGTGTGCGCGCGCGTATGTGTGTGTGCGGACGCGCGTGCGTGCGAGCGTGTGTATTCGTGCATGTGTGCGTGTGTGTTTGCGTGTGTGCGTGCGCCGACAGATCTATTGGCCTTAAAAGCCTATAGCTGAACCACTGACTTAATGGCTAAGGGGTTGGCTTTAATTAAACTGGATTATTGATAGACAGTAATCGGCTTGGATTTCCTGCGACTAGCGACTGAACACAAACATTTATACCAACAACAACAACAACAATAACAACAACGGGCGGCAGTCACAGAGGAGAGTGATGTTTTATTTGTTTGATTCCGTCTAGAGGTAGCGGTGGTGGCGTTGCTGTTAGCTGTTGTTGTTTTGTAACTGGGTTGCTGTTATGCAATGTGTGTCTCTAGCGAGGCCTATGTAACGCTCAGTTGGTCTTTAAATAACGGTAGGAGGTGGACCTGGCTAAAACGGTATTTATATATATACGTATCTCGTTGTGTGTGTGTGTGCGTGCGTGTGTGTGTGTGTGTGTGTGTCAGTGTTAGTGTATATTATTCGGGTATTATATTCTCTGTATATGGTATTTTTTTCACTATTCTTTTTATTGTTCTCTCTGCTCGGTGTTATACAGTATATATATATATTTTGTGTGTGTGTGTGTGTGTATGTGTGTGTGTGTGTGTGTGTGTGTGTGTGTGTGTGTGTGTGTGTGTGTGTGTGTGTGTGTGTGTGTGTATATACACACACACACAAAAGTAATACAAATCCACCCACCAATCTTATCTAAGAAAATCACCAGCCTCTACCTTCTGTGACGTCATCATGTCAGGGGCGCCTCCGTGGTCCAACGGTAGCGTGTTGGACCACAGATCACTACCACCCGTATTCGAATCCCGGCGTAGGCATATCTGAAGGTTGTTTCGTCTTTCTCTTCGTTTCATTACCTTTGGAGGTCGCTCGGCCCATTTAGCCTACCTTGTGCACAAAAGTGGCCGTAAAACATCAATCATCATCATCATCATCATGTCGGCATCCCATTGATTATGTCAGTACAGAAAAGCCAATCCCACCATTACTTCACCTCCAACTTAGGAAAAGCCGACCTACATACCGATACTTCCCTACCGACCCTTGGGGCAAGCCGCACTGCGCCCAATAATTGATTTTATTTGCAACGATGTATAATATATAGCGTCTCGGTGGTCCATATCGATTTATTGATTCTAACCAATATCCCATAGTACTCATCAACCATAACATTAGCTTAGATAATCCGATACTCTGATTGTAAGCCGCCTTTCTATCGCTACGACAATACGTACAGTAGAACATATGTAATCCGGCCAGCTGAATGGCCTGTCTATCAAGCCCGGATTGGACAAGTGACCGAATTAGCCAGATTAACCCTTCTATCGGTCATTGACAGTGGCGACCTACCGCTAACGAAGGCCGGAATAGACAAGTGGTTTATTTACAGAGATGAGACTAATTCATGTATCACTGTACTAATTGGGTTAGTTCGAGATCGTTTAAGGTAATAGGCTGAGAGTGAAACGAATCTACCAGGGAACAATATTATAATGGGATAGTGTGGATCTGAATTACTATTAACAAATGAATGTGTATTGAAGCCAGGAGTCTTTGTCCAGTCGGCAGGTGAGTGGATATTTTAGTATGTGGCTTGTTTTCCATTGGCCGGTAACTAGTGAACTACTCCAGGAGGGTTATGTACAATACCAGCAGTTAACTACAAGCAGGTGATTTGTGCACAACTTGCAGGTATTTGTTTTAATCACAGGGCACTTATATAATACTAACGGGTGATTTGTGTATACTTAGAAAGTGGCTAGGGTATCGCTAGCAGTGATCAGTATCCTACTGGAAGGTGACTTCTGTATAAATGGTAGATGACATTTGCACTGTAATGCAAGCGGATTATTTATGTACGACTGGCATGTACAGGTGTATTATTGGCCGTTGACTTGCATACAACTAGGAGACACCTGCTATGTGACCCGTATTATATTAACAGGTATCTTCAACAAAACGAGCAGGTGTGTGTGTGTGTGTGTGTGTGTGTACTTGCTTCCAGTAGTTGACTAGCAATGGCCTGTATACTACTGGCATGCTACCAGTGTAATATCAGCGGTGACTTACGTACAAATATCAGGTTACTTGCAAACTACTAGCAGGTGACCTGTGTACTGTTACCAGGGACTGGTGTACCACTAGCAAATTACCTGTGTACTACTGGGGAGAGTGATTTTTTATTACTAGCATGCCATTTGTATAATACTAACAGGTTATTTGTGTACTATTAGCAAGCGACTTGCGTACTACCAACAAGTGACTTGTGCACTACCAGCATTTAGCCTGTGTAGAGCAGGAGCATTGGTTGTTGGAGATGACTAGTTTACTCCAGGCAGGTGATTTGTTTACCATTGGTAGCTGACTCGGGTATAATATTGGCAGGTAGCTGGTGTCTGAAGTAGTGTTTACATGAGCCGAGCTGTCTCCGATGTTGACAAAAGATCATCAAAATTAGCCGACTGCGGGAATCCGATCCAGCGCTAAGATCCGTGTCTGGACGTGACATCCTACCGTCTAACAGTTATGTCTACACATGGCCGCCAAACAAACTGACATTTTATTATCGACTTCTAATACGATCTTAAAGACCACGAATTGATGTCTGCGTCGCTCTGCTAGTGGACGGATGGATGAATGTTGTTTAACGCCACTAGCGACATTATTGATATATGCTATTGTAGAGTAGGGCATCTGGACATTCTTGCCAGACTCTGGCTCGGAATAGCATACCCGATAAAGGTGGATGTTTTATTTAAATTCAGCGCTGATCATAGGTTGGACATACGGTTGAGGGTGTTACTCCTTGGAAAAGTGAGATAATCAATCTGGAGCATTTCGGTGGTGGATGAAACATCCTAACAGACACGGGCTATAGTGAGATTCGATTTTCAAACCTTAGAGGGCTTCAAAGCAATTGGCTAATAACTGAATTATGGCGGGGATTCTATCAAAACATACCCCGGGAACAACTTAGAAGCGTCAACTAAAGAAAATAATTTGGCCTTCCATAATGGCCAGATATTGTTATTGCTGGTCTATTTATCTGTGTACAGTGAAACCAGAAGGCCGCCATCGGAAGTACGCTGGCTGGTCATTAAACCCAGGCACAGTTGCAATATGGGGCGTATCCGTGGTTGAATTCGTATTTCGTTTCGCCAGAGAGATCCCATCTATATCTGAAAGGTTTTTCATCTATCACTCCACCTTATTACGTTAGCCAATAGTTAGATAAGCCACGGACCTCTACCACCTCAGTTCAAATCACAGTCTAGACATGTCTAAGTAATGTTTCATTGATCACTTAACCTCATTACCTTTGGAGATTGCTGGGTCCATTTAGCTTACAGTATGGACAAATGTGACCATGAAAGATCATTCGGTGGTCATTTAAATGTTATTAACTTATATATATATATATATATATATATATATATATATATATATCCCTCTTTCTTTCTCTCTAGCCATCTATCTTTCTATCAATCTACCTATCTATCTTTTCAGAAAATAACCACTAAGCCAGCGACGATCGGCTCATAACCAATCGGCACCAGAATGGCCAACTACCAACTCGGCCCGGAATCGCCTCGTCCCTTCGCCGTTCTATCGGAGAACTACGTCCACCGACATGTCGACATCCCGACTCTCCCGCCGTCGGAACTCTTCAGCTTCGGCGATGATTACGAGCGGCGCATGTGCGAACTGGTCCATAAGTACATGGAGCTGGACACCGACGATCGCCTCTGCTACGTCGGCGATCCGAAGGGCAGTCTGGCCGAGATGCTTCAGGAGCGGTTCTGCCTACTGGAGCCCGTCACCACGGTCGTGCCGGGCCACATACACTACGAGGAGAGTCCCAACCACCGGATGCTGCCGTTCAAGGTGCCGAACGTCGGCGCCGAAGAGTACTTCAGGCGCGCCGCCGACAGTGGCGCCGCCGGCCCGATCTTCGACAAGATCCTCTTCAAGGACGTCGTTCCCTACTTGGACGATCCGCGGCGGACCTACCAAGACGCGCTCGGCCTGCTCTCCGAGTTTGGCAAGTTGGTCATCGTCCAGCGGCCGGCCGACATGCTGACGCTGCCCGTCTTCGCCGAGGCCAAGGAGCGGCTGACGAAACATGAGCGCAGCTATCTACGCACGATCGAGGACCTGCAGGCGCTCCGGCTAGACGTCAGCTGGGACGTCGAGTGTCTGCCGGTTGTAATGGCCAAGAGCCGGTGGTACGCCATGGTGAAGGAGCGCTTTCCGCCGCAACTCGAGATGGTTTCCAACTTTGAGGTGACCAGCGGCTTGAGGGAACTCTCCGAGGGCGTGCTCAAGTACGTCGACGAACGGATCGAGTTCGTCGACAGGCTGCTGTTCATCAGCGCCTCGCGTCCCGTCTTCGGCGACCAGTTGCCACTGATATCCCGATACGGCGACGGGCAGGCGGGCGGCGCTCGTCGGACCCGGATAGCCGGCGACTTCTCCGCACAGCAGTCGTTCGTTGGCGAACCTCGTATACGATACGAGATGAGCGTCACTCCAGACATCGACGAACTGATACGGGACAAACAGCGTCGGGATCGAATATCTAACGGCCGCAAGGGCAACGGAAGACTCTGATCAGGACATCAGCGTCATCACCGACCGCGACCCTCCATTCTCCGTTTCTAGGGAATAATGCGGTACGACGTCGGTGCCAATGTCTTGCAAGAAGAAAGGAGCATCGTGACAACCGGTTATTGGTTTCTGCAGTAAATTCCGTCCTCGCGATTATCTGGCTTAATGCTGAGGTAGACTTGCCTTGTGTTAAGAAACATTCTCTGTCGTCTTGACGATGACCTGTTCTAGGACGGGTCATACTGCGTCACTTTTTCTTGACATGCTAGAATGAACCTTCTCGGCGACTATCTCTTGGGCGAATAACTTCCTATCATAGGTCATACGATAAAATAGCATTACCCTTTTAGGAAATCACGACCTGCCGTGAATTCGCTGACCTTTTCCGATGTTTTAACGTTGTTGTCAGCATCTCAACCACCACCGGTTCATCAAATCATAACGTTTACCCATAAATGTATGCATGAAACTTTGGAAGCCGTTATGATCACTGCGATAGGCATCTCACGCCCAGCTTGTTGTTAGATTTACACGCAAACGCTTTGTTTTGTTTGGCTGAATAAATATTAAACTCATGGCATAGCGGTTACACCCGGTAGCGTTTATCCCCCACTCCTCGTGTGGAGGATGCGACACCTGACATATTTAAAAGCCAAGTCGAAGATAACGGTTACTTCTTCGGTTTGAGGTTCAGTAAAAGGTATTCATTTAGGTTAGAAAAAGAAAATAAGTAATAATTAATTTTTCGTATTAGAATAGCGTGCGGTATACTTCTCAACATGGGCTGCTGACAACATTATCTAGCACAGATCTCTGATTGAATGTAGGATATATACTGAACAATCTAGTAGTGACCAACCTCGAAGTATTTCGGCCACCGTATTTCAGTTGTGTGTGTGTGTGTATGTGTGTGTTTACTTGTTAACAATATTTGCGATAGTTTGTATTTTCATAAAAAAATTATCAAATAAGCAGTGTTACATGGTAATGCATAGATACTCATCAAATTTTGGCATAAATATTCATGAATGTTGGAATGAAAATTTGTTTATTGTTCGCAAATTATTGCTAAAACGTGTATTTTCTGACTTGCTAAAACGCAGATAAATTACTCTGCCGACCACGAAAGTATCCGCGAACAGTAAGATGAGCATGTATTAATTTGTTTTGGAGAGATTAGACGATATCTTAAACCAGTCATCTGTCAGAAAAGCATCCTATTCGTTTATAACAATATATGACTGATATTTAAAAACCATAAAAGTAATAATATCTTAAAAATCATATTGTAATATAAATCTTTATTATAACAATTGTTACATATTTGAGAAAGTGGACGTGTTTTGTGAGTACGGCAACTTATACAGCAACGCGAATGAATGTATGTAAATTCCTCCATAAATGCCAAAGCTAAAAGTCACGCATGTCTTATCACATAATAGATCATTGCTGTTGTGTTCTAAAGCATATTCAACGCACACGCACACACAGGACAGTAGAATATGAATATAGACCGATATTTCGAAAATTATTTATAGATGTCGTAGTAAATTATTGGTGTGTGTGTGTGTGTGTGTGGGTGCGTGTATGTGTGTGTGTTATAAAACCTGTATGTATGCCACCATTAAATATAAGACCCACTTTATGTGATTAGCGAAGTACATATTCATGCTATATTTCTGCCTGGAACAGAAACTGTCAATTTAAGTCGTTATATATATATATATATATATATATATATATATTGAAACATTTGTTACGATAAACCTTTTAAGGGTTAATTCTCCTATATAAGACATATTGAAATAACAGAATATTAAAGTCTCTTATTCACTCTCACTGACTAACTAACCGACTCACTGACCCTCCCACTCACCCACTTGGTCACTCATCTTATCAACCCACCAATAAATCAAACAATAATTCCTCCAATCAATCGTACATCAATTAATTAACCATGAACTCAATCAGATATACACTAGTGCATACTGTTTAAGTCGATAAGACGTTTAATCACTTTCTTTCTTAAAAGACGCCCAAGGATCCACATCTAGGCATCTGCAGCCCCTCCACGATGCCTACCCACTCCCCACCCACGTCGCCCCCTCACAACCCCGTTCGTATCGCTAGATTTTCGCATCCCAATACTGCCACTTTTTGACTGACTGCCCACAATCAATACCCGGAAGCTTCTAATAATAAACAAACACGCCATCACCTATAGCAGCCTTAAACGATCAACGATTTTGGCGTTACACTGAAATGACCCTATTAAGACGAGCTTTCTTACCGACATACCGTGATCATAATACGGGAATGATCTAAATGGATAAGTAACAACTATTTCAATAGTTTAGAGATAAATCGAACTGGAAGGAATTTGGAAGGAAAAGTAGTGAATTAGGGCCTATGCAAATATAATAATAATTTTAAAAAAAATCATCTAACACAATGCAGTTTCTGAGTTATAGGCCTATAAAGTAAGAATTATCATTATTATTATTATTCTTTTTAATATTATTATTATATAATTTCCATGATATTTTAAATCATATCACCGAATACACAGTGTCTCCGTCTATACAATGAAACCTGTCTAACCCGGTCAGTCAAGCGAACTGTCTTTTCTCTGTGTGTGTGTGTGTGTGTGTATGCGTCTGTCTGTCTGTCGGTGTTCTGTTCACACAAATTCCCGACATAAGACAGGCTACCGTTGGTGACCGGCATAGGCAGGTGACCATTGTACGAAAATGGCGACACTAACCGAGCTTTTCCTGGTGAGTACATTTCGTAAAAAGATGGTAAACAAACGAACGAACAGACAAACGAACAGTTCTCCATTTTCCTTTCAAGGCGCCAAAAAGTCGCTTCGTCATTGGCTGGCGCGATTCGCCTACGATTTCAAATCGTCCTCGTCGACCGCCGCCTTCATGGCGAGGAACTTCTCTTCGAAGTTCTTTGGCGTCTTCACCTCGCGGGTCTTGACGCTCTTGTTCCCGTTATCCATCTTGGCGTACGCGTAGCCGCTGGACCCGGCCACCGTTTGTTGAGCGTGTTGCGAAGCGTTCTCGGCACTTGTCGGTTCTGGGAAGATCTGTTGTTCGGACAACATCGCCGCCGTACCGTCGAAACTGACGCTACGCTCGGGAATTGGCGGGCGGTTGCGCCTCGGCGGTGGATCACGTGGTGCTCTGCCCGTGTTGACGTCATTCTCTTCCTGGTAGTTCGTCGTAGATGACATTCGGACTCGTTTATCGACCACATTCTGATAGACTTTGTCTTCGCGGTAACCGTGATTCTCGAACGAGCCACGACTCGTCGTGGTACGTTTCTTCAACCTGCGAACAGACAGCGGGATGAATTACTGTTATATGATGGTGGTGGTGGTGGGAATGGGGATGGTGATGCTGATTGTTATGGTAGTTGTGGTGATGATCATGATCATGATGATGATCATGATGATACCATTGATAAATGATATCATTATCACTGGTATCATTATTAATGGTATAATGTTTGTTTGAGTTGTTAGGGATAGTTCTGTGATTGTAGTAGTAGTAGTAGTCGTAGTAGTAGTAGTAGTAGTAGTAGTAGTAGTAGTAGTGGATTAGGAATGATTATAGTAGTAGTTATAGTACTTGAAATAATGATTTTTGGTAATATGGTTGCCGTCATAAATATGTGTCCCTTAAGCAGTGAGAGGAGATGAAATAGCTAAATGTGACGAACTAAATTTATTATAAAAAACTATTTGATTAACAACTTTTTGTTTTATAATCAAATTAATTATAGACAGAGGACACATCGGTAAATCAATTCAAGGGGTTTGGCAAATAAATCCATTTTGAATATATGTTTTTCAGTGTTTATCCTCGATGGTAGTTTCTCATCCGTCTACACAATGCGCGCATTAGCAATCTTAATAGCTACTTATTGACGTGTGGACGTTTAGTATTCTAGAACATATTACAAAAATACTTGATTGAATTTGTGGGCTAACTATTTATTGATATTTAAAGTAGAACACGACTACTTCCTAAATTCGGGTACTTGCCAAAATTCTGCCAAAACCAAAAGGAAAAGCATTCGCAAAATGAATTTCTTTCCTAATCGCCGTGAAATTTATTTTATATCGATAAAAGGGCTTTTCGAAGGTCTTAATCATTTCGTGTCCCCACCCCCAGAAATGTTGATTTCGTCATTTATGTAGCTGGGAGGTTTGACTGACGATCGGACACCACCTTTGTTGGGATTCTCCCAGCTATGTTAACCATCTGTCTAGTTATGACTCGTATCTGTCCCGCGTTGCGGGTCTTTGCGGGTCTAGCCAGCCGACCGAAGGCCGCCTACTGCTCTAGGGGTCGGCGTAAGTTAGATTTCCGTCTATCAGGAAGTGCCTACCTGGACGATCTCCTCAGGAGCAACACAACGAGGATGATCAGGAAGAGAACGAAGGCTGCAGCGACACCGATTACGATGTAGATCCAATATTTGACTTCGGTGGCCTGTAAACGTAATTGGAATAATGCGATTACATACTGATACACGGAGGGACAGTGAGTGATTGACTGAGTGAGTGGGTGTGTGGGGTGGATGGTTGGGTGTGTGGGTGGATGGGTGTGTGTTTGTGTGGTTGGGTGTTGAATATAGTCGGTCGGTCGGTCAGTGACTGAGCACACGCATACTTCACTTTGGGCAGAAATGTATTTATAAATGCATTGTTTGTTTTTAGGTAGCCCCTGGATTCACCTGATATCTGCTATCTGGCAAAGAACAAAGAAGCGAGAAAGACCGTCGATTTTAAACATAATCCCAAAGGATTAAAACGGTGTCGCTCTGCGACTTCGGCTTGTGAACGGACAATTATAAGGATTAAAGGATGGGAATACGTGCTGCTATCGGCCAATTACGAAACCTTTACCTCCGGTTTCGTTTTGCTCGGTTGCTCGACGACCTGATGTTGTACTCGCTGGTCGCAGTTCAGCCCTGTCCAATCTTTCGTGCAGACGCACGTATACCTGTACTGGTTGCTGTAGCACTGGCCGCCGTTCTGGCACGGGTCGGGTGAACAGCCGACCTGAGTCTGGCATCGGCTTCCGGTGTACCCATCGCGACACCGGCAGATCCCGTTGACACAACTACCGCCGTTCTGGCAGCTCACCTGATCGCATGACTGCGACGGTTCGGATTTCTTCGCCTGGCAGGTCGTACCCGAGTAGTCGCCGGTACAGAGGCACACAAAGCTGACGTCGTTGCTGTAGCACGTGCCGCCGTTCTGACACGTGACCAACCGGCAGTAGTCCACCGGCGTCTCGCATCGGCTGCCCTTAAATCCTGGTGGACAGCTGCAGCTGCCTTGCGCGCACGTGCCCCCATTTAGGCACATGATGTCTCGGCACTGGTTATCCGGGGCGGTGGCATTGATGAGCACGATCTCCGATTCGCACCTTCTCCCTGTGTAGGCGGGTTGACAGCGGCAGTAGTAATTCTTCCCGTCGGCGCTCGTGTAGCACGTTGCCCGGTTGAGGCACGGCTTCTCGCTGCACGGGTTAAGGCAGACGCCGGCTACGCATCGACCCCCCGCGCAGTCGATTCCCTGACACGGATCTAAAACGTCCTGGCAGCGCTCCCCTGGAAAGGAATAGATACTGAAGATGAGGCATGGGCGAAGAAATGTTTCCATTCTCCGGCCACCCTCGTGCGAATTGGGCAGGGGTGATTTCAGAAGGTGATAAGGCCAAGTGAAAGTGAGTGAGTGAGTGTGTGTGTGTGTGTGTGTGTGTGTGTGTGTGTGTGTGTGTGTGTGTGTGTGTGTGTGTGTGTGTGTTTGATGGTTGTTGAGCGAGCGAGCGAGCGAGTCGGGTAGTGAGTGAGTGAGTGAGTGGTGAGTGAGTGAGTGAGTGAGTGAGTGAGTGAGTGAGTGAGTGAGTGAGTGAGTGAGTGAGTGAGTGAGTGAGTGAGTGAGTGAGTGAGTGAGTGAGTGAGTGAGTGAGTGAGTGAGTTTTGCTTAGCCTCTGAGAAACATGGCGGCTACCAGGACAATGAAAGATGATTAGATTAAATTTCCCACGTACAGGCATTGCACTAGAGCGTCAATAGCATGCTGTGCTACCAAATACACTAGTTTAGTTTCCGTAGTAATGATGATGCTGATGATGAAGACGATGAGGTCGATGATGAAGATGATGATCATCATCATCATGTAGTTGATAATGATACCAATCCAGTGGTAATTTGTTTTCAACAAAGAGGCAGAATATCGCCATTATTTAGTTGTGTCAACGTGTTTGGGTGTGTGCGTGTATGCGCGCGCGTTTAAATAGTTTGATAGTGTAGGTTGGTGTGCGTGCATGCATGCGTGTATATCCATGTATGTCTGTCCGTCCGTCCGTCCCTCCGTCTATCTATAAACTTCTCGCATTTTACCTGTATATTGGCTGGGACACACACATGAGCCTCTGACACATTTTCCTCCATGCTGACAGTTGATATTGTCACATAGATCCTCCTCACAGTTGGCTCCAGCATAACCTTTGGAACAAATACACTCTCCTTCGCCAACACATGTACCGCCATTCAAACAGGCCATGTCACCTTGACATAAGTGGTAGTCGCAGTTTATACCTGTAAGAACAGAAATCAGTTCGATTTATGGTTTATTTATAAATTTATTCATCCACATACAGAAACGAGAAGACGAATGCTGGTAGCGACGACGAAACTAAACAAAAATAGGAAAGTAAGTCATTAACAACGCATACAATAGAAAAAGAATTTACAATCGAAACAATTCGTGATATTTGGGCTGAGGAAAATATCTGGAACGGTGATTTCTATTGGTTTTATATCGAACGTAATAGATTTGTAAATATATTTTACTAGAATCACTAATATATATATATATATATATATATATATATATATAGAGAGAGAGAGAGAGAGAGAGAGAGAGAGAGAGAGATGGATAGATAGATAGATAGATAGATAGATATTGTGTGCGTGTGTGTGTTTGCGCGCGCGCGCGCGTGTGTGTGTGCGTGTATGTGTGCTTATATATGAACACCGAAACGATTTCTCACGTACGGATGTTTCCTTATCTTTCCACAATAAACGCTTATGCATATTACGAACAGAGGTATAACGAATTCAATGTCATTACGAATATATGACCAAATTAAATCTCCAACAAATACTTCTCACACATCTCCCCGAAATAATGAGGTCACGACCGTCTGTATCCGTTGGCTCTCTTCACGTACAACCCGGTCTATATAAGCTTATAGGTTAGGGTATCTAACTTGATTTGACGCCGTGTCACTACACCACGTATTGACTAGGATTAGCTTCCGATTTGTGTTCATATTTTAGATATTTCTATGTCGACAATTGAGCACTCTTTGAAGGGGAAAAAACCCATACATGATAGCCAGTTAAACCTCCATAAGTAAATAAATAAAGTAGTTCGTGTAGTTTTGAAAATTTTCAACTACCCCGTATATGTATAAAGGGAAGGAAGTAACATCGCATTTAACATATCCTGCGCTCTGATTGGAGGACGGTATTCTTGTACTCGGCGTTGTTTTCCAGCCGGCAAAAAGTTTAAAGAAGTTATGAAATTATCGGTAATTTTCTTCATTTTGGAGTAAAAGCAGAAAAAAATGGCACTTTCTTCTTTGAACTGCAAATCTCAAGTAAATACCATATGTGTAAAAAAATCCACCCACTGAAATGACTACCGGTAGTGTTACCCCAAATTTCATTTTTTCTGGTGTCAATTACTCTAACCAATCAGAGCCTGGCATCTTGTAGGTGTGACGTCACTTCGCTCCATTTCATACACACGTAACGGGAGACTATAAATACTTACGAATTATACTAATTTATTTACTTATCTTGGCATTTATCAATATCGTACTTGATTAAACGTTTTAAAAAACATTCGAATGTCGATCTAAAACCGCCTAGTTTATTACGGAAATGACATTATAAGTGTTATTAAATAAGGTCTGAAAACTCGACCGTACTATTCGCACTCGCGAAGTTAGATATCCTTTCTATATCGTACAGTATAGGCCTAGTGGAAGTCCGCCAAAAAAGTCATTGGCTACGAATGCCAGTGAATGGCGTAGATCCGCAAAGCACCTGTGCCAAAGTAATTAGGTAAGTGAGGGAGTGTTTTGTAATAGAGGGCTATACAATCAGAAGAAGAAAAATGCGCGACTGGTGCGAGGAGATCCTTTTTATCTCGTGCGCTCTAGCCAACAGAGTATATCCTTAAAGCACATGAAATGATATGATTATGTAGGGGGTGCTAGATCACATCGATCCGTTTGGAAAGTTCAGTTACAGTCTGTATTTTACTTGATCAACGAGTCGATCACAATAAACTAAACCGGATTTGATACATTTTGTTCGTATTGCATCTTTGATATAAACTTTGCATCGGCAAAGCAAAGGTTACACGACATAGCTTTGCTTTTGATAGACACCTGGCGAATAGCTTTAAAATGCCACATACAACACTAACACCTAGCAGATAAATAGCGAACACGCATACCTGTATAACGGATTCGTGGTATTAATCGTGTTGCACATTATATATAGTTCTTGGTGGGTTTTTTTAAACTCATAATTTTAATGCCACGCGATCTACCTACGCAACCTATCGTCTTTAACTGATATAAAAAGCATTTCTGAAGAATAATCCACTCACCGACATATCCTTTTCGACAGACACAAAGGTAGCTTCCTTCCTCATCAACACATTTAACTGTGTGATTAGAGACACAAGGATAACTGAGACATTCGTTTATCTCAGTTTCACATCGTCTTCCTTTAAAGAAACATATTTGGTGTTGGTTTATTGAATATTTTTGAATATCAGATACCAATATGACATGACCATATGATATATATATATATATATATATATATATATATATATATAGTAGAGAAATGGGGAGGTTCGACAAGGTGAGGAGAATCGACCACAACATTAAAACCCTATTCGTTATTTAACACTTAATAGTTTTAGGCTGGAAAATAATATATCACTGAATAATTGTTTTGTGTTTACTTTGAAACAATTTGCAACAATACAGTAATACACCACCAAAAAACAATTAGCGACTGAAAGTGGTCGTGTCAAAATTCGAACTTTTGTCGTCGCTGGGTGTCAACATCTCAAAAGTCTACACTGTGTGTGTGTGTATATATATATATATATTGTGTGTTGTGTGTGTGTGTGTGTGTGTGTGTGTGTGTGTGTGTGTGTGTGTTTGGTCGATCCGTCCCGCACTGTGGTCGAACTTCCCCTCCCGCCACTTTGCTAAATAACAATAACTACGACATTAAATTAGCTCACAAACACGTGATCGATGCCTTATTAGGAACATTAAACATTCAGGGACCGGTAGAAAGGTACTTCTTGCCGATTGTTGTATCGCGTATACTAAGATCGAACCATTGAAGTGTAAGGTGGTCGAACCTCCCACTTCTCCCATATATATATATATATATATATATATATATATATATATATATATATATACATGTATATATATAACATACCTAAGTATCCTCTAGGACATTCACAAGTAAACTGTTGATATCCATCAATACATTTCCCTCTAACACATGGATCACCAGCACAGTCGTCGGCTCTTACTTTACAGTTAGTCTCTGGCTGCTCCCAGTCTGTAAACATCATTATTATCATTATTTTATACTACTACTATAATAATAATAATATATCATTGATTATGTTATTGATCATGTCATTTATAATACATTATTATTATTATTATTATTATTATTATTATTATTATTATTATTATTATTATTTTATTGTTATTAATGTTACTATTATTATTATAATTTTAGTAGTAGTAGTAGTAGTAGTAGTATATCATCATCATCATCATCATCATTAGAAGTCCCATAAAGGGAAAGTAAGACAATTTAATATTTAGAGACATACGTGTACCGCTGTACCCCCCCCCTGCGTACGTAATTGCATGCACGGATGTACTTTCTTCGAGAGCATTTTCCTAAATTAATACAGATAAGCGGGAGGGGTGGCTTATACCCCAAGTCGGAGTTTGCATTAAGGTCTCCACGCTTACGTAAGCATTAGATATATACTATTGTATAAATTATAATGCGTGAGTGACCACATGAACCGAGTCTCACGATGAGATTGCAAAACACGGCTCCCCCTATGTACACCAGAAACGTCCTGGTACGCTTAATCTGCAACGGGTGTCATGGGAATACGAGCATTCATGAGGAGTTCATCAGTACATCTAGCGAAAATCGAAGAATTTAAACTGTTATTTAGTTGTTTAAAAAAAAGCCAGACCAAACTGTTTTTACTGCACTAAAAACTGTAGCACTCAAATAAATATACCAAATCTCAATATACGAACTCAATCCACTGAGGGAAGGGCGCCGATTTTCCGAAACTGCTCGGGGCTCGTCAAGAGTCTGTTCGTTTGAACAGGAACCAAAGCAATGAACGAGATATATGTTTGGTGGTGGCTTACCTGGTAGACAAATCTTATCACCCGTGTCTGGATCGCAGGTAAAATGACCAGTTACCAGGCTATCTTGTCCATAACAGTGTCTGTCGCATTGTTTTCCGTAATAGTTGTCTTCGCAGTAGACCATCATCTTATAGTCTAAGCTGGAAATTGAATATAAAATTTCCACTTTTAGGCACATGGTAGGCTAAATGAAGCGAAGTGACCGATGAAATACATTTCTAATATAGCGGGGCCGGGTTTTGAACCTAGGTGCTATAGGTCAGCAAATAGAGATGATGTACTTCTCTAAGAACTTACACTGTTGGTGAGTCTGTTCTAATTCCTCTAATACTATATCTGAGCCATTTTGCTTGCTGTATGCTCCGGCTAAGTGGTGGGTTTAATGTGGTAAACATCTTGTCAACATCAGAATATTTATTGGTCAGCTTCCATGAATCGTGGTCTCGTATGTATACCTTTAGCACGAACTTACCCTGATAATATAAAATGGTGAATTGTGTGTGTGTTCATATATATATATATATATATATATATATATATATATATATATATATCGATGTTTTACGGCCACGTTTGTGCACCTGGTAGGCTAAATGGGCTGAACAACCTCCAAAGGTAATGAAGCGAAGTCAAAGATGAAACACCCTTCAGATATGCCCACGCCGAAATTCGAACTCAGGTGGTAGTGATCTGTGGTTCAACATGCTATCAACTAGACAATGCCGCCCCCCCATATATATATATATATATATATATATATATATTACAGTTAATCGAGATGTAGCATTTGTGGCACATTTGCTTTGAATATAACACGGGTCAGAATTTGAAATAATAGACAAAACTCATATAACACCCCGAATACATTGGGCAAAAAATTAACACGTGTCCGAAATATATATACATAAGCTACCCATAATTCGTGGGTTACTATACTCACGGGCCAAGTTGATCTTCTCACAACAATTGGGTTGGTCAGCGACCCAATTCGGCCAGACCAGAATAAGTTAACCAGCCGGTTATCCAATCTTCCGGTACTCGCCTTGTACACGCTACATCTGTTTAGATCATTCCTATAATGGTCATCTGGCGAACTGGCAACAAAAACACGGCAAACGTACGTGAGTGAGTGAGTGAGTGAGTGAGTGAGTATTTTGTTGAACTCTGTCTCTGGTCACAGCTGGGACATAAAGCCGAGCAGCTGTTTTCTAGGTAAAATAATCTAGTAAGGCCGAAGCTTTTCATTAACGACATCCCACAAACACAGTCCTGCAAGCAAGACCGGGACTGTGGGACTCATTCGGGAACATTTTTGGCTGGGCCACCAAGTTCACAAACAAGGACTGAGTTTTTTTTTAATTTAGAAATAAATCTCAATTTTTAAAAGAAATTATCTTTTTGAGTTTCTGAAGACTGTCTTATTATAAAAACAAGATATGTTTCTACCACATTTGTAAGTCCACAAGTGTACAGCGCTATCAAATAAAAGATGGTATGAAACCAAAAAGCAAGTCAGTGTTTCGTTGATTGATTGATTCGTCGATTTAATTGATTGATTGATTGATTGATTGATTGATTGATTGATTGATTGATTGATGGATGGATCTATTGATCGACCTAT
>JAODUP010000174.1:355000-642500 GCA_025642065.1 Paralvinella palmiformis
AGTGGTGCCTGGTCTGACTGAGATTTGTTAACGAAACACACACACACACACACAGGGAGAGAGAGAGAGAGAGGCAGGGTGGTTATATATAAAAGTTCACTGAACTGGAACTAGGACAACTGCGTGCGTGCGTGCGTGCGCGCGTGTGTGTGTGTGTGTGCGTACGTGTGTGTATGTGTGCGTGTGGTGTGTGCGTACGTGTGTGTATGTGTGTGTGGTGTGTGTGTGTGTGTGTGTGTATGGTATTGCCTCGGGATGGTAATACCTAAGCAAATAAAATTCTAAATTTCAGTGTGTGTGTGTGTGTGTGAACGCTTTGTGAAAGATAACAAATTGTCCCATATCCCTAAAGCTAAGTTTATTAACCGTTTCATTGCATTTTTATTCACTGACATAAAACAATCTTCATCATGATTTAGACAACACCCTGTTCTTGATATGTAAATGATGTACACATGGAATTATTGTACCTTGGCATTAGCCCTTCCACGGCCAGTGAGTGAGTGGGTGTATGGCTGAATGGGTTTGGGTTTGTGGGATTTTGGTTGTTGGGGGGGGGGGGTTGTAAGGGTCGGTCGATCGGTCAGTCGGTAGGCTAGTAAGACACTCTCCCAGCCGCCTCACTTTTGGTTGACCGGTAATTATTACTGAATTGAGCTCAGTTCCATCACTAGATGACCGAGAAGATCTATGTCATACCTGTACTATCTTTGCTGCCTCTTAATGGATACAGAAACTGATACTTACTTACCGACCAATAACATCACAAAAGACAGCTCACTGTTTATTTACTCATTAACTGATACTTCAGCGAAATCCTGTTGAGGGGTGGTTTGTCAGCTTCTAGAGATTGAGGATGATCGAGATGATTGTAAAGGTTTGAGCGAGACCGTCTTTTAACAG
Source organism: Paralvinella palmiformis (assembly GCA_025642065.1). Classification (NCBI taxonomy): domain Eukaryota; kingdom Metazoa; phylum Annelida; class Polychaeta; order Terebellida; family Alvinellidae; genus Paralvinella; species Paralvinella palmiformis. The sequence continues at coordinate 355,904 of JAODUP010000174.1, forward strand.
TTACATGAATTTATCTTACCGTAGTTTGGGGTAATTTGTGATACTTGATATACGGCACACATGGTTAAGTCATCGTTCGCTCTCTCTCTCTCTCTCTCTCTCTCTCTGTGTGTGTGGGGGGTGGTGTTAGCTATGTATAATAAGGCACAGGCACAGATAATCTCAAACCGTGAATTCAAACTCTGGACGTTTCTTCAGGGGACTGAATCCAGAGTGGCGACTTTTCTTGCTGAGAAATGTGTAATGTCTCACCAGTCCCTACGTCCCTAAGTCTGCCTGTGTGTGTGTGTGTGTGTGTGTGTGTGTGCAGACACTCAAGCTTGGCCACTGATGGTACACAAGTGTTCTAACCTTCCCACAAAACACACATGCACATTTTAAAATTGTGATTAGACTGTAACCACACATATACCAACACAAAGCTTACACACGCATATACCGACAGAAAGTTTACACACACACATATATGCGAACAGCTCGCACTCACCATCTATACCAAATGCATGCTAACCTTTCAGTAACATTTAATAACCTAACTGTAGACAAACATCTCTCTCTCTCTCTCTCTCTCTCTCTCTGGTCAGCCAAGAAACATTTACCTTTAGCCTAAATTCATTTTCTAATTGGATAGGTTGTATAGCAGAGAATTCCCAGCATCCTTTGTGTGCTCGACTTAAGAAGGACCTTGGTCTGACAATGTTGGCCGAAGTTTCCAGACGAAACATTACCCAAGTGTAGGGGTTGATTTGTCCCCAAGGCCATGTGTTGTAAAGAGTTTGTGTCCGAAATCGGATTTTTTGTTTCAAGGTCGAATTTGAACTGACGATGAAGGTATATGTTTATTTAATGGACCACGATATTAGCTTAGTTGACGGCGTAAGATATTCCGGATAGCCTCGTATGGTTGTAATACGTTGTCGATTCTGTACATGGTAATTCATCATTGTTGGATTGACTAGACGCCACTGCGAACAGCATCCAGATTAGGCCCCAGTGCAGCCACTGGTCTTTAGCCATTACAGAGTAACTTAGAGAATATTCGGACACCGAATTGCATTAAATGTCGCATTGGCGCAGAACTTATTTCCGACAAATTGAAGAATGATATTGATCATAAAGTTAGATATCGTTCTTCATATTTATTTATTTTGTTAATTGAAACTGGTATCGGCTATTCCGGAAATCGTACATCCAAGACAGTTAACGGTCAGATACTACACCTACAATAACGTTATTAATCGCTAATTCATACAGGCTGTTAATAAGGCAAGGTATAAATGTAGGGTCCTTTAAACAACAAAGAATAACAATAACCACTATATTCAACGCCATGCTGTAATTGATTAGGCGATACGCCAATCATGAAGCACCTTCAGAAACTTATTACTGATGTAACGGGAAGGAAGAGTGTATTAAATCCATTATATAACCTGAAACTCTAAGTCAGGTAATGTTACGGTAACTTCAAAACAAGGTAAGTAAGAGTTATTCTATAGTAGAAATTTGGAAGGAAGAAAGCAGCGCCGATTTATGTATTGGCATAATTCGGCGCCAAAAATGGCGTTAATTTTTGTGAACTGGAATGAATAAGATACCGCAAAATAAGCAACATTTCTTACAATAACGAAACAACTAAGCCAAAATAGCCGACACGCGGTAAAATCGTTGTCATCAGATCTTAACAATCGAACCTTAAAAATTATAACAGCCTTATAAACTCTATTTTGGGACGTGAAATGCATGAATCTGGGGTTTGTATCTGAAAGAAATAAGTTTAAATTGCCGATTTCTGAGATTGCCGGTAAAACGGTAGCAGATAATTCATAGGAAAGCACCTGGGTTCAAACCCCGGACGGGTGTTTCATCTTTCACTTCGCTTCATTACCCTTGGAGTTCGCTTGGCCCATTTAGCCTACCATGTGCACACAAGTGGCCGTAAAACAGCAACGTATAGCACACACACACACACACACACACACACACACGCATATATATATATATATATATATATATATATATATATAGACATGTATGTACACACATAAGCACACATAAACACACACACAACACAAAAACACACACGCACACACACACACACACACACACAAATATATATATATATATATATATATATATATTGAAACGAATTGACTATCCAGAGATATCTAGATTAATAGACAATTGAATAACAGAATTATACAACAAATACGCCGAAATGTAAAACGTAGAATATATGTAAAAAACAATATATACTGTATACAAGTGGTTCATAAATAATAACCTTGTAATAATTGACTTTGAAATTGCTGATAAATCGACCTATTTGCTGTTTGTCCGGGTTCAGTCGCATTCGAAAGAACGAACCATCACGGAATCCGTGTCCACCTAAAGCTGCATAGTTATCGAGATTTGCATGCATACGTTTGTGTGCATGCATGTATATGTATGTATGTGTGTGTATGTGTATGTATGTATGTATGTATGTATGTATGTTTGATCGCATGGGTGTTTTGTTTACCTCGCCGCTGGTCTTATCTGGGACATATAAACAAAGGTTTAAGCTCAGGTAAAGTGCGACGTCCAGGCCCTACTCACAAATACTCACCAACTACACGGGCAACACTGGTTCGATCCCACAGCCTGGATATCTGTAGCTCAGCTTGCTATGAACGTCAATACCGGATCATCTCTCAATCGGCTAAGAAACGTATTTTTAGATTAATACGTCACTAACTCACCCGAACTGATGGCCCTCTAAAGTCAAATCCGTCGATTTGGTCAATTGATCAATCAAACAACCAACCGGGTCTATATTTGATCTTCTCCTGGCGCCTCATGAAGGTCCGTTCCTAAAACGGTCCGTTTCCTGGCGCAGTTCGTCAGGATTCCTCTGCTCTGTCGGGGCCTCGGTATAGCGACGACGGTCGTGGTTTTTAATATTTAAATTAGATGAATGTAGGCTAGTAATCTGGTGATATTTTAGGGCCTACCTAGACCTTAGCCCAGCTAAAAACAACTGATGTGTGACGACAAAAACACGAACGCCTCGGTGTCTACAATGATCGTATCATGTAATGTGCTGGAAAAGTAATGACTTAGTTCAAAACGTGAACATAACGCGATAGTTATTTTTCTCCATATATATATATATATATATATATATATATATATATATTATATAAATTGTTGTGGATTTCTGCGCGCGTATACGTACGGAGGCGTAGATGACTCTCGGGTGGGGGAGAGGGGACAATGACACAGCTAATCACGAATCGATACACAACCCAAGGATGCTTTTTGTGTGGGGGGTCTGAATCTAGAGAAGTGACTTCATGCTCGGAAGCGTAATGCCTGCCAATCCCCTAAACACGCACACACACGCGCGCACACACACAATACGCACACTCACACACATTTCACAACTGTGTGAAACGTCAGATATATTACAATATGAGCATGTGTAGAACCACCATGCAATAAAAGATGACAAATAGATACACACAATTCTATATACATTAATGCGTGTATTATGTATTGAAGAGTTACAGCGCAAGGATCTAACCACTGCACTATAGGTACACCCGAACCTAACACATAATAATAATAATAATAATAATAATAATAATAATAATAATAATAATAATGGGCGAAATGACAGCTATTTTACATGGCTGGCTACTTCAAATGAGGGAAACGCGTATGGCTTATAATTTACAGCTTCACTACGGGAACTAATTCTAAATAAATTTAGAATTTACAATATATGACATATCTGGCGGAGACAACTGCCAGTTGCTTGACTGGGTGAAATATTTCTGGTTCCATGACAAGGATTTGAACCTCCGACCAACCTCACATCATGATCGTGAATAACGAGTGCTACGCTCTAACCCACTAGCCTATACATAGAAGGAATCCTTACACCAATTTAATCATCTAACTAAGAATATGTTACAGTTAATCTGTACAATCAGGTAATATGTATACACATTACCTGAAGAAAGAATATATATATATATATATATATATATACTTAGGTACATTATTATACCAATGTATCCAGTTGTTTATGCTTGCGTCGTTTTAATATAAGTGTAAAGAATACAGTTTTATTGTGAATATTTCTATCTAAATTATTACTATATATGTCCGTTTCTATATGCGTGTCTGTATGTTCATGTATATTTCTGTGTTTGTCCATCTCTATGGCTGTCCTGTCTGTTTATGTGACCAGGAGCCACGATTTAAATTTAAGTACAGACACGCACATAACTATAGATTGTGTAGATACCATCGTATTCAAGGGTTCGCTTCTTTTATTTAAACGACACAGAAACACTCCTGACATAAAACAGCGCCACGCAAGTACTGTTGATATACCATTATAAAACGTTTCGGTTCAAAGATGTCATGCCATGACATATTTTCGGTGTAGGGCGTGCAAACCTTTTTCGCCCTTGCCCAGATATTAGCAAAACATCTATCCAAGAGCATACGGCATAAATGAAAATATAAATAAATTTTGTTCCCGTGTTACACATATTATGAAGTGTCCATTATTTTTTTCAGTTCTGATGAAAAGAATATACGTAAAACAGGCTCGTGTCTTTTGGGATTATTTGTTTTCAAAGGCACATTTTCCCTTTAGGTTCAGATCTCTAATAGCATGTGAAATGACAAACGCCGTGAAGCATCTCCATCAATAAGTTAGTCGAAACTCTATGGAAAAAGTATAAAACACGCTTGCAACAACTATAACATTATTTATGCTGTGGCTAAGTTTAATATAAATATTTTCGTGCTACCTAAAATATATAACATCATATATATATATATATATATATATATATATATATTCTAAATACTTAAATCTTCCGCATTCTCAGTGACTGTGACTACCTGTAACTATTAAGTAAGGGGGACTATTAATGTATCAGGAAGTACCGAGTAGTAGTGCCGTTCCTAGATAACCTGGTTGACAACTATTTGAGATGATGGGACAAAGGATGTATATCTCTATCTAGTAACAGGTAATAAATATCATAACCCGGTAGTAGCATTCGAAATGAGTGAAATAAAATTTCAACGCCCTTTAAATAGATCAGTTCTAAATCACAGCTCATATGAAATTAACTTTAAATTGTGTCACGTTTTCTTCCCTTTTATAACAATTTGGTATGATTCAGCTCGACTTGGTCTGGTTATCTCGATTTTGATGAAAGCATTTCGATATATTAATTCTTTTGACTTAGTTTTGTTTTCTTCTATACCCTGGAGTTTGATTAAATTTCTTTCCAGCTAAATATAAGTTTTAAAGATTGCTATGAAACCGTTTATTTTGTTTAAAGAATATGAATATAGCACTTGCGAATATAACACACACACACACACACACACACACATATATATATATATATATATATATATTATGGCAGTTGTTATGCTACTTGTTGTAGCCGGTGTTATTGATTTTGTTGTGGTTGTTATTTTCGTTGTTTTTGGTCGTGCTGGAGATGGTGGTTGTCGCCCTTGTTGTGGTCGTTGTCTTCGTTTTGTTGCCGTTGACGTGGTCGTTGTCTTCGTTTTGTTGCCGTTGACGTGGTCGTTGTCTTCGTTTTGTTGCCGTTGTTGTGGTCGATTGCGTCGTTTTGTCGCCGTTGTCGTGGTCGTTGTCGTCGTTTTGTGGCCGTTGTCATGGTCGTTGTCGTCGTTTTGTTGCCGTTGACGTGGTCGTTGTCGTTGTCTTCGTTTTGTCACCGTTGTCGTGGTCGTTGTCTTCGTTTTGTTGCCGTTGTCGTGGTCGTTGTCGTCGTTTTGTTGCCGTTGTCGTGGTCGTTGTCTTCGTTTTGTTGCCGTTGTCGTGGTCGTTGTTTTCGTTTTGTCGCCGTTGTCGTGGTCGTTGTTGTCGTTGTGTTGCCGTTGTCGTGGTCGTTGTCTTCGTTTTGTTGCCGTTGTCGTTGTCTTCGTTTTGTCGCCGTTGTCGTGGTCGTTGTCTTCGTTTTGTTGCCGTTGTCGTGGTCGTTGTCTTCGTTTTGTTGCCGTTGTCATGGTCGTTGTCGTCGTTTTTGTTGCCGTTGTCGTGGTCGTTGTCTTCGTTTTGTTGCCGTTGTCGTGGTCGTTGTCTTCGTTTTGTTGCCGTTGTCGTTGTCTTCGTTTTGTTGTCGTTGTCGTCGTTTTTGTTGCCGTTGACGTGGTCGTTGTCTTCGTTTGTTGCCGTTGTTGTGGTCGATTGCGACGTTTTGTCGCCGTTGTCGTGGTCGTTGTCGTCGTTTTGTGGCCGTTGTCATGGTCGTTGTCGTCGTTTTGTGGCCGTTGTCATGGTCGTTGTCTTCGTTTTGTTGCCGTTGACGTGGTCGTTGTCGTCGTTTTGTCACCGTTGTCGTGGTCGTTGTCTTCGTTTTGTTGCCGTTGTCGTGGTCGTTGTCGTCGTTTTGTTGCCGTTGTCGTGGTCGTTGTCTTCGTTTTGTTGCCGTTGTCGTTGTTTTCGTTTTGTCGCCGTTGCCGTTGTCGTTGTCTTCGTTTTGTCGCCGTTGTCGTGGTCGTTGTCTTCGTTTTGTTGCCGTTGTCGTGGTCGTTGTCTTCGTTTTGTTGCCGTTGTCGTGGTCGTTGTCGTCGTTTTTGTTGCCGTTGTCGTGGTCGTTGTCTTCGTTTTGTTGCCGTTGTCGTGGTCGTTGTCTTCGTTTTGTTGCCGTTGTCGTTGTCTTCGTTTTGTTGTCGTTGTCGTCGTTTTTGTTGCCGTTGTCGTGGTCGTTGTCTTCATTTTGTTGCCGTTGTCGTGGTCATTGTTGTCGTTTTGTCGCCGTTGTCGTAGTTGTTGTCTTCGTTTTGTCACCGTTGTCGTGGTCGTTGTCTTCGTTTTGTTGCCGTTGTCGTTGTCTTCGTTTTGTTGCCGTTGTCGTGGTCGTTGTCGTCGTTTTGTTGCCGTTGTCGTGGTCGTTGTCTTCGTTTTGTTGCCGTTGTCGTTGTCTTCGTTTTGTTGCCGTTGTCGTGGTCGTTGTCGTCGTTTTGTCGCCGTTGTCGTGGTCGTTGTCTTCGTTTTGTTGCCGTTGTCGTCGTTGTTGTCAGCAAAACACATACCATTTCATGTGTTTAATTAATTTTGCCTTGAAGTTAATAGAAAATTAAATGCTGTAACAAAACGTAAAGTAAACGTAAACTGTTCAAAGAGCACATTGTGTGTGTGTGTGTGTGTGTTATATATATATATATATATATATATATATAAACATGGAGATGATGTGTCTTACCTAGCTGTACACTGTTTATTTACAATACTCACCCGTGTAGAGTGTCTTGCCGACCTTATACTAATTATGCCGGTATTATCTGTACCAACTGATAACTATCATTTCTTCGGGCTCAGTTTACTCGAGGCAGATATTCATTTCTAAGTTCACCAACACATCAACAGCCCCTTTCTATGGCACGAAAACGTTTATTTACTCGCATCTGGCCTACTTCGTGTTCATTGAATCTAAAGTTTAGCTGGTACACGTCTTTGAACCACAGCATTTGATAACACATTTACTAATAAATTTATCAAGACCGACAATAATTCTACTGTTACCGATATACTAAGCTCGTTTTATATTAAGTAGAAAGCGTCCCACAGAAAGTGTAGCCAATCTGAAGAGAGACAGACAGTTTTTAAGACAGTACTTTCATTTTGTTGGTGGTTGGGGTAGCGTCCCCCCCCCCCATATATGTATACCTAAGAGGGTGCTGGATGTTTTATATTGTGTCGAAATGTGATAGCTATTAGTCATAACAGCTCGTTAAGTGTTAGTGTTTGAGAGTTGTTTACTCGAAGTCTTAGACATAATGTTTCTTTGGTAGGCAGTTTTTTGGCGAACGTCGTCGGTTACAGTACTCGCTAGAAGTATAACGGGGATGGGATTGGGGGGGGGGGGTGAGGAACCTGCGATAAGAACCTATGATCTGACATGGCGATTCGATCAAGTAAATTAGTGTGGAAGGTGGGTGGTTGTCTTTTGGATGAGTGGGTTTGTCGATGAGTGAGTGAGTGAGTGAGTGAGTGAGTGAGTGAGTGAGTGAGTGAGTGAGTGAGTGAGTGCTTTGTATAACATCAGTGCGTGTCCCTCGTGAGACCGAAGCTATATTCCACAGGGAAATGAAACGACCAAGCTGAAGACATCTTATAGACATCGGAAACAGCGATATTCGAACCCACGACCTGGAAATTTGTAGCGCAGAGCGATATCAGCTCCAGAACAGTAGCGCTCGTAATGGGATCCAGAAGTTGTAAATAGAGAAATAAATTGACCAGAGAAAACTAGAAGTGGCGAAATCTTTCATATAAATAAATCTCGGCTTCGGTGAGCCTTCGAGGAGAAAAAGACCTTCTGTTGTTTATGAGTGCTGTACCTAAATGAAACTAACAAAGGATGTTGTATATCAGTAAAAGTAGCCTAAAATAAACACGTAGCCATATATGGCAATGGCTGTGGCTACATAAACCCAGTTTATAAGACACATATTTTGACACAGATGACTCACCCCGAAAATACGAAACCTAGGCCTCAAAAGCCTTGCCATGTCTATTTTGTATTCAGAGACCTCTAGCGTCTGTGACAGAACATACTCATTAAACTTGCTGTTGATATTTTTCTGCCGTCTTTGCTGTTGTTGCTGTTGCTAATTGTATATACAATTTACTCAATGATAATGACAATTTTCATTAATTTTGTCGCATCTTTTACTTATAGCAGTGCTTGACGCCAGTCGTAAAATATTCTAAATGTTCGAATATTTAGAGATTCTATACATAGAATCTAGATTTAGATAACGATGTCAGATAATTTCTATTAAATCGTACATATAGCTGGTTAAAAGCGGGGGGGGGGGGTAGAACCAGTTGGTAAGAGCAGGATTAGAATGTTCATCTTTGTCAGTTGGCATTAACGATATTACTGGAGAGTTCCTGTGTGTTCTTCTAAGGGAAATAGGACACCAGAATATTTAACGGATAATTCAGCTATCGAACAGGTTACACCAATGAAACTACTCTAATATATATATATATATATATATATATCGGATATCATATATAATAAATTAGCATTAATTATTTATATGTTTATATTTAATTATTTTATTTTTATTAATCACTTGGCCTCCTATATTATCACACACTGATGCTTTTTACACTAAGAACTTGATAAGTGGTTGTATATGAAATTATATCCTAAGAGTTATTATTAATTCCCAACGACAACATAAACACAACTATATCCAAACATTCCCATGTGAAGTACGGGTTCCAGTTAGTGAATTATCGTAGAGATTAATTACTTGCCTTACAACCTTGTGCTTTGAAAGGTATATATTTATCCATGCATCCTCATAGTGAAAAATAACATCTAAAGTAGGCAGGGTCTATTGGAAGTAATTTGGTCACTGTGCCAATAATACCATCTAATGGCACAGCTGTATTAGTAAAAAAATAATACTGTTCTTATAAGTATTGTTCTTATTAATTGTCGGCCGATCTATAAGAAATGTGATAAGTTCTTTGATGACCAGATAATTGTTTGTAGTATTCACATCATCATACAGGTCACCACTCTACTTCGTGATTCTTTGATGTGTAAAGCCTATTTGCCCTTTAGGCACAGGTATTTTTTTTTTAATTATAAGGGGGCAGAACTCATTTAGCAATTATGTACCGAAAAGTCCACTCCGAGAAAAACGTTGCAGATAATATACGTTTATAGTATTTTGTCTAATGTACTGCTGTTGCTAATTTGGCGTACTACAGCTTCAGTTCTTGGTCTTTTGACTTCCAGAATACACACACCTCCTCTTTGGATCATTATGCAGTATTATCTCATTAAATATCATGTATGAAGAGGCACGCAGCTGTATATATCATTAATCAAATTAAGATTTAGAGCAAATTTAAACTTTTCGAGACGATCCTTTTATTATCTCCGCGACTGCTACATTAAACACACTACTGCCATCTGACTTGTACAACAGCTAGTTTGTGCATCTGTAACTTCCATGTTATTACGCATAAGGAAAGGTTTTACTTAAATATTTGATGTAAGTAAAAGTCTGTTTGGGCGTCTCTTTAAAGTTCATCATCAATGGCAAACTGTTAATATTCCATGTGGTCGTTATGATCAGAAGTTTGATTCCTCATCACCATCATCAGACATATCAGAAGAGTCAGAGATGAGGCCATGTTGTATAAGTCTATCCTGAATTACTTCTAACTCATCGGCTCGTCTACAAGCGTACTCATAGTACATGTTTCTCATACCCTCAAGTGTTGCCAACTGTAGTCTGTATGTATATCGAAACGAACGTTCATGAGCTTGGAAGGCGCGATCATAACGTACCTGAAGGAATTCTATCTTCCTGTTAAGAAAGAATACGGATGTGTTGACATGATCGCCGAAACTTCCTATCCATCGTATGAAAATCGTCGAGAATTATGTCTGAATTTGGAGAGATCGCTCGCTCAAACTGTCCCATAGCCGACATCATGTTGTCCTCTATATTATTACAATCAAACCTAGAAATATTAATCGACTTTTCGTTGTTTCGGTTATTACCAGTTCCGGTATTAATGGCGCCGGCTCAGTCAGTCTCCAGAACAAAGAACTGTTTTCTGCGTTATGATGTCTGAGCGTTTATCACCGAATAACCTATAGACTACCGTTGTCTAAGAAATCACAAAACCGTACATGAATACTTTATCCTATTGTGTATAATCTCCCATGTCCTATTGAGGTTTGGCAGCTGACTTCACAGACACATTCTGGTTTGTTTATGCCTCCAAGCGCTGGCTTGACTACAAGCCGGCGCTCCGGTGTACAGTCTGGCAGTATGCAACCAACAACATGCATTGCTCTTAACAATAATACAGGCCTTCATTTCTCTCAAAAGCCAATTAAAACATCATTTACTAGTGAGAGAAACCATATATTTTTCAGATATGATAACTGGCATGGATTTACCAACAGATACCATAAGATCCATACACTAGACCGTCAGACATCTGGGTCAGCTGTGATAATCCTAGTATGTACCCAGCTGTCAAGTGTCCTGATATATATATATATATATATATATATATATATATATATATATATAATTACTTAATGAGGTATCCCATGGCAAATGTATATAAACTATTTTGATATGTAAAGTTGTGTAAACATTGAACCAATAGCCGATAATCATACTACATTTTTTACTCATAGATATACATATATAATGGAGGATCTACTGAATGAGCAAACCAACACTTTTATTACATACTGAATGTAACATGTTATGCTCTAACTAAACTCCATATGTTTGAATAAACTTATATGTTAGCATTTAGCCATTATATTCTTTATTGCTAACACTAAACCTCCACCAATTAATTCTGGATCATATTAATCAAATTACCTGATCTAAAATGTAGATTACAAGGATGGGAGTATGCACTATAGGCATCCATAAATGTCGGCTTTTGGCCCATTTGGGCCAGTCTGTTAAAGCCTACTATTCGTAAGTTATTTTCTGTCTGGATCAGCCGGGAATCTATAAAATATTGTTTAATCATTTCTGCACGCCTATGATAATTTACTGCAATACATGTATGACCCATGATCTCATTTGTACCGATCTATTTTAAATTTTTTGTTACACACCAAACTTGTTTGTGCTATGGCTCACAGCGCACAAGACCCGTGTATCTAGGGATAACTTGACCCCCAACGTGGCGGCAACAACAAATATCACGTGATTTTATTACGCCAGTATAAAAAATGTGATAATACATTGATACCTTGATACCGGATATACGGAATATAGAGGCATTGCCTGATTGTTTATTCTGGTCATTACTGGTACACTTTATTTAAATCATAACGATCATGGCAAATTATATTGCTCTACAAGCCAAGACTTGACCAAAATAAACGAATAACAACAAACAGAGCGAGAGATAAAAAAAATAATTTCGCGGCTTCTAGCCACTCTAGCCAATGGCAGAGTTGGCTGCTCGGTTTTCTAAGTCAAACATTTTATGGTCTGTTTGTGTTTGTTACGATGTTGGCACAAGACAACGACTGATTTATGATATCAGAACTGGTTAAATTGCGACAAATTGTCAACATTAAACAAAAGTGACATCTAATTAATAATTAGTCTACTATAATTAACCTGACACATTAATGAGACGATCGATTAACTGTCGGTTTTAATAATTTAGACCGTGAAACATATGCTCGATGATAAAGAAGCACATTTAAATTAACGACATACACAATTAATACCCGAGAGAGAAAATCACTTAATTTATAACCATGTGTGACTTCATGGTTAATTAATAGTTATGTCTACCTTAATCATAATGTTTTGTGGGTCGAAACTAATCCTATTCTAATTAATTTACTTCAGTTATTAACTAATTTGTATATATATATATATAGAGAGAGAGAGAGCAGTTGTATTTATTCGGATTATAGAAAGAGATCGAATAGGTTTAGGTGTTGCATAAGGTAGTGCCCAAGATATACAAACTACACCGCCATAGACATATATACATAGATTTTCTTTGTAGTGTGTGTTGACAAAGAAAATCTCCGAAGCGACACGCGGTGGCCGTTTTATACTAGGAGATACACAGGTGTGCTAAAATACAACATTTAAGTAGCTGAACGTCAATGACTGTGGTAAGTTACTATATCAACTTCTATCGGAAATGGCGATGACTCTCTGGCACAGATTCATCGCCGATCGAACATTCGATGAAAATGCGGTATTATCAGTACTATACTGTACTACAACATATTAGATCTACTGCTATAGAGCAGTCACCGTATTATAGTGTACGGCTGCCATCATTCTCAGCTTAATACCGAATGTACGGAATATAGAGCCTTTTGCCTACAGTATGTGTTAAATTCTTAAATTGCAATGAATGTCGAAGTAACAGTAACACACACTAAACAGGGTGCTAAATTGAAACGAATGCCGATGAAAAGCCGGAGGTACTTATTTTGCCACAGGGAGATATTTTTACTCGTTACTGAAAAATAAGTACCCTGTTTCTGCGCAGGCGCACTTGGAGCAAACAGTCCAATAACTGCGAGGTATAAAAAAAATATTTTGCAGAACACCGCTCTTAATTGAATTAATGTCTAAATAAAAAACTTAATAAATCATAGTAATTTTCATTTCTCCTCATGCTAGAACTGATCGAGTATAGTCTTAACTGCTGAATGTTTGCTATCATGAACTATGGTAAAAAGAGAGATAAACTGGAATTGACAAAATTTAATTGACCCCATATCTACAGTCACACAGACAGTGTGTGGACATTAATATAAGCTTAATTATAATAATTAAACAACCATGTTATACAAGCCAACTATGTAACTTATAGTTGGTTTATTAAAACAAACTCTCCAATCCATAAACTTATAACCTGCTATATAGAGATGCTAGCTGCTGCCTCTGCAGCATCCAGAACAACAGTGTGACAAGGTTAATCGTCTTAAAAAATAATAATGGATGTCATTGACAAACAAATTAATGTTTGTCAATAAAAATTGGTCCATACTATTTCTTAGTAATTTTTTTTAATGACTTGTTTAGTAAATTTTATATCTTTATTGGAAAAGGATAAAAGTGTAATCAGTTTCATATCAACACTAATTGGGTCATTCACTGATTCATTGTCTTATAATGTAAGCTAAGTCCTTAGATTAGTACTACTTAATACAGATTACAGACATGGAGTCAATTTCACTCCATTCCATTTGGTCAATTCGATCCACATCAAATTTTCCAATTGCAAATTTATCAATTCAATTTTTTACCTACTACTTTTTACCATGAATAGGTACTTCAAATACCTACTCTAAATAACTACTTGGAATACCTAACTCCAAATAGTTTTATATTCCAAGTAGGATTGTCATGGAAGAAATATTTCTGAATTAAAACATTAAATGGTAAATTAATTTGTGGATTTTGTTTTGTTGCAAACTTCAATTCCAAATTTATCAATTCTAATTCCATTTTTTTTAAATAAGCAATTCCAGAATTGAAATTGCCCATCAATTCCGGAATTGAATTGACCTGACAGACTATCAAATGTGCATTGCCTCTGTTGCCTAGTAGGTTAAGGCAGCAGAATCCTAGGCATGGTGTACAGCAAGTTGGAGGTCATAATCCCAGTTCTGGCATTATAGTTGGAGGTATTTTTCATCCAGCTAGGTAACTGTCAAGATTTTTTCTTCCAAATATGCCATCAACACAAAATTGGCTTAGAATTAACTGTACCGATGAAGCAGTAGATTACCGACTATGTGCATCAACCTTATTTCAGGCAGCCAGCCACATAAATTAACTTATATTCCAGCCATTATTATTGTTGTAAAGCTAAAATGAAGAAAGTTCCTTCTACTGCTTGGAATATCATGTTGTCTCTGAAGTCTACATAACTAAAATAATCACATTACTTAACAGAAATATCACAGAGTAATATTTTGTAACATTTAATTTTGTAATTCATTAATATGACTCATTTATGATTATTTGAAATTATAAAAATGTTAACTGAATGCTTTAGTAACAGGTATGTCTCTGATTCCACTGTTTAATAAATAAATGCTTGCTATTTAGATATCCTTGTCATACTGAGACCATCTTTGCAGTTGAATTGCCTATTCTGCGATGGCTGATGCAAAGAAACCCAAATTGGTGACAGACGAATTTGCAGGTAAGGTATTTAGTTAATGTTATAAATTGTCTGCAGCTTTTGACATTGTAGATAATGAAATTCTCTTACAGTGCATCCAGACTCGACTGGATGTAGAATATACAGCTCCAGACATGGGGTCAATTCCATTTTGTCAATTCCAATTCCACTCAATTCCATTTTGTCAATTCCAATTCCACCTGAAATTTTTCAATTCCAATTCCAAATTTTTCAATTCCAATTCCAACTCTTTTTGCCTAATACTTTTTACCATGAGAAGGTACTCCTCAATTCCGGAATTGACCATCAATTCCTATTCCGGAATTGAATTGACCCCTGGTACTCTGACTTGGTTCAGATCCTATTTAGCAGATTGCACACAGAAGGTGATGATAAATGATAAACTGATATGCTCTCAACTCCAGTTCTTCTTCCCCTTGACTTACTACAAGGGTCCATACTGGGTCCTCTTCTTTTCTTCATATATAGAAATCTTTTAGCCTATTGTCATCTAAATCCAGATGCAATATGATGATACATTGTTTTTCAATTATAATTATAAACCAGTACATTGAAGCTTGGAGTTAACTAGAAACTGGTGAATAATGAAGTTGGTGGATTCAGTATTTGGGTCACCTTCTGGGGAAGGGTCAGAAAGGCAAAAACTTGTTCTTTTCAGAAAAAGTGTAATATTTTTTAAATTGCATAAAAATTCTTTTGTAGATTCAGATAAAAATTAATTTTCAGTCCAAAACAAAACAGTTCCAGTGACCTTTCCTCTGACCTACATGAAGATTGTTTAACAAGTGCCTGAAATAATTTCTTGTTTATTATATCCTTTTCAGAGTATGTGTTTGTGCCAAACCATTTCAAGGTGACACCAGAAATGAAGAAATCATTTGATGCCGATGGAGCAGTTGTTGTCAGGTAAACATCATAGCAGTTATTGTGCGGTAAGCATTACAGTACCAGAACGTTGTTATTGGTTAAACTTTATATACGTTAATTTCAGGTAAACATCATGAATTAGTTATTGTCATTTGAACGTTATTTTAAAAAGAAAATGTTGCATAAATATGATGTAAAAGTTATTATGAAGTAAACATTATATTATACATGTATTATAAGATATATGTTATGTAGTCAATTTAACTGAATGGAGACAAGAAACTTCTCACCTTAACTACATTTTTACTTCATTTAACCAGTCTTATGGGCCAAATGTTACATATAATGTTTGGTCATGGCTAGGAGGCTTTTACTTGATTTATATTTTTCCATTAATTTATGAACTTATAAAAATGGTTCCCCATCACCCCCCCCCCCACACACACACATTATTTCTGTCTGCTACTTGTTGAAGGTTCATCATCCACAGTGACCGAACTAAGTACCCATTTGAGTTGGTACAAGACGAATTAGCAGTCAGCTGATTGTTTTCAAACTAAGAATATCCTGCTTTCGTGTTGTTGATTGAGAATAACATACAGATTTCGGTTTCTCGATGCTGACATGTTTACAGCGTGACAGTAACAAATGACCCGTATGACACTCTGTCTATTATCAGTAAAGTATATATACAAACCTGAAGCCCAGATTACATTGTAGCCGTGCTCTTTAAAGAGAGTTTGTCCTTGCTGTTCCAAGACTTTAGAATGATTTGCCAGGTCTGGTATCTGATCCTATGTCACTTTCTAAGCAATATACTTCTGACATTTTCTTTCACTGTTCTAGATCTTGTGGTATATTTTCTTTTAAATGTTATCTATAGATTGAATGTTGACTAAATTGCCTTTATCATCATCATCATCATCATCATTACAAGTCTTAATTTTTTCTTCAAATTATCTTTTAATTTGTCAGCCAGCCTTTTTGTCACTTCATAATACTGGTTTGCAGCAGTTTAATATATTGAAAAGTGTAAGAGTTACTTGTTGGATCAGTTATTACATAAACATATTATTGTTATACTAACAGGCAATATTTTTTCACTAAATTTGTTGAATATGATATCATTCTGTACCCATTTATTTATATACATCTCTCAATGTAAACATTTACAAAGAAAACAGTAGTTTTTGGTCTTAAAGACTTAATACTTTTTTCTGGTACAAATGTGGGGATTCCTGCATGAAATCCAATCTAGTCATCAAGTACTTTAATCACTCGTCACTGAGAACTATGATGTCTTTTATTGTATTTTACTAATATTGATAATGGTAATAATAAAATAACAATAGAGTAAACTTTCATTTAACAGGAATGTTGGCTGACACAAAGATCAGTTTATTGATCATGTATTCAGTTAATTATTATTCATTTACATATTGGAGGTAATATTTTATGAATCAATTGAGCATTAACTAAAATAATAACAGACTAAATTTTTAAAATGCCCTGTATATATCATAATTAATCTACAGGAATCAAACAAACAGTTACTGTTATCAAATCAAACAGTTACTGTTATTGTTTTCTAAACCGTTGGCATCTTCTTCAGGAAGTTGCTGAGCCAGGAGGAGGTCAACAAGATAATAAAATCATTGGAGAACAACGAATCTGTGATAGGACGAGCTTGGGCTGTTAGTATTAGATATGTTATTATAAGATAGATACATATTTTATGTTGATAATTTCATTTATACGTCACAGTGTCATATTACAATAATAATTATACTATACATCCAGATTTGTCAGGAAGCCTACTAACGACATGCTGAATTTGTTAAAGGTGTTCAGGAATTGTTTTTAATGAAACTGAATATCCTTGTATGCTTAAAGTAATTTCCATTAAAAATAAAGCATCCTGTGCCTTCAGCCTTTTGAGGAAAACTTTTTTGGTAGAAATTAATCTAATTATCTGCTGATGCCTATGAAATAATTTTTGATAAGCTAGAACAGAGTACCTTATGAGTGCTGATGAATGTTATATAAAAGATTGATCAAACATAGTTGTTGGCACTATCTATAGGCCTGTATGATAATATTGTGTGTGTGTGTGTATATATATATATATATATATATATATATATATATATTTATTTATTTATTTATTTATTTATTTATTATATTTATATATATATATATATATATATATATATATATATATTATTATAAGATTATATAATAATTTCCTGTTATTATTCACCAGTTATCAGATGGTACAGGGAGCAGCAGTAAATTAGTTATCTGGAACAATCCTGGACATGACGTCACTGGCATGGTGGCTAGAGTGAGAAAAGTGGCCAAAACCTGTGAAGATGTGAGTTGAATAGCAAAATATCTACTACTATTTATCTGCTTAAATTTCCCCATAAATAAATCGTTGTAAACATAGATCTCATTTAATTCTCTCCTATGTCCTGCATTATGGGATAACTATGAATAAATTACTTTCACTATAATGGAATTCACTCATTTGCCTCTTCGGCCCTTCCCTAGAAAGGATTTCTATAATCTAATGATGACGTGCCAATTTCTCATGGTTTAATGTTTTATTGGGAAAATTGGCTAGATTAAACTTTTTCTGAGATATTAGCTCATAGATATTATTTGCTTTGTATAATTTGGTTTCTAATTCAGCTGATGGATGGAGAGGTCTACCATTATCATACAAAGCTGATGATGAAGGAGGCGAGGACGGGAGGTCAACACCTTTGGCATCAGGATTATGGGTAACCAGACATTGTCTCTTCACTTATCCAGAGAGTTATATTGGCTGAGTCACTACAATGTTAACCAGAAATGACCATATTAAAGTGTAATACTCAAATTGATACACCACTGCACTTTTCAGCTGCAAGTTTAACAGCTGAAACATGTCATATACTATATGACATGTTACAGCTGTATGATATATGGAATCCATATTTATGTTATAATATTAACATAAAATGGAGAGAAAAAAACAGTGATCAAACAAATAAACAGGAAAGGGACAGAAATCCACTATATAAACAAGACCATGTGATTTTATTTAATGTAAACCAAATGGTTGTTCACTAGCCAAGACCACCAGCTCACCAAAATCTCTCCCATCTTTCAAGCACGGTTCTGATTTTCATTAAATATTTATAAATATGACATCCAAAATGGTTATAACAGTATATTTCAGCATTATTTCAGATCTGGAAACTATCGGCTGATAAATATTTGTTGTTTATAATGACCCATTTTCTGCTGAAAATGGGTCAAAATTCCACCCTACAACCGGAACAGTGTTTTTAGCGACCATTGGTGAGGTACTGACACGGGTGTTTTAAACTATGATACTTTTCCAATATTCCAAGATATCCAAAACAACGAACAATTATTCTATGGAAAACAAACTTATGACTACTGCATATCTTGCCCAGTTGGGCTAGCGTTTTAGAATACTCGCTAGCCTGAAGACAAAATCCACCTGTCTCAGGCATCTGGGCTACCAATTTTTCTGGCTCTTCATATAGGCTATAGGGGTGTCTCTTTTTGTTTAATGTGAATAGCTGAGTTTATCATAATGACAAGTGGCTTATCATAAAATATTCAAAATAACGTTTCTGGAAGTATATATCTGATTCAGATATACCTTTTCTGACTAACTTCCATGTCATATGTTTTGTTTATATAAACATTTTTGATTTATTTTCATTGTTTAGCTTATATCCCTTATTAGTTTTTACATTATTATAAAATATTTGTTTGGCTGTTCTTCCAGATATTGGTATAAAAATGGCTGTCTCAGACCAGATTTGATAACAGTTTTTATTGCATTGGATCGCTGTGTGAAAGAAAATGGCTGCCTCCAGGTATTATTGTTAAAAAAAAACTATTAGATTTTAGCCATACATCCATGTGTGTGTGTGTGTGTGTGTGTGTGTGTATGTGTGTGTCTGTGGTTCTCTACATGTTTGGGATCCAGAACTGACCTACTGTATCCCATTGATTCTTGTTAAATGCCTCTCACATTCACTTACTCAATGATATAGAATACATCTTACCAATAATATGGTTATCCTATGAATACTTTTGTTTCATAGGCAGTAGTATATATAACCTGCTACATGTATCAAATTTTAAATGATTACATTAAGATCTTGTTTGGGGGAAAATATCTTGACACATAGGTACCAGTATTATAGTATTAAGTATTTTGGTTGTTTAATAAACTGCAACTACTATAACTGTAAAAAAGATAACGTCAAACAAAGTCTGCCTTTCGACCTTTTCTTTAAATCCTTTTTTATTATTCCTCTTCATCAGGTGGTGAAAGGAACACACAGATGTGGTCGTATTGACCACAAATTGATACATGGCCAAACCCAGGCTGATCCGGAAAGAGTTGAGCAGATTCTGAAACATTTCAAACTTAGATATGCAGAGCTAGAACCAGGTAAAAGTGAAATTTCACAATACAGCTTTTAGCTGGAAAGCCATCATTCACATGCTGAATAAACCTTAAAACAACATTTTTGACGTCAGTTTCTGGAACCAGCACATACATACAATGTGCAACCAGATGCTATGAGCCACATAATGTCAAACAAATATTTATCACAAACATTTTGTCTCTTTATTATAGCGTGTCAATTTCTGAGAGAGAGAAACTATTTACTGCTATATAGTGCATTGATAATCCAAAATATCCCATGACATATTGTTGGCCAATAACAAGAAAATTATTAATATAAAAAAGAGTTAATGTTATGTAAGTGGTTTAGAAACATAAGGATAAAATGACATATTTGCCCTTTAATAGTAGCTTAATTATAGCATACTCATTAAATATCCTGGGGGGGGGGACTTTTGACATGATCTTCTGTAACTCTTCTGGACGTGCATGGAGGGATTAATTATTATTATATAACTCAAAGATACAACTTATTAATGTGTGTGTGTGTGTGTGTGTGCAAATTATTTCATTTATTACTTTTGTCATGTAAATGTCTTCACTATAACCATGTTCTTTCTGGCATTTTCCATTTTAACATTGTACTAATTTATTTTGTGTGTTATATATGTAAGACGTTATATGAATGCAATTAGAATAGATGGTGCTATTTGTTATACATCTTCATTTCTTATCACCAGGTGATGCACTGTTTTTCCACTCTAACCTATTACACAGAAGTGACAAGAATGAGAGTGACATGAGACGCTGGTCATTCCTTTGTGCCTATAACAGGGCAGATAATGATCCTGTTTATGAGCACCATCATGCGCAGTACACACCCTTACACATGGTAGGTACACAGCTAGGTGAACATACAATTAGACATCTTTACACATGGTGGTTACTCAGGTGATCATACATATTAGACACCAGTACACATTGTAAGTATACAAATGAACATATGCATTAGACACTTTTACACGTGGTAAGTACACAGGTGAACATACAAAGTCAACATTTTTACACATTGTAGGTAAATAAACAAACATACATGATATATATCTTGACAGTGAGGTAGGCATACAGGTGTATATACACAAAACGTACCATTACACATAATATGTACAGGTGAAGATGTGGTGTGTGTGTGTGTGTGTGTGTGTGTGTTTAGAGCATCTTTGTAATAATAATAATTATTATTATTATACTAATAAAAGCAATAGATTTTAAATGGGGTAAAATATTCAATTATAGCATCTAGCAACATATCCAAGACATTAAGGATTGTGCTACTTGTTCTTATTATCATGTATGGTTTATTCCATCTTATAAGACCAACATTTGGGACACATCGGGGGATCTTTGACAGATGTTTTGGTCTATTCGTGTGGAAAAGTTAGCAGTGCAGATTTTGATATCAAATCCCATTGTTCTCTGTATGATGTGGGATGGTTTATTACAGAAGATTGTTATTCAGCTAGGTTTAACTTGAATTATGTATGCTCTTCAGGTTCCAGACACTGCCATCATGGAGTGTACAAATCTAACAGATCTCAGTGGCAAGGATTTTATGGATCCTAAGAAGGATAAGACAGTCAGAGTGAATCAGGATGAAGAAGAGCAGACACGTGTGAATTATAGATGAATCCATGTTATGTCATATCTCTTTGCGGCATGCTGTGACATAATTTATAATATATTTTCTCAGATCCAAACTGATGTAATATGTAGTATTATAATATATGTAACATGCAATGTGACATACTGTGTGACATGCTGTCTAGTATCCCAGCTCTGTGACATGATTTGTAGTATGCTAACACACACACACATACACAGGGCAATTAAATCAGGTGACAATGAAAACACCTTATCAAACAGGTCAAGGATAGAAATCTGTCAGCATGAACACAAGACACCTGTCATAAAGGTGTTCCATACGAGTGTGTATCAAACTTGTTTCATCCTCTAGAACTGTACCAGTTGGTTAGGTAATAGATAAAATTTTATCTCAATCTGGGTGTATCTTCTTTTATATCTAAAACAGATATATAGTAATGGGAAGAAATATTGTTATATTGATTTGATAGATTTTCTAGAATGATATATATATATATATATATATATATATATATATAGGTAAAGGAAAGAAGATGTGGATCAATAATTACAATGGCAATATCACTATAAATACTAATATATATGTCATGTCATAAGGTCACAATCTTCAGGGTGACTTTTGTTTTGTTCCCAAACCTTCTGTCATCTAGCCTAGATCCATCAGTTGTATCTGTTGGCATACGAAAACAAAATGTCTATGAATTAGTCTACAATATTATAACAACCTGATATCCGGCGTTATTTTGCGTTTTTTAAATTCTCATATCCGTATGATGTCCAATCTTTATAGAGTCCAAGATTCGTGGACAAATTAAAAACGTGTGTGGACTTCACTGTACCACGTAATGTGTTCATTAAAATAAACTGTTACAATTAAACCACGAATAAAATTTTATATGATCATGCTTTATGAATTTGTTGGCAACAAATAAATGAAATTTTAGGTGACTTGTTTTGTTTACAAGATCGAGTGAGTCAATAAGTGAGTGAGTATTTTATTTAACCTCCGTGCAGATCATACCCGAGACTTATGGCCAAGAAACAGCTCATTGGTAATTCATCCCACAAACACAGGTCGGATACGAACCCACAACCTGTAGGTTTTTTGCACAATGGTATAACCACTGCACTATGGGGGGGGGGGGATTTTCATGATTAAGAGAGAGTAGATGTGCGAGTGAATGTTTTATCCAGACTCTACGCTGTTCTTGCATAAATCATAAATCTAGCTGGCTGTTGGAGAAAAGTATGCTTCAATAATCATTCGCATCCATCTTTCAAAAATAAAAGGAAAATTTCTGTTAAGATCAGCTACCATAACTTGAATAGATAGGCAACAATCGTACCCAGAGGACAAGAAGAAATTAAAAAATCTCCAAGAGTCCAAAACGACGCCTCCTGCTCGATTAACGCAGCTTGGCTCGAGAATGAAATTGGTTTATCACCTACCACACCTGCAAAATCTAAGAAATATCCACCTTGGAAATAGTCACCCAATTTAATTATTAACACTGAACTCGCATCAGAAGAATGTGGGCCATGAAGGTGCAGCAATAGCAGTCAATAACGAACATTTGGAATACACTGGGAACATTCAGCCATCTCATCGACAGGTTCATCTACATCAACAAAACATCATCATCCAGGTGCTGATACAAAATCATCACAGTTTGCGGACATAATTTCCTCAACATTAGAGTGGCCGACTTTCAACTCAGAAGCCTAGATTTCAAAACATTTACTTGAGACTTCACCAAACCCTCATCACCAACATTCCGCTCATACTGCCAACAAACCTACAATCCTCCCATTATCTACTCAACTGTCTAACTCCTCAAAGTTATCGAAGAACATTATTTTTTAAATCCTCCCCGAAGACTTCAGATTCTTAGATCACTATATACATAGCAGCATTAATCATCAGAAAAACAACATTTCTCCCAGACATCATTCCATTTTTCCTCAAAGACCTTTATAGATATCACCAGCAACAATATCATCTACAAAATATCAACACTAGGTGGCCAATAATCGACAGCCAAGCTTCAACAAATCAACAAGATCTAATCATTATTAGTATCTATTTTTTTATCTAACGCAAACCATTTATTAAAATGTCCAAACATAAGCAGCCTTCGCTTTCTAATTTTCTTAAACAAAAAGTTCCTGACCCTTCGATGGATGAGCGATCTTTTTCTGTTGTTCACTTTATTATTCCCCCCACCACACACACACAAAAAATCCCTCAATGCAGTACCAAGTCTAGCAACTGTACCACAAAGAGAGAGAGAGGGAGAGAGACGTGTACGTCTATACTATTATTACACCAATAACCAGTCATATTATCCACATCTAGACATGCACCGGTCGTGTCTCATTTAGCCGTTACCTCACTGGGTCGAGACCTCACCTATATCGTCATTTTACCACAATCTGTCTATATACCGTATGACACTATATGTATAAACACAGACGCCTTATATTTTCGAGACGGTGCGCGTGTTAGAAACCCTAGCTCTTTCTGTATACGGCAGATCGTTCGCATTAAATACATCAACATGATAACGACACATCTGATGTGCTTTGTTTTGGTGTCGCTGACGGCCCTCATGGGTAAGTCCATTTTTCTATGTTGTTTCAAATTACGGAAAAAACTGTCTGTAGAAACCACCCATGGGTCTGCAGTAAGCGTTCGACATCCATGGTCAGGTGGGAGTTTTAAGATAAGTTTCGTTCCTTCAGTTGGCGCTAGGGCTGAACTCGCGCCATATCAAATGGCAATTATGTTTAAATTTAATTTTTAATAAAACAGAGGTAATCATACTTATTTTACTGTTCGCCTATGAAAGGTGGTCTGTTGCGTAAGGTAATCGCAGGGCCAGGCCCACTGGGAGTTGCATGTCCATGATTTACTTTCTTTCTGCATCGTGTGAGTATAAAAGATTATTCTAAATGATTTGAGGCCATTTGTCCCATGATATTTTGTCCCCGCGGGCGTTCCTCCCAAGTCACCCTCTCTATGAGTAAGTCTTTTCCAGTTTCATAATCTAATATTATGCATGACAGCAACCAATCTAATATCTTTTAGTTTGACACATTTATAGGCTTAGTGTATTATGCGTTTTTATAATTTTTTGTTAATGCTTCTGTCTGATTGTTAATTTATTGTCTGCCTATGTACAGGATTAACTTTGGATATAATTATCTGGTCATCGGCTAGATCTGTGGAAAGTTTGATTTACCGTTCGTGCATATGTTATTGAGATAATGTGATAATATATACCTCCAGAACACAGTTCTATATTATTCAATATAAATTCTATCAGTTATGTGGCATAAGACCAGATGACTACTTTATGGTTTGTTTAACCTCGATGCTGTTTATACCTGGTATATATGGCTAAGTGAGAAGATTATTCACCTGAGACATTATGGCCAAGTGGGGGAGATTGCACCTGATATATTTTACCAAGTGGGGATATTACACCTGAGATATTTTACCAAGTGGGGAGATTATACCTGGGATATTTTACCAAGTGGGGAGATTGCACCTGGGATATTTTACCAAGTGGGGATATTACACACTGGAAACATATGACACAGTGGGCAGATTATCAAAGGAACTATCAGTTTAGGAGCAGAATACTATAGGAGTAAATTTTCAGACGGCAAAAGATCTATAACCCACCCCAAAGGTTGTTTACCACCAATAACGTGTCATATATAAGGACACGACCTGAAGGGGTGGGGGTGCGGCAAGTAACCGCATTATGAACAGAGTCAGAATGTAGACACATTTAAGAAGAAGGTTTAAATGTTCAAAATACGGCAGTAGATATGGACTGTTGTTAATAATTTGTTTATGTTGGCAGTAGCCATTGCGATATGTGGGGGGGGAGTTGTAATTTAAGAAGAAACTGATTCTTATGAAACAAATATATATAGTCTTATTTAGTAGTATAATAACGTCCAATAATTTATTGTAACGACAACTGAAACAACAATACATAGATACAAAATAACAACGAACTATTATTATTTGGACAAGACTGGAGACCCAGGTGTTACTGTTAAAATAATGAAATTAAATCCAATCCATAGTCAGATTGTTACGTATTGTTTCTAGAGGTCAACAATAACAACAACAACGATAGCAGCAGTAATACACTGAAGGTTTGGTGTGCCAACAGTTTTCCCCCCCCCGATTATTCTATTAACAAATACTGTTATTGACGTTAGTATCCATTCTATCACACACACACACACACACATATATATATATATATATATATATATATATATATATATATCTTGCAAGTTATAGAAGAAATAAGTATTTTCGGATTAGCAGCATCTCGTTAAAAGTTCACAGATCACTAGCTTTGAGCTTCCCACCATATGTGGCTAATTAATTGTTTCCCAAAATATGCACGGATGCTCAGCGTTGATACACAAAGAGGGAGGAAGTGCACACTTAACCGAACAAAATTATACCAAAATACACAGACAGACACGTAGACATGCATGTTGATGGCGTCAGTACCGAACTGTACCCAGCTAGATTTGCAGGAAGGATTTGTAATATAATCAGAGTTTTGATAAACATAAAATATATAATTACTGGCGTATTAAGTAAAGACCATATATTCTTATCCCTTGTTAGTGTGCACTTATATCATTTTTTTTCCAAGCAGATTTTCACTTACATAACACACGTTCGATCGATCATGATAAGTTCGTTAACAATTATTTATGTGTACATTTTATATATAAATGACGTAGTCGTTCTTCAGCCTTATATTATTATTGGGTCAAGGTTAAATTAATATACCAATGACTTATTATATAGAAATGTTCTGTTAAGATTTTGAACAAATGTTATGTTATCTTGGTAGCACTCCGTGACTTGTTATATTTTTATATTCTGTTAGATCATCCGTGTAGGTAGTAGTTTATCTGTGACACATGTTACACTTGTTTATTTCCATGTGATATCCAGGCAGCTGTTTGGCACTGACTTGTTACACCTGTCGATCAGGTATTGACAAAGGATGTGGTGTGAAGGCAGAATTCGATCCAAGTCTGTTTGACTACAGAAACGAATCTGGCTGTGTCCACTGTCAGGTAAATAGCGGCTTTCGGTGCGTGCGTGCGTGCGTGCGTGCGTGGAAGCATTTTACTCTACTTGTGAACTTTTACAGAATCCCACACCATAAATTGATCCCCAAAAACAGGATGTAACAATTACCATTGTCAGATGACATAAGTTTTATTTCTTAATTTAGTACAACAGCCCCATCCCTTGAAATATGTCACCTTTCCCCTCCTTCATATCAGAAATCTTCATGTCTGGACAAGAATTAGTTGACATTTTTTTTCGATTCAAATTCTGTGTTGATGCGTGATGAATATTTTGAATACGATTGTTGTTATGTTGTCATATTCAAGTTTATTTATATCTTCCTATCTTCATCGGGCAATTATCTTATCATTTCACGGGTCATCCTCTTTTTAACTGCGAGAGATAATTCACACCAATATGGGAAGCACGTTTTCTCTAAAGTTATATAACGTTATACATAAAAGTCAGCTATATGTATGCGTGCATGCTTCGAATGCGTTGGGGTTGTTAGACCTTTTTTTAGTTTGGCTCTGCTCTGATAATCATGAATTAAAGTAAATATCCATAAATCACATGTATATTTGGGAGATGATCTTAAAATAGTAGGTATAAATAAACTATATGTAATAACGAATACCCCCCCCCCTCCTCAACAAAAAAGGTGGGTGTGGGTGTGTATGTATGTGTGTGTGTGTAGAGAGAGAGAGAGAGAGAGAGAGGGAGAGCGAGAGAGACATTTTTGTTTGATCAACCCATCATTCTTCCCTCTTATTGTGATCCTATAAAAGTTTAATCAAAGAAGCTTGCAAATCTTAATCCTACACAATGCGAAAACTTCTGTACAAAGATTCCAATATGTCCATTGTATATATTAAGTTCAGTATACATACATACAGGCTACAAGTAGACGGGGAAAGCTTCCAAACAAGTTCAAAATTAAACAGGCCTGTTAATTATATGCTATGTATTCCGGCCGTGAAATTAGCTTAATTAATTAACTAATAATAGTATTGTTCATTTAATAAATGGCCTTCATTAATTAAGAGCAGGAATTAATACCAAGAGAACCATATCACTATTAAATCTTATTCTACTTAATTACATCATCTAAGTGATATATTCTAAATATAATTCCTTTATCTAACACCAATGTTTAAACCCTGTTGTGGCTCTCTCGGGAGGGGGGGGGGGCATCCTTGACTTCGTTTCGTTGCCTTTGGGGATCGATTGACACATTTAACCTACTATATACGTGCTCAAGTGTGGGGGGAAATTAAATCTGGATTTAACAACTAATCGCAGTTATGAAGAACTAACACCAATTCACTGTGTGCGCCTTTCCATTAATAAATTTCCTATATCGATGCGTCGTCTATCTTCCAGCTGGAACATGCCAAAGTTGCTGGGTACACGTCAACAAATCGTACCTGTCAGAATCTCTGCCACGGTACGAGCTTTACACTGCATACGGTTATATGGAAGTTGGACTACAAGAGTTGGTGTTGTGACGACAGAGATCTCTGTAATAACGGGATCTATATAACAACTGATCTGCTGCTGGTTATTATGGCCGTTGTTGTCAATAGTTACGTGACGTCTTATTAATTATCGTATTTATGTTGCCAATAGCCGAACCTGTTTAATTGTCGTGTACAGCTAGGTGTGTTATAAATCGCCAAAATAAGCACTTGAAGTTGACCTTTCGTACTTGTACTGGTTGTTCTGGGGTAGGAGTCGCGCATTCTAGACTTCTTTATTTCTAAAATCTGGTTTACTTATACCATCTGCAATATCACACGCAAAGGGTGTATATGTGAAGCACAGCTGAAGCGTCTGACCTTAGAAGTTCGAATTCTCTTATAGGTCATGTATGGACAATGTTGTTGTTGTAGGGCTTGAGTGGTTTGAATGGCAACCAAATTAATGTTTTATATATATATATATATATAGTGGTGGAAAAAGGTTTTTGAAGATTGGCTAGATTTTGTGTATCTTCCAAATAATGCACATATTTCACAATGTGTACTTAATAAATCGATCTGTATTGTTGTAGAAAACAGTTTTAATGAATTGTTTACGTAAGATATATAAATCATAATATTGTAAAGAATTAATAAATAAAAAAGTGAAATCACTGAATTTTTGGAGAAAAGACATTGAATGAAACTATAATAAGAAGACGAATATGGCTATGAAACACCATGTTTTGAGGCTTCATGTTATCAACAAAGGGAATAATATAAAGAAATATTCCTATTATACGTACAAATGGCGAAGACGAGGAACATACCATACTCAACCCGTGTGAAGATGCAGGTGCTCCATGAAGAGGGATGCAACTATCGTCAGATTGCTACAAGATGCGGATGTAGGCACACGACAGCTAGGATTATCATAAAAATATTCTTGCAGTCGGGTAGCCTGAAAGAGAAATCTAGGATTGGACGACCCAGGTGCAGTACAGCAAGAGACGACCGTGTTCTGATTCGCCTGTGTTGAACCGACAGGAAGAAAGCAGCTCCAGAACTGAAGCGACAGTATGATCAGATGAGTCCAGGTTCCAGGTATATCCAACCCGAGCAAATGTCAGAGTCAGAAGGAGACGTGGGGAAGAATGTGTACCTGCTTGCACTGTTGCAACTATGAAACATGGAGGAGGAGCACAATGGTTTGAGGATGCATGAGTGCTGGAAGAGGTTGGAGAGCTAACCGTCTGTGAGGGGACGATGAATTCGCCTAAGGCTTTTTTGGCCTGCACAATCTCGGGACACGAGTCCAATAGAAAATCTATGGCACATCATGGCAGCAGTTTCTGAACGTAAACCAAATCCAGGCATTGGCGCGTGCACGTACGTGGCTTAGCAACAAAATATTGAGTTATGATATATCCTAACAATGTATTATTTAATTCATATTCATTGTGATTTGCCATCCACGTTTCTTACGGTATGGTTACTTCTGTTATTGCGCTACATTTATTAACTATTCTATATTCCCGTCAAATTTATGTACAAATGGCCTAAAAACATATTGATGTGTTTCTAAAGCTATCTTTTTATTTATTTTTTGCTATTCATAAATAAACAGCCTTATTAAACAAAGATTATGGAAAAATAGAGAAATTTACTAGGTGTTCAAAAACATTTTTATATATACCACTGTATATATATATTCTGTAAGTTCTCTTTCTCTCTCTTTGTGTGTGTGTGTGTGTGCACTTTGTCTCAATGAAACCCGTCAAAAAACAAAGGGGCTAGACTGCCTCCTTTAGACTATATGCCGGTTGAATAAGGTCGTTTTCTATTATTCAGGATCCGGCTGCTGGGTAAATAATAGCGGCTAATAATAATGATGTTGGTGATAATAAGCACAAGACACTTGTAAATCAACATGATGTTAAACACATTTTATTCTTCTATAAAATTACAAAGTGATTGGTGTTTTAAATGAATTAACCAGACAACAAACTACCACAAACTAAAACACTCACAACTAAATTTATATTTCTTAAACGACTTTCTTTTGCACTCCTCCAATTATCTTCCTCCTCTGAGCAAACATATGCATATACAGCTGCGGAAAAACTGGAAAAAAGAATATCCCATTAGAAATCAAATCGAGAAAAACCGTCTCAAATAAATTTTTTAATTAATTTCATTCCACCACCAAGCATAGAATATTAGAGAAAATAGTTAACCCCACTAAAACATGTGCATAACAACAATAAAAACAATTAATGCAGAAAAATAACCAGAAAAAAAACTACAATAAAATTATTGATGTTTAATTAAAATGTAAGATAACGGGTTAAGGGAACAGTATGCTAGTAAGAAGATGCTTTTTAGAATGTCTTTTTCAAATTTCCATGCTGAACTCTTTATAGCCTTCTTAATGGGTTAATTAGCCATATCAAATTATTCACAGGCAAGCCTTGCTATATTTACTGAGACATCAACCTGAATAACAGTGAATTAAAGTATTGCTACATACATTTCTCTGTGAACAAGTTCATTCAAAGCAAATCCTAATGATCGTGGGACTCATTTGATATTATGTATGAAAACTCCAGTACTTTACAGAATGCATCATTTAGTGTAGCCAATTTTTTTTAGTTTGAGAACTGATATAATAACATCTGACTTAGACATATAATGGCTTAATTTCCATGGCAGGATATAAGAAAATATTATTAAATAATTTTTTTTAAATAACTGGTCATATTATGTCTTCACTAGTTATATCCTCTTATCAAGGGACATTAAGTTATTGTCATTATTAATTGATGATATCAGAGATATTTTCCAATGTAACAAGATATTCTTCAGCACTGGAATCCACTGATAACAGGCTGAATCAACACAATGAAAACCAAAGATGTATTTGGTAGTACAAACATACTTGAGTATGACACATTTAATTAGTATTAGTCTGTTCATGGCAAACTGCAATGAAGTCAAAATGTTTTTAATTCTTGCAAAGAAATGTTATTTATATCATTTATGTCAATTTAACTTTTATTAAATATACATACATTTTACAAAATCAACTGAGAAAAAAAAAGATCCTTGAATAATACAATTCTTTTTTTTTAATACTTTTAAATTAAATAGAATTTTTTTATATTTCATCGACTATTTTATATATTGCATTTTATAACCGGGTTGTTATTGTGATCTTATTTGTTGTGTGATCTAACATGTTTTACTGCGTTAAACAATTTTCATACAGCAAACAAAATATGGTAAATACCAATATTTTCTAAATATCAACCATATAGTTAAGCGAACAGTCATTCACCAAAACCTTGATCAACAACATTAATCTGGCCTCAGACAACATACAGCCTCAAACACGATAAAGACTAGAACCTGGTTAACACTACCAACCAGCGCACTTACTCTACAAAATCTGAGGATAGCTTGTGATGGATGGATAGTTTAGTTACTTACTTGGTATATACAGTAACATAACCATAACACAGATATGATAGTAGGAGAAGCTCATGTTTGCCGGATTGGGCATAGCCACAGAATAGAGTGCTGTCTTCTTAATGTAGGGCAATGCAAAGTAAGTGGATAGGAGCTCACCCTGAAGTAAAAGACATTTAGGTATAGGACAGTTTGTTGTGAGAAAATTATGAAAGAAAAGTAATTGCTCTGTTTAATCCTGTCAATGGTCATGTCTGGGACATACAGTGGAAGAACTACCGGTACTCCTCGGTGAAATGAGATGATCAAGCCAAAACTGACTAACACAATTACATACAGAAAGAAATTTCAAAGTATCAACTTCGAGTCTGTGGAAAACGTTGTCTGACCACGTTAAACTTTGAGGAGCATTTTCTACATTTCTGACTAAATTATGATATTTTCTGCATGTTTTTGTACATTATTTATTAATCTGAACTATCTATAAGTCAAAAAGCAATTGATAAAATGCCTTCTATGTTTTGGAATATACCAAATATTAAATGATCCCTTGTAATCATTAAGATTGAGTTGAAGAAAATCATCTAAATTTTCAAACATAATCTATTTAATCAGAGATTGAGTACAATTATAAATTTACTTATTTTATTCCATACAAACGTAAATATGGTAGCCTACCTACAGTATGTTTTTTAATGATTTTATCTCTTCGTGAATACCAGCCATAAATGGGTTTAATCAGTGATTGTACAGGCACATGAAGTATCTTAGAGCAGCTTGTGCTCATTAAACCAGCATATACATGTCGGTATAATAAATCTCTCTCATATTCATATTATATGCAGTTAACATTAGGACAGTATATCCTCCATGATATCAATACTTACAGAGACACCTATTGGATAGAGCACTATGAAGAATGTATATCTGTAATAGAAATAACACACAATGTTATGATACAAACAAAAGCCAAGCAAAATCAACAGGCAATTTGGTTTGGTGAAAAGGTAATGGTAAAATGTTTTTGTTGTTTTTTTATAGGCCAGATCCAGCATTGCTGATTCAGGAATTAAATTTTATTAATTTCTCTACACAGTCATATTGTTTAGGTTCTAGCTCAGCCTCCTGCTAAGTATTTGTATACAGGCCCATAATTATATATATGCGAGGAAGGGGGTTCTGGTGCCCTAGAATGGCTAGACAGCCCTGAACCCCATAATCTCCCTGGGAGGGCCATGCCTGTACAATCACATGCCATAATCCACTATTAAAACTCTACCTTAAGACAGTTCTGATACTAACCTGCACCACTGTAATACATAAGGTATGCTCTTAACCTGAGCAAAGATGTAATATGAATATCTGATGATTTCAGTCAGTGTCCATGCAAACATAAACAATGGCACACCAACCTTGCTCTGCACCTGTAACAACAGAAAGTACCATATCAAGTCAATGGCTAGTATTACTCATATCATGTAATATTCATCAAAGTAAATATTACATGCAAAGAATTGTTTGGGTTTCCTGCAGCTTATTCCATAGGTTTCCCCAAAATAAGTAAATTCACAATTCTGGATTTTAACCATCAAAGCAGTTACTGGCAGTTATATATGATTAATTGAAGTATCAAAGAAAACAACTGTTATATCATTAGGTAAGTGCCCCACATTGCGATCAACATACCGAGAGCATACTCTCAAACACTGTGGATGTCTTGTCTGTTTTAGCAACCTACAGAACTCAGTATGATATGTGTAATCTAGCAACTGCAGTGTGACACATTCCAGCAGGAAGAGGAAGTAAATAATATAGTCTTTGCCTTTTTGAATATGTTATTCAAAATATTAGAGCTGTTATCTTTTTGACTATATATATATATATATATATATATATTCCACAATATTGTATTCTAGCCACTGGATGTGCACTTTCCTTTTTTATAAAATACTTTTTTTTTAAATCCTTTTGAGTATAGACCACCTGACCTGATCCCACACATTGCTGTTTTAATTCTTCCTCTTACTGATTTATAGCTGAATTTGCTATTACCTAGTTGGTATTATTTCCATGGTTAGCATTAGTATTATGGCCCTAACTCAGCTTCCCTAGCGGTAGGCATTCATCAGAACCAAAGTTGAGGATAAATATGAAGCTTATTATGCTACATCTCATATAGAATGACAACCGTTTTCAAACTCCGAGTGTTAATGATCAGTTTGGCTAGTAACACATGTGGAAGGCAAATTCCCAAACATCTTCAATATTCCGATAGAAAGAATGTGCCTCTCTTAAACATCTGATGTGTTGATGATGATGATTGATCTTTTACGTGTGTAATCATCCATATGCATAAATCCCAGTAGTTCGCTAGATCAGTATTTCATAGTGTACATCATATGTTCATACGTTGCTATTTAGCCGAATGAGAGGGCACAGCCATTTTACATTACTGGGCACCAATGAGAAAGAACACACCTATCAATGTCAAGACGAAGAACA
Source organism: Paralvinella palmiformis (assembly GCA_025642065.1). NCBI lineage: Eukaryota > Metazoa > Annelida > Polychaeta > Terebellida > Alvinellidae > Paralvinella > Paralvinella palmiformis. The sequence continues at coordinate 390,175 of JAODUP010000174.1, forward strand.
ATAATCCCTAACTAGAAATGTTGCCAGTTATTTTTGACACAACTCCTGAACAGAACTAACCATCCACATCTGGAACTGAAACACTTTAACCATAAAACAATCTTGTGTGGGCAATGTACCAGTGTGGTAGATAGGAAAGGTATTGTGCTGTAAATTTTCAGATTAGAGTTCAAATCCTAATGTGTCCTATATATGTTTTAGGATGTTTCCTGAAAAACAGTCTCCTGGTCATTATCATTGTTCTGCAACAATCATGACTAATTTTTGAATTAATAACATTTTTTATAAACCACTTTTAATTTGACCAAACACAAAATAACAACAACTGGTATATTAAAAGAATATTTGCAAATTGTTGTCACCAAAATATAATTATTCACAGAACTTTTCCTCGTGTCCTGGATTTGGATTTTGTACTTTTCATTATCACATCATGTCATGTTGCCATAATTCAACCAAGATGACAGTCTGCCAATTTCAGTCTCGTCTTCTCCTTAGTGGTTTATGGACATCTCCCATACAGTCTATCATCATCATCAGCTCCCTGAAGAGTATACATTTTTAATCTGCCAATTATGGACATGCTCATCTATAATTTTAATATAATGCATGAGGACCGTTTAACAGTTTCAAATTCTTCTACTCAAATAATTACTTTTGATCAGTATTAGTAGCCACTAACTATCTTTGTATTTATCTGTGCCTGTGGTCTGCCAGTGTTGATGATGTGCCATCTGTCTTATCCTTGCATGGGTTTCCATGGTGTTCCCCATCAAAGTCTTTTGCCAGCATACACTAAATTCCCTGAGCCCATTCACCACTGATGGCTTGACATATTATACTACACACTTTCAATTAAATGTATTTTGCATTGAAATAATTTTAATGGTATTTAACAAGAGGTTATCTGTGAAAACATGGGAGCGTGAGTTGAAGCTAGTAACCTATACTAACCTATTAGGGCTGTGTGAAGAAACCAGTAAGCACAGGAAATATCAGTTAAAATCAAGTTAGTGGATTTTAACCAAGGAACTCCTTTCTCTCTCTGCCATAACTCTTATGAAGCCACCTTCACCCATACTAATGTTTATTATTACCAAACCAAATAACAATAATTTAATAAGCAAGTATATTTGAATGTGACATCATGCCAATCATGGTGAGCTTGCAGAACAGCCAAAAATATATATGCTATGCAAACTATCATTTAAGGAAACTTGGGAGTAGAAAATGACAGCAAACATTGTTGAAAAAGATTATCAAATAGCACCTTTGAACACTTGGGCAAAATACATCTCAATAATTTCTTAGGCACCAGGGAATATCGAAGTATAAAGTAATCATTATTTCCTCCTATAGTAAATCAACTACTGCCCTATTTTAGATTTTTTTAAATAAATATTTATTACTTTATAAAATCATAACAAAATACCATTATCATTACAAATGAATATCTTACATTTATACACACATGCATGCATACACACAATGCATAAAAATAGTTAATTTTCACATAGATATTACCTCTGGCACACTGTACACAATGCCCCAAGTGATGAAGAGACGCGATGCTACCTGAAAGCCAGTCAGAAAAACTCCAGTCTTAACCAATCCCAGCAGAGGGTGTATTATCTGAAAGAAACACAAAAAATAATGCCGAATATTAGTAATCTCAGTTCTAACAAGTTTATCTAATAGCTTATCAGCTGTCAATGAATAACGGGAGAAATTAAACAGTATTGTGTGGGATCGGGTGCTCTGTGTACTCAAAAGGTTCCTTGCTACTATTAGTACTATGGTGACTGCCCTGGATCTGCACAGCCCAGTATTAGTGCCAATTACTAAATAAGTTGTGTTTGTGTGCTTCTGCTGCCTTATATCTGTTGAACTGCCTGTACACCTTCCGGGGAAGCACTGCTGAGTGTATACAGGTAGTTCTGCTTGACTTTATGACTGGCAGTATGACTTAAAGATTATCATAATATCATTACACAGTATAATATATTTAAGGTAATTATAACATAGGTCGACTTACGACCAGAACAACCTACGACCAGTCGTAACCAATCAAGCTCATAAGTCAACGACTACCTGTATAGGCAAATAAATCATTGTATAAAACTATGGATTTTATGGTAAAGTGGTTAGAGTATCATGCAACATACCAGGTCAAATAAATAGACAGTGACAAACCTAATCTAGACAGATATATTTTAGTTAATAAAAACTGTGCAGTAAGTGCAAAAAAGTTAATTTTCATGCTTGTACTTCAACACCCTGAAACTTTTACTAAAAAGTATGATAATATATATATATATTACTGACTGATAAATATGTAAAAATGGTCATGTTTAATATACCATCTGGTTCAGGTAAATACAAAATAGTGTGGTTACAAGGTTCATGATGTACAAATAATTTAAATTTGTGCACACTTAATTTTTAATTAATACGTTTAGCCTTGGCACTTCAAGACTTGTCACCCTTTGGTTGGGCATATAACTCAGGGGTGACTCTATAGATTTTTAATTAATAATACTTAATTAACTTCAACTAAAAACACAAGGGGTGTGCCACTATTATATAAATGGCTCCCATTAGGAAACATATTACATGCAACAGTTATGCTTAAAATGCAGGAATGACACACTGAGAGATCTTATTATAACAAAATCTCACATACAGTCCAATTGAACTAAATGAATGTTGATTATGACATAAGAAAAACTCTGGTTTAAACAAGATGCTGGTTTTCTAACATTCTATTTGTTAGCATCCAATGGCGAATGACATATGGGTCAGACCTTAATAGAACTGTATAGTGTATACACTCCAAGTGCACTTTCATAAAACAGTTCCTGCATTGAAGCCAATACTATAACACCATCATAAAATAATAATAATGGGCGAAATGGTAGTTACTTTACACAGCTTAGCTACAGGGTTGGGTTTATGACAGTCATAAACCTGTTTATGATACGACAGTGTCATAAACCCGTTGTAAATACCTTGATGACGTCAAATAACGTCGTAAACTGTCATAAACCTTTTTATTCATTCTATTTTTTGTGATTAAATTTTTTTTAACTTTCACTTTTAATCTATTTAAACTAGATGTAGATTATCATTATATCAGAATTAATATATTTATATATTACAAACATGAATGTAAAATAACATTTTATGTTGGTCTCTCTTATATTTTTTCCAATTCAGTAATAACAGAAATAATTTGGAGATACATTTTATTCAGTGACCATAACAGACTACATGTATAATTAAATCAGTTCATTTGATGCATCAATCATCAATAATACAAATCACAAAGTCCTTGGAGGATCACGTGACAAAATACAAGCTTGGCTGTTTAATATTTAATATAAAAGCTATAAGATTGATTAATGGAACCAGAGTAGCAGACAGTCAATTCTATTTGGTCAATTCCAGTCAATTCCATTTTTTACCTATTACTTTTTACCATGAGTAGGTACTCTGAGTACCTACTTGGAATACCTACTCTGAGTAGTTTATATTCCAAGTAGGATTGTCATGGAAGGAATATTTCTGAATTAAAAAATTAAATGGTAAATTAATTTAAAAAAAAATCAAATTCCGGAATTGAATTGACCCCATGTCTGGTAGCAGATATCTTTCACTCTTGTCACATGGTGGATCACTAAGTGAAGCCACTTGTCACTGTCAGTGCATGGTCAGCCACAGATAAATACCAGCACCAACCCAAGAGGGTAGTGTCTTGCTTTTCATCCAATTAATGAATAGTTCTATTAAATTACTACTGTCCCCATAGCTCTAGAAACAAATGGCAGACTAATCAACCCAATTGATTTTCGCTACAAACAATACCAGTGTATGATTACAATAGTCTAATAATCAGATACAAAGTTATTGTATAATAAATTTACTTTTAATATCACAATATTAGCATAGTAATAATTTAAGCCATTCTAAAAACTACTTTTCAGGTATATCTTGAAAAATATGTCACAAATTTGTTGGCTATGCCAATATTTATATTAAAAAATATATGCTCATAAACCTGTTGATGACATAACATCATAAACCTTGGATTAATCCATGGTTTTTGACAATGTGTCATAAACTTGCCAATCCTGCTTAGCTACCTCAAATGAGGGAGACACATATGGTCTGTAATTTACTGCTTCACTATGGGAACTGATTCTAAATAAATCTAGAATTTACAGTAGATGGTATATTCAGTGGAGAAAACCTTGCCAGTTGCCTGGTTACATTAAAAACTCCCCCTACTATAGTGCAACGGCCTGGATTCGAACCTATGACCCCCAGCAGAGAATGACCATGACTAAGAATGTCCTGATGCTCTTACCCACTAGGTCATACAGATCAAAGATCAATGTTCAATTTGCATTGAAGTTTGCTCAAAGTATTAATCAAGCAGATAAAAATTGATTGCAAATACCATAAAATTTATGGATGCAGACTAAGCCGAAGCTGGTACTGCTTCAAAAGTATTCATGCCTAAGGTAAGTCAGCAGTCAGTGGCCAAGAATATTCTCCAAGTAGTACAAACATTTCTGGTCACCAGAAACACCATCCGATCACTTTCCACAGCATTTGTGTGAGAAGATTCCAAATGACATGTTTCATTATGGGAGAATAGTAAATGTTGTTGATCTATGGATACATTTGTGCATATGGTAGGCTAAATGGACTCGGTAATGAGGCAAAGTGAAAGGTGAAATACCCTTCTGACAATGGCCATCATGGGGTTTGACCCCAGGTGCTCTAGATCTGTGGCCAACCTTCCAACCAGTTAGGCCATGGAGGTGTCCGGCATCCTCATGAGAGATTATATCTCAATACATGTGAACTCAGTTGAACTTGAAGCAGAGACTAAAAGGTGAGGCTGCCAAGATTGCTGTGCTTTATTATAAAAAAAATAAACCCAACTAACAAGCAAAACAATGTTGTAGGCATACCATCAAATGGTTTCATAAAGAGCCTGCACAATATATCAATTCCAGCTGCAAGTTACAGACCAATAATTATTATTATTATAAACCATATTTATATAGCACTCTTTTCATAAACTATATCATGTTCAAAAGTGCCACAATAATCCATCTGCATCCAATTGCGTATGTATTTACATCTGCTTTGAACAGTAAGTGAGCACATTAGCCTATGGCTGGACTCAAAATCATGACTTACTTATCTCTCATTCACAGCTTCACCACTGTGTCTCTATAACAAGCCTGAGAATGTATAGTGCCAAAATACTCTGAAAACAACTGTGAAGTGATTATGGGGGAGGGGGGGGACTAAAGGGGTGCACCCATTTGTCCGCCACAATGACTTGATTTTCTCAACGGGTCTATACAAATCAGAAAAATGTTAATTTTTATTGAAAAAACTCTGAAATCCATTAAATTACTATATTGCAAACCTGGGTGTTGGGGTTTGAAAGAATCGAAAGTACTTTACTGTATTCATGGGATGCTTCCATAGAGAGTGGTACCACTGCCGTGTGTTTCAGAGGTTATGGTCACTAAGGGTAAACAAATCACGCACTCACTCTTCCATACATAAACATATATTCTATTGAATTTTGAAAAATGCTGATTATAAAATCCTGTGATGTTTACATTACAAGGATCTTTAATGGATGCTGACTGGCCATATTTATAAACAAACAAAATCTTGACATACATCAATGATTTCCTATGTCAATACCACACACTCTGGTTGTGGTGGATAACTTTAGTTACCTCAAGCAGAGCCAGAGTCTGGAATACATTGAGCAAGAAGTGTCCTTTATCATATAATCCAACTGTCCCATGTTCTATCAGATGTATCCCTGCAGCGACTGCAAGTAATGTCCAACTGGAACAACAACAAATTGAACAGTTACAATGATAATAATGCAGCTTTTTAAAAAGTTACTAACAGAAGCGTTGCCCTTGCCTTGGCATATGTCAATGATATTGCATTTACACTACACTCTACAGTATTAAAGGCGCATACACACACGCTCTCCTCTCTCTCTATGTGTGCCTAAACAGATAAACGAAAGTTTCAATTGTAGACCCTATATCATTATATGAATGACTTTATATAATAAAATTAATATATCTACATAAATCATAACTTTCCCAATCAATGACAGGCTTACCCGGCTGCTTGAGCTAAGTTATACAGAATCAGATAACCGGATGATACCGTTAAATTAAATCCAGATTTAGCTTTTTCAGACGACATGCTGACAGGAACCCGACAGGTAACAGAAATCTGTTAAAACACCCCACCATCTGACCATGTATACAACGATCACTGACCTTATGGATGAACGACAACACGCTTTGATTATTGAAAGTGGCGAATATTTCAATCAGTCAAAAGAGGGCAGCATCGATCCATGCAGAAAGCAGTTAGTGCTCATATTCAGGTGTGACACGACGTCGCGACACAAAATATGAATGTAAACAACTAGCTTCACCAATAACATATGTGTTTTATGTGCTAAAAGGTTTGACACATGTTAATAACTGGTATTTCGGTTTACTTCTTTCATTTATGTGAACTCATTGTTGGCGCGAAATCGCGGAGCATGCGCATTCAACAGTAGTCGAGGAACACGCGGGTTGTGGGTCAACCCCTGAAGCGAGTACAAAGTTTTGCATTCATCCAGACGAGTGACTGAAACGTAGCCGTGTTAGAATCTTTTTTGTGTCGGGAAAACGGAATATTTCACAAATAGAAATGGATCAGGATGGAGATGAAGTGTCACAGATGGTAAATATATGTATTTGTTCTCCTCTAGTGCGAAGATAACTAGTTTATTTCATAAATCAAAGACAGCCATAAAAATAGCCAAATGCACTTTCACCGGCTTCGACCGTAATAGCGACAAGGCTGTGTAAGTTTTCAATGATATGCTGTTATTACATCCGTAAGAGTATATCAAGTCAATGAATATAGAAGATACATTATCTGTTTTGATATTGCAATGAGTTTAAGTCAACAATTCCGACCAGTTAAGAAGCTGCAGTAGATTTATTTCACAATAACATAGGTTGTTTCCCGTGTGCTTACGAGCACGTGGTTCCTGCTGCTGGTGGCACAGGGAGCATCGCGTTATCGTAGTAGCCAAATATATTGTGTGTGTAAACTCACAAGGCGATAATCATGACCCATTCGGCCTATATGTCGTGGACTATATTTGTAGAGCAGGGACAGTACACACACTCTCTCTCTCTCTCTCTCTCTCTCTATATATATATATATATATTAGGTAATTATTTATGGCTTAATATAAAATTAAGTTAAATATAAATGTCCATACTAACCCTAATTTATACAAATGTTTTATTTCTTACACTTAAATACAGGACCTCAACAATGTGACATTGACAGTGAGCTCCGGTGCACTAGCGGTTAAGCACCCGGTGCCATCGGTCACAGGTTCGAATCCCGTAAGAGGTCGAAACTTTTCCAGGGATTAATTTCTCGGCTCACAACATCGTGGGTGGCTGACAACGTTAAATGGCGCTGCCGTCTCCACTGAATTATTTAAAATAGAGGGGGACGTTAAAACCCCTCTGAGGACGTAAAACACTCTGGCAGTGACCACCCTCAGGGTATTTCGGCTCCATCTTTCCGTACTGCTCCCCTGTGAGTGGTGGGGGAAGTAGTTTCGCAACCACTCCAACATAGAGGCTGTGCAGATTAAGCGACAGCCTGGGGATTCTCCCCGAACAACAAAACCAAACCAAACATTGACAGAAAGGGACATTGATGGGGCCTCTCTTGCTGGAAGACACCCAAACAAACTCACCAAGCAGGAATTGAAATTCTGGTTGGACTGTAGAGCAATAAATCACAAAAGTTGAAAACCAAGGCAGAACTTGTTACCAGGTATGTAGTAATATATGCATTTTGTGTGTGTCTTGATATGCTCCTCCGCTGGTTATCAGGTTATGAACTTGTATGTTGTGACTCATATAAATTTGTCTTTCTTCCCTCTATTTTTTCCCCTCTAATAGGACAGCATTATTCTATATTGGTCCTGCAATTTTTTCCTGAATATTGTGTGCATTGTGGCAATGGGTAATTTTGGGCAACCAGGTGATACATATGCAGTCATAGGACGACCGAACGATCTAGTCTTGTTTGAAAATTGCTACTAAATTATCTCTCTGACTATCATATAAATGGTTCCTGTTTTGTATCTTTTTAGAGTTCTTGAGGTATCCAGGACTGATGTTGTTGTAGTCGACCCAACTCCTGACCTGCTCTACACAAAGAGGAAGTCAGAATCATCCTCCAAACACATGGCTGATTGTGAACAAAGCAAGAATGGTGAAACTGCACATGCAGAAAGCATCAATCAACCTACGTCTGGATGGCAGAAGGTTATTCCACCAGGTATATCCTTCAATGACATTTATATCAATGACTATGTGCTCAATTCTGGAAAACGTGCATTCAAGATGGATTCTGACCAACCAGGGAAGAAGACGTGTATCCGGCCCGAGACCAAACGATACCGTTTTTTCACTGAGAAGTACCTCCATGATATTTGGTGTGTGACTGACAATGAACACATATATTTCAAATCCAAGTGCTTACCCAGCCAGAGAAAGAATGATCAGCCCCACCAGATCTGGTGTGCCATAAAGATGACCAACTTTAATGTGGATATTGGCCAGTACATTTGCGTTGCCGGTAAATCATGGTATTGCAACCATCTTATGGCTCTCCTGTACCAAATCAGCCACTTTTCAAAGTCAGCCACGATAATCATTCCAGATGATCTCTCCAAAACATCGATGCCCATGACTTGGCAGAAACCACGAATAGAAGGGGTAGCTGCGGAACCCATCATGGAGGTAGCTGTACACACTAAGTATACAAACAGAGAATTTACATCCAAATTGTATGAGGCTAGGGCACCAGCAGCAGTTAACAATGATTCCGATTTGTTGACCAGCATTCAGGAGACATTTGCTACGGAAAATGCAAGGCATGGCATTTTGATGGCAAGGAACCACGTCAAGGACACCGTTATCTGCCGTACACACCTGGGAACATAGGTTCCACTAGGCTCTCCTCTGAGTTACCAGTTAGCTCTGACAGAAGGTGATTTTAATGTGGACTGTAATGTTGCAAGTATTGACAAATTCCAGTGCACACAGAGCTGCATTATGAGAGACATGGCATGATATCCGGACATGCCAATGTGTCCAACCAATCCACCCCAGATAGATGCGGCATTAGGGACAAAGAAGGGAGTAGAGATAATCAAGAGGCTGCCAGTCGACCGTGTCAAATCACACGCGTTAGAGGTTGAAACAAGAGATCAAGCAGGGAGTGACAAGTGGTGGGAGGAACGACGACTGCGTATCACAGCGTCCAAGTTTGGTGAAGTTGTCAGCCGAAAGCAACGTAATTGTCAAAAGTTTGTCGAGCGGCTCCAGAGTAAATCTGGCATGGATGTAAAAAAAATGCCAATGTCACTTAAGCATGGACGGGATCATGAACAACGTGGCAGTAGTTGTAGCGAGAACGTCCCCCTAGTGGAGGGGTTGGTGCGAGACGTGAAGAGGAGGAACAAACCCATAGGGGTGTGTTTCTTGGACCTGGCCAAAGCATTCAACACGGTGTCTCACAAACATGTGCTAGCTGGACTGACACGGTTTGGGGCGTCAAAACATGTCATGAGGATCGTGGAGGACCTGTATAGAGGAGCCAGTACAAGATTCACTATCCCAGATGGAACAACAGGCGAGATCGAAATGAAAAGAGGAGTCAGGCAAGGTGACCCTCTATCGCCTGTCCTCTTCAACATCGCGTTAGACCCACTCTTCTGCTTGGTGGAGAAGGCTGGTGTACCCTATGAACTTGAAGATGGGACACCAGTCAGCGTAGCTGGTTACGCAGACGATACAATGGTCGTAAGCAATAACAAACACGACCTCCAGGTTAACATCAACCTGGTGGAGGAGTTTTGCCGGGCGGCAAAACTCAAATTGAACGCCAAAAAATCGTATGCCTATACGATTAGTCCGATAGCCAAAACCTACGTGATTAACTGTGGTGACCAGCTTCGCATCGAAGCTGAGGCAATAATGTGGATTGAACGAGGGGACACGGAAAATACCTGGGAGTGACACAGAGCCCATGGATAAAGAAGATAAAAGACGATCCGACCGAGTACTTGAGGTCCTGGTGCTCCAAACTAGGTAGAGCACCGCTAAAAGGTCCTCAGAAACTTCTGCTGCTGTCTCAACACGTACTGCCGAAGCTAAGTTATAGACTGGCCAACAGTGACCTATCGAAGGTAGTACTGGCAGGCTTAGACAGTCTATGCAGAGAATACACAAAACGATGGATGAATTTGCCGGCGGCGTGTGTGTGGTGTGAGGTGCCTCTGGATAAGATCAGATCCATGTTGCGGTTGGTTGGATCACAAGATGGCCATGTCAAGAGGCTGGCGAAAGCGATCAGCATCAAGGACGAACTGGAGACTGCATGCAGGCGATGGGAGATCTGACGTCCGTTGAATAAGATGAGGAGTGTGGTTAATGAGATACGGAAGAAGCAGAGAGTGGAGTGGGAGAACCTAGGTTCTCAGGGCCCCCCCGTGGACCCTACTGGCGAAAGTGCAGGGCCAGCAATGGTTGGATGAGGAGGGACATTCTCGGCGAAGGTGAGCACACGGTAGCGCTTTAGCTGAGAACTAACACCTACCCAACCAAAGAGGCAATGAGTCGAGGCAGAAAGGAGGGAACGTGATGTGCCGACGATGTGGCCAAAGTGTGGAGACACTAGGTCACATAAAGGGACCATGTCTGGCAGTAAAATGTAACAGTATAAAGCGACACAACAAGGTGTGTGGGATCCTTGTGTCGACCAACCAGAGCCAGAAATGGGAGGTAATGATAGAGCCCCACTTTAAGGTTGACGACAAGACCTATATCCCAGACCTGGTCTTTCCTACGAGGAGAACAGGTGGTCATCGTAGATCCGACCTCTTTGTCTGAAGCCGCCAAGAAGAAAGTAGAGAAATACATACCGATTATGAAGACGGTTAAATCTAGTGTGTCACTGTTCGGTTTCCCTGTAGGCGGAAGGGGACATGGTGCCGGGGAAACAACAAGGTCCTCGATGCGCTAAGTATCCACAGATCAAAGGCTAATTACATCTGCCTCACTGTTCTGGGGGACACCCTGAGGATGCTTAGAGTCTTCATGGACAAATAAACCCGAAAGACGACATAGTGGGGATCTGTCCGCTTCAGACAGACAGACGCATTGCCTAGTAGATAAGACAAATGTGGGAAGGATCATAATCCGTAGCGCACTCCTACCTACGTAAGCTCTGCGTCATCAGAGAGAAAATGATCACAAGATCATTAATCCAGATGGCTCCTTTGTTGTGGGGCATATTCAAGAAACCGGACCTGACAGTTAATTCTCTGATATATTTCCAGTGTACAACTTGGAGACAAATCCAACCTGCCCAGATGGGGTGCATCCCACCAAACCTTTAACGGTGTTCCTGCTCTTGTAGCTAGAGTATGACTGTGATTGCAGCAACAATGATGCCAGTCGCTGGATCTGCATCTCGAATGTGTCAATGATCCATTCAAGATTGGAATATTTCTCTTTCATTGAAGAGATGATGTATTTTTTCAAGGGCCATATATTGATGGATCCAAGACGGAGATACATGTAATTAATCCAAGCAGTGAAATAGCGATTTACTGATGTTGTTGAGATGGAGAATCTCTGTGCAAGATCTCTCACTAGCAGACCCAATCGCAGTTGTACTAAAATCATGAAAAACTGATCCAAGTACGATATTGATTTTGCATTCAGAATTCTTTTCTTGCCATGACATAAATACATTATATTACTGACTGGATTCAGCAGCCGGAAACATTCTTGTAATGTCTTGTATGTTGGGAAACCAGTGTAGTAACACATCACTCTCACTAATCTTGAATTCTTCTATTGAGAATCTCGTCTTCTCTCTTTCCTTATTCAATTTTACCATTGTTGTACAGGAGGACACCACGAATATGATCACATTCTTTCTTCTGCATCTCCGATCGGTCTTTCTCGATTTTCAACTGTATCTCCTGATATGTGGTGCGTTTATGGAGTAATTCTATTGGGTTGGCATCAACATCTTCATGAGGTGATCCAGGACTACAGCTTTGGTGGTTGGTTTTCACTGTAGTTGTGATAACACTGGTTGAATCGTTAGAAGTCACAGTTGCTGTGGCAGTTGATGAACTGTTTTTGTCACTCTCTCCTTCCATCGACTATTGTTCCTGTTAAATAGAGATGGAGTAGAGTCTGGCTTCAGAAATTTCACTGTCAATAAAATGACGAGAACATATCTTTGTGTGATATGTGATTTTGAATAGCGGTCCAACATCTCTGCCAATTTTTACAATCCATATTTAACAGTTTGGCATCTTTTGGCAAAACATGGAATGTAACAGTTTTCCCATTGTGTGTCACATATCCTGGTGTTGCAGTCTGGAACACAACTCTATTTACTTTTACTCCTCTTCGGTGGCTCTCTGACATCCATCTTATAGTCATTTATTCTGTAAATATAAATTGATGCACTGAATAAGTAAATTATCAGTGACAGAATAAATAAATTTGTCGAGAAAAGTTTTGCCAAATGAAAATTGTATGAGTATTCTACACGATTGCAGCATTATATGGTACAACAAATGTTGAGTATCGCTCTCGTAAATAAGCTGTCAAATCTGACAGCTCTGTGTGAAAACAGAGTCTCCCTAACCAGCCCGCTGCTTATCAATGGCCGGCCACATCAAAAACATGACAACTTTCGTGCTATCTTTTTATGTCGGCATGATCATCGATTAGTTTCAACAGATTTTTTATGAATAGTATAATTGATCTTCCTAAAAATGTCCATGATAATGTAAATAATCATATTTAAAAGTGCGTGAATTACTCTAGACTGTACAAGGGGTTCGGAAACTTCGACCCAGATCTATCCCGCCACGTGCTTTGAGCCGACATGACAAATATAAACAAACGTTTGTAAATCACATTTCTAGTCAAACGAAAATATAACATGCTTATATACTTACTAAATCGTGAACTGCGACATGTTAGCTTTCCAATGCACCCAAACACATGACGATTATTCCATATGTAAACGGCATTTTGTTCATATTTCTGGACGACTCTCGTCTAAAACAATATCGATCAATAGCACGCGAAAACTGCGGCGTGGCCAGACGGGTTTTGGGTCTACACAATTCGTTAGTTTCTGTCACTGCCGACAGGTGGAGGGATGGTGGTGGAAAAGGTGTATTGGAACGTTTTATTTGAAGTGCGAATATTTGTAGTGAAGTTGCTGCCTTTATTTGGCCCAAGGATTTTCACTGTAGCGGTTGGCGCGCACCGATGAATGGTGTAACCAGACTAGGCCAAAAATAAATCCCGTTTCGACCTAGAAGCTTGTTGTCATGTTATCGTGAATTTCACACTACGGTCTCTGGTTAGAAGTCTAAGAATCACTGTGTTGCATGGCGATTTACGCCTGTAGTGGCCGATAAATATGTTACTGAAAAGCTGTCTATAGACTATATTTTGATTTTATTTATAGTCTATTAAGGGTATGTGATCTCCAGATAATAATTTTGCATTTAATAGGAATGGCATATACATCCAATAGATATATGCCACTAAACTAAGTAAGGTTCAGCGCGATTTGCATTGCTGTCATTGTCCGGCCTAGGTGTCTAGTTCAAACTTACTTTTTGTAGAACCTTTGCTATCTGATATGACGATGTGAATGGATAAAATCAATGATCACATAGATTATAATTTAATTAGTTATTACTGTACGTAACATTGGTATTTATGCATGATATCAGCCGTGCAATGTTTACCACATGTAAATGTCAAGGGTGTTAATACTCTAATGTAATAACATTTGAAAATGATGCCATCCACTATTAACAGTAGGCGCCATAGCTGTTTCTAACCCGAGAATGGTGACCAGAGATAGGATAATACCAAGGTGTTTGGACAACGTGGGGGAAAATACACGCTACAGGAATGGATACCATGGCAAGGGATTGTTGATCAGGATAACACCAGCCCCGTACGTGACAATAAACATCGGCGACACGGTATCAGAATGTGGATAGTAAACTGAATTTTACCACACATATCTCGTAAAACTGTGAAAAGTCTGAACGACAGGTGCAAGTTTTATCTAGATTGTCACATGTTCTCGACCAACCTATAAAAATAGTAGTATACAATAGTCTTCTCGAATGCTACTTTAATTATTGTTCCGCTATATGGCAATTGTGTCGTAAAACTAATGCATATAAAATAGAAATAAATTCAGGAAAAGGCTCTTAGATTCATAAATACTGATTTCACGAGTTCGTATAACAATTTATCAGTAAAATGTAATAAGACACCATTGTGTGTAACGAGGATTCGAAAATTTCTCGAGATCGCATATAAAATAATGAATGATTTGTGTCCAGAAGATTTATCAAAACTTATCACCTTAAAATTGTACCAGTAAATCTACGATCTGAAAACAATCCAATAATTCCTAAATGTATAAAAGCAGCATTTGGTAAAAATTACTTCAACTATAATGGCCCGTTTTGTCAGAACCCGCTGCTTAATGATGCGAAGAAAGCGGACAGTTCATATTCCTTTAAATCTCATATACGAGAATGGCTACCAAAGTGTAAATGTGGTTTCTGTGTTTTATGCAAAGGAAGTAACACCTAAAGTTACAAATAATCATCGGATTTTATGACAAATGTTTTAACTTGTTTGAATTCAAATGAAAATTTTATGTATGATAATATGTCATTGTATATATATTCTTCTTCTTGTCCCGAATGTCGGGTAGCCTCGTCTATATAAGTATAATCTTCTCAACCATTGTAAAGCAATATTAATGTGTATGGGTGTATGTGTGGGGGTGTTTTAGCGCACGCACCCACCCACCATAGACACATACACATCGATGGCATTGGTACATAGTAGTGAGACCTATATATCTATAATTCTATATAAAGCTTTATATATTTACTTACAACTAGAAATCTATATACATTCATGAAGCCACGTAAATTGCTATCGTGTATGGGATACTCATTGTGGGTGTATTTATTTGGCAAATACGGTCAATTCATGGACAATGTGCAATTGCCGGCTGGGAGTGTTTTATGGATGAAAATGCCGTGTACTCCTAATTAACCCACTTTGACATTAAATAATTCTGACATTCCAGACGGTGGCTGTCAGAATTATGATCTGAAAGTGAGTTAAAAAACAGGACTAGCCTATAGGCATATATTGGTAATGTTGCCGGTTTATCAAGTGTTCGATCACGCCCCTCAACGTCTCGCGCGACCGCCATGTTCGCACGGTGATTAGTCGAAATGTGCCGTCTTTTTGCAAAAAACAAAAGGTGTGCACTGCATTGGTGTGCACTGCATTGCACTGGTATGTGATGATAATTGGTGTTTTACGGCCACTTGTCCACATGGTAGGCTAAATGGGCCGAGCGACCTCCAAATGTAATGAAGCGAAGTCAAAGGTGAAACAACCTTCAGATATGCCCACGCCGAGATTCGAACACGGATGGAAGTGATATGTGATCCAACACGCTACCACTAGACCACGGAGGCGCCCATGGTAGGTAACTAGAATTTTTAAAAATTCGGACCAGAAAACAGACGCTCAATCTAACATGACAGCGCCGCTGGAAATCTCGCTTTTTATGTGGCCACTAGCGTGACTAATTAAACCACTACGCACAGACCTCTCAGAATGTATCCAATACAAACCCGACTTCCTTATTCAGATGTCAAAGACAAAGAGCAAGGGAGACCCCCCTCTGTCCCATGGCAACGCCTAAATTCGATCTCAGCGCTCTATTATATACTTAATTGGAAGGGAGTGGGGAAAACATTGTCATGCAGGGCCTACTTAATTGTCGATTCTTAACATACACTTTAATATTTAGCTTTAAAATTGTTTATTCATTAGAAATTTGACTGTGGCAACCAGCTCATTCCAGACTCATGGCGCCTTTAAAGAAAAAAAAATGTTCTTGGCAATGTTATATGATAATTTGATGGCATTAGCAAGGGGCGAGACGAATGAAACACGTTCACGATAATAAATACGGTGGAAGTTATTGAGCGGTCGATTTTGCATCATTTGTTGTAAGCGTTTTGTCGTAAATGAAGAAGACAATTAACAGTTTATATTTAAGTGTTAATATCGCCGTTCCGTGTAGATTTATTTTAATCTACCATCATAGCGTCGTACACCAGTCAGACCTGCAGCCAATCAACACGTTCGAGGCGGCAGCTGGGCGTGACGTCATTTATTTGGTCACGTGATTCTCCCAGGCGACAAGTTGTTGTCAAGATGGCGTCTGAGTGACAGGTCTCTAGGCGAGCGGATGGTTGGTTCCACATTCAGAGGATAGACGCAGCTGGAGATAGTTTAATTTCTGCAACGCATAAACTCCACAGAAGCTCAATATGAGTCACGTTGATGCTGGGTTAGTATTCGTGTCATGTTTTGTCGTCAATTAGTTTCTCTATTTGTCGTCACGGCAAATTGAAATGGCGGTTGCAACGTGAACGTCGGCGTTCACACCTGTTCGTTGCAATTAAATATGTATCGTAACTTGGTTTAAGCCACTTTTTTGTGTTGGATTGAGCCAAAACGTTGAATTCCTGCTATATTATATAGTATATGATACAATTAGATGTATACTATAGAGTATAGTTTCCGTTTGAAGCTTTGCAATGTTTCAATTGTTTGTGTTTGTTTACTTCTAATTAATAATTTATACTGTAATATTAAATTAGTTATATACAAAGAAATTCCAACTGATTTATAATTTTATATATGTCAACCTTTTGAATTTAGTTTAGTCCCAATTTCTTAACTGAGGAATCTCTGCCTGTATGAAATTTATAATCACCTTTACTTTAGAGTCACTATAACTGCTGTCCCTGGAACCCTCTACTGTAGAATGTTTTGAACCTTGGATCATAATATTCCCCTGCTTTTGTGAGACAACATTGACACTTAACTTGGTTATCCGTCTACAATACTGTTAGATGTGACTAATCTCTGAAATGGTTTGGAGAAATGACCACACTTTTTTATGCTTGCGCCCACAAGTCGTTGATTCAAGTACCACTGACTGCACTGAGATTAATTATGTTTAAAGTCGTTGATAGAACTCGTTTTATTAGTAAACAACACATAATTGTATTGTAGCAGGATTGAAATATATACAGTAAGAAGTTATTATTAAAGTTTTTTATTTTATAACATTTTGTTAATAACATGAATGGTATTTTGTTTTTCAGCCCTCTGGCCGGCTATAACAGCTTGCTGGATCCACATCTAGCAGGGTATTTCAGTAATACTCGTATGAAAAGACACCTTGTTAAGTCTGGACTGGTAAATAATTTATTTCCTCTATATTGCACTCTAAAATACATTTCCTGAACAGAGATCATGTAATGTTTTTTATTCTTCATTGAAAATGATCAGCTAGATGTAGTAAAAGAGGAAACTGTTACTGCTAACCTCTATATTCTTTTAGATTAATATTAAATTTGTACAATATGTACCAATAAGTATTATATAGAATATGGTTAATAATATAAAATTATGTATAATTATACAATGTACCCAAAATTTCTTTGATAATCATAACTGAGAACAATTAAAAAGGCCAGATAAACACCATCCCTATGTCAATGCAGACACATGTCTTTTTGTGTGTGTAAAAATATTGGTTAGAGAATCAACATCCAATTTTTCTTTTTAAGCATAATATCTGATTATCATAATCATGTTTTCAATCAATGAACTGTCTGAATCCATGTTTAGAGCTTAAAAATAACTGCCATTATTTCTCATAGATTACGCGGCGAGGTAATATTGTTTCTGAGAATACCTACCGTCTAAACATGGCTCGCAAAGAACACAAAAAACATGTACGTGATCTTCTAGCACAAGCCATTGTTCACAAAACACTGGATTTGGAACGCACAAGACAAGTGGCGATTAAACAAAAACTAGAAGAGATAGCAAAAATTGAGATGGTTAGAAGAGTTAAGGTTGGTATTTTGTATGATATTTTTCCTTGGAATGTGTTTGCTTAAAATATTCTTCTTGTTGAACATAAGTTTTATTCAATATGTTACATAATATCATACCAATAAATAAGTGGTCATTGTTTATGAAAGTAAAGAGAGCTGCTGTAATTCATCTTGTTCCAGTCATCCTTTAGGATTTGTTATATTAGAAATAGCTAATTATCTTATTAATATTGTTAATTGATTATAATGTTATAGAGTATACATTGGTATTAACATTAACCAGTATATTTTACTGCTAGCTTGTTTTACTGCTAGTTTAATATCATTTACATAATTATCTTCATTGTATTCATATTGTTATTGTCGATTTGATCTGAAATGGTTGTCTTTATGGATTTATATATATACATAAATATATATACATAAACACACCTTGTTACACTCTCATCATAGAGCTATAGCTTTTCATCATTTACCTATTCCAGTGATAGATTATACAAATAGTTCGAGTTATCTTAATATGTTTATTTTTATGTGTCACAATCATATAGAACATTGTGTTCATAACTTAAGGGAAACTTCAATATTTTTCTTAATGATAAAGAAATAATTTGTAATATTTATTTAGCACTAATTAAGTCAGTAGATTCATATATCATTACATGAGAAGTCTATTTCATGAATCATATTGCCTGTATGCCAGTATTTTACATGATCGTGCATTAACCTGGTAATAAATGAGTATTTAGTTGAATGGTTACTATTAATGATTACCATGTAAAGATATGCTGGTTTGAGGATTCTAAGACTGTGGATTTATTATGGTCAGTACTTCCAAACCAAAGTGAAATTGATTTTAATGCAATATTGATGGGTTCTACTTTTGGGTGAGGAATGTTGATTGTAATAATGTAGATTTAGTATAACAAAAAACATGACACGGAAGAGCCTTCTAAATGCACTGTACAATAAGCCATATTGTGAAAAGTATGGCTTACTTTATAACTGGTAATGATTCGCGACCAGAATGGTTCTATGTATAGTTATGTGACAAAATTGCATAATATAGAAATATCATGTTATAATGAGATATTGCTACAATGATGGTCTTTTTGGTGTCTTTGTTCCAGCATATTTATTTGTGACTGAGCTAACCAAGAACCTCCTATTTCCTAGGCCTGCATGTGTGTGTGCATGCATGCACTCATCCAACAGTCAGTCAGTCTTGTGTGATGGCTGAGAATGCTATTGTTGTGTTAATAGATCACATGTGTGACATCATCTATGTGTAACATGATACATGCATAATATATGTGAAAGTCACTGGTGCTTCACAAGTCAACAGGTCAATGTCAGTCATTGACACAGTTCATTATGTTATGTGGTGAATGTCCAAAGTGTGGACACTTGATATTGCTTTGTTGACTTTGGACTTTTGTGGTTTTTAGAACATTCCTAAAACTATTCCTTATATTTTGCAAGTCACTTGAAGTACCTAAGTCAATGAGTTCTCTATTGCTTATTTACTTTAGTGTAGAGAAAGAAAAACTAAACGTCTTTCCCTCCAGTCCAGGTTAAGATGAAATGAGGGAAGAAATTTCCATCCATAATACTGTTTTCAGATAAGCAATCAATTAATATCTGGTCTAGCATTTTATATTTGTTTATCTATTGTCATAACTGTTGTGTCTCTTAACTGACCACACATTATGAGGCCATCTTAAACGGTCTGATTGGTCAGATTATATAATCCCCCTTATACCCATATTAAGGACAGAAACAGATCTCCAGTTAGTTTATACAATTCTGTTCCTGCATGGAATTCTTCAGATGTAGTAATTTTCAATCAAACTATTCTAGCTATATGGATATGCAGGATAATTTGAATAGTATTAAATATTCTTACTCGCCTAGTCTGTTTATGAATAATTTCAACCAATAACATTTTGAAATCATGTGATTATCACTTCTGCAATTAGAACTATATTTTGATAATCAGTTCCAATTCCAGAATGGAATAGACCTCAATTGTCATCTAAAGACTGATCCCTCTTTTGTTTAATAATTACACTAATTTGTTGTAAACGTGGTCTTCTAAATTAGCTGTCATTATATATCAGCATCACTGATTGGTTCTTGTTGTCTGTTATGCTCCACTCAATATCAGGGACAACACAGCATGTGGACGGAAATGAGGGACACCTTGTGTGCTCCCCAAAGGTCACGTCCATGTTGCCATAACAGCGCCTCACAGACTCCACGACTGATCCGCGTCACCATGTTGACAGCACGGCCGCCAGATGGTGTATGTCTTATCTATGAAAATGTCAACTTTATTATATATTGTATACCCATTCACCTCAACATTCACATTTACTTAAGGACTGTCAACATACAGATGTTGACACTATTCTCCTTTATCACTTAGCTCACAATATTTTATGTCAGTCACCGAGTGCAAGGAGGAGAGTTCAGTCAACATTGTGACTACAGTTAGTAATGTTACAATCAACACCATGACTGACGACTATTTGTGAATGATAGAATACATTTGTCAGCATTCAAAAGATATTATTGTTCAATGTCTACATGGTAATTACAATTATTTTTATTATCTGTGCGTTACTAAACAAGATAGGAAGATACACAATGTTCAGCACTTCTTGGTCATTGGAAATTTATGTTAGTAAGTGTGAATAACAAATATTGTCAAATAAATATATCTTTCGAAACAAAATAAAGACCACCTGAAATTCAGATTATAAAGACTTCTATTATGAAGCAGGCATCATTATTCACTGATTTGTTGATTTGGTCATGAATCAATGCCTGGTGGAATATAGGTCAATATCATGAATAATACATCTAAAGTGAGTGACTGAATCTTGTTTTAGCTCATCATTTGGTCACACTTTAATGTTATATGACTGAAGAGTTAGTTGCTAGAGAGATGAAACAATCAGACCCAAGCCTTACATTTATTAGATGAAACATCCCACATAGAGGTAATAATGGGATTTGATCACATGGGCTTAAGGCATACAATGGACTTTGCCACTCACTGCACTACTTGAGTATTCTTTATACATTTAGAGGCAACAAGATATATGTCTTCAGGGTTTATCTGTTAAAGGAATCCTCGTAGGCCATCACTGTTGGAATTCTGATTTGACATATTATTCCCTTTCTGGTGATAACCTTCCTTTATGGCTCAACTCTCTTAAAACCATTTTAAATCAAAGAACCCCAGTGGCAGCAGAAGCAGAACCTGGCATAAATGATAGTTGGTGTTCATCTAAGACAGTCCCAAAAGTGGTCTTATAAAACAGGTTTTGCTTTTAAATTGTTTTAATTAGTAGAATGCCTTAGTTAATAAGAAACCAAAAAAAAGGTCCTGTACGAATATTTGTTTTTAACTTATGCAACAGGAACAACTTTCCTATAGTAATTTAATCTACAATAAAACATTAGCTTGTAATTTATATAACTGGGAATGTTCATTCTGTTTTAATGCAGCTGTAAGCAGGGCTAGAATTTTGAAATTTATTCATGCAAAGATTCACATAATTTTTTGTTTGCAAGAATCACTGTTTATTTCATGCAAAATTCACCAAATATTTAGCATAAACTACATAAAACACTGAGACACATATGACTGTTCATGATAATTACTTTATTAATAATAATAGTCAAGTAAGCATCACAGAAAATAGTTGTAATTACACTTATAGATATAATTACATGATTTTTTAAAGTGGGAAGCTAACATGAATACAAGTTGATTCTCTCAAATCGATTTTGCAATAATCAGTGTTGATTCTAGCCCTGTGTAAGTATATTTACTTTCTACCTTAGATGTTTACACAACTCAAAAACATTTTACCATTTACTTAACTGTAAGAACAGTTTATCTTAAGGAGTTATAAGAATGTTTATTGTATAATTTACACAGATGTAAACACATTTAATATTGTTGTATACATGATAGTAAGATAATTTACTTTCCAATTTATAAAAGCTCAATAAACATCACCATAGTTGATGCCATATTTAATCTATCCATTTAGAAGATACCTTTAGGTGATATTCTATTCACACCATTCTATAGAAATTAGAACAGCCACTTGATGGGTGCCTGGTCAAACAATGAATGTTGACAGCCTATCACCATGAAATATATCATTAGTTCATAAAGTTTATGGTCACAATGTATTAGGTTATGTTAGAAGGGGACACATTGAAGAATGCATTCATCTGATCACTGTACAGGTTTTTTTATTTACACTATAGTATGGTAAAATTAATTTCTGAGACCACTGAAACAACCAATAAAAGGTGATGCTTTCAGTGTTTGTGAAATATATTGATCCGAAATTGTGGCTCCAGAAAAACATCCTCCCTGACAAGAACCTGATGTGGAAACATATCCTAAAAATCACCGCTGAATATAACCTTGAATCAAATATTGTGATGTGATGTAAAATTAATAAATTGCATTGATTATAAAAATAGACAAGAAACAATTGATGCAAAACTATCCGTTGCTTAATTACCGTTCATTGATAAACAAAAAATAAATTTGGCATTTTACATAGTCATAGCTGCTTCATTTTAACCATTAAACATGTTACTGACTGATTAAAAATAACTTTAGATGGGGATACTTGTGCTCAAATATAAATGGGTGGGCCAATTTTTCTAGTGGTATTTTTTTCAGGTGTAACTTTCAGAGATGAGAGAGTAGATCTTTGAGGGAGGATAAAGGAAAACAAAATCATTTTAATGTGTTATCTATTGCTAGTGTCATGACAATTTAATTAAATGCATGTACATTTGTTATACATAAGTGGAATGAAATTATGTTAGTGTTGTTTTTGGTTGTGCACTGTTAGGTCATAATCTATTAATGAAAGTTTGGTTTATGTGTACTCAGAAAGCGGTGTCTACCTGTCTGTCATTATTCCTTTGTGCCACTGTCGCTCCCTTTGTCATTGGCTGGGACACGCACACCACATTTGTGTAAATTCCATAAAAATTGTATTTTTCTCCTATTAAAGCATTACAGTTTCACATTACTTTGTTTAGGTAGATAATCGTTAGAATAATTTGTGATTAACTTGTTGTTTACCCATTCCCAACAGGAGAGCTGTAATCGTCATGGTGATGAAGACCTACTGCCATATTTGAAGCCATCCCATAAGAACGGGTCACGTCCTTCTTCAGTGCCCTCCGGTAGCAGCCGGAAGAGCAGTGAGCAGATGCGTCCAGTGAGTGCGCCATCAAAATCACACGACAAGCGAAGTAGGTCAACTGAAGGTCAGAGGGTAAGTAGATCACATTTGTATGCTTCTGAGTAATACTTCTTCATTTGCATTTAATCTACATAATTCACATATATAGGTATATATATATATATATATATATATATATATATATATATATATATAAAGCACAACTAAAAGTAATCCATATTTCCACTTTTCTCATAAACATCCTTTTAAATGAACATCCGAAACTGTCCACTAAGAGAATAATTGTCTTCATTAGCTAACCGAAATACTATCAAAAGTGATTCCTTTAAGACATGTTTTACTCTATTACGTATATAAACATACATCAGCTCATTCCAATAACAGGGCCAGACATTTATGATGCTGGATGAGGAAGGCATGCCACGGAGTACACGTGGGAGATCGGCTTCTGGAAGTTCTGATTCAGACTCACGTGGTAGGAGGAGTGCTCGAGGTCGATCAAAGAGTACATCAAAGTATCCAACAGAAGAACTAGATGACAGGCATCTGTACTCAGTAAGTATAACCTGCTCTATAACAGTTAAGAGTATAACAGTCAGTATAATGATAAGAATATAATGATTTGTGTAACTTTGAAAACTATTACTGTCAATATAACTGTTAAAAATTTTGACATGTATGCAATTATAGGTAAATGTTGTATATTAAGATCATTTATGATATTAATGTAAAAATTGAAATAATGTTTTGAATTGGAATTAATAAGTTATTTTCTCTCTTGACGTGTGAAAGACGCATAGATTTTGTTTTATAGACAATTCTGTAAATTGACTTTCAGTTAATTCCATATTGAACAAATTACTAGCCATATGCTGTTTTTTAATGATTAATGATCATGTCCAGTGTCAGTGTATGTTCTGTTATTCCAGTTAAACTCCCAAAGTCTGAGGGACTACACAATGGCAAGGTATGATATGGACTCAACACGTGGTCCGTCCCCATACCGACTACCACAGTTACCACCCGATATGATGCCCACTCCACCAACATCTCGCTCACCACGATCTACGAACCGCCCTCAACATCGTGGACGATCTGCAAAAAGCCAGAGCAAACAAACAAACACCAGTAGATCAAACAGGGTTAGTGTAAAATTATGTTATGTCTCCGGAGATGAGCAGAATATTGAAAACTAATCAATTGGTAGGCCTCTTGGCTCTTACCATATTCTTGCTACTGCTAAAAAAGGTTGTGGGACACCATTTTTGAAGCTCATAATACGATCTGCACATGTGTTGAAAATCTAAATTTGATCATATTTATAAGCATATATAACAATGATATATGTTTTCTGAGGCTTTCTAAATTGATTGTTATGATTAAAACTCATTTTGGCTGCGAGTCTGAGAACACTTAATTTTTAACCTTTTCAAGATCTTGCAGCACTTGATTTTCTTTATAAGTAAAATATGCTCATTGGAGTTTGCCAGGAAAACATATCATTATGCATGCCAAACTGAAATGGAATAATTCTTTGTTCTCTAGAATTCTGATGCAGAATGTCAACATTCGTCAGAAAAAGTATGCACAAAATGTAGCCATGTAGACAGTTTTGTAGTCACTATTTGTCAGTTTTACATTTGTTTCATATTCTCCATGTTTTTTTCTTCTCTCACTTCTATCTGTTCTTGTATTCAAGTTATATATTTATGTCAAATGCTGTGTTTGGTATTTGTGTGGCTTGCATGCAAAATTTTAATCAAATCTTTAAGACATTACAGTGTATGTAATCACTTCTGTTTTTTTTTTCTTTTTCTGAAACAAATATTTTGTACAAATTAACAGCTCTAAAAACAATTACATTCACCTTTCAAGTGATTGGCTTTTTGATTAACTGGAATTTCACATAAACAGATCAGAGATGCCTCCTGAAATGTGTATGGAAAGGTTGATTGTCCAGACTCTTGATCAGCTAGTTTATAATCTTGTCCCAGCTAGTAGTGTGATTAATCAAAAGTTGACCATACATTTCTCTCACTGTATGAAATTCTTTCATGTAGTGGCTCGTCCATTTTTCATAAAAATAAATCATTAAACAAGACCTTATTTATACTAATAAATTGTTGCTTGTATGAAAATGAACTATTATCATGTCTACCTTAGCTGTATTGTGTCAGCCGGTATCTGCTTAAATTATACTCAAACCACAATTGTTTTGTCAATGATTAATATTTCCTATTAATGTGTTGGTCTTCTGCTTTTTGTGTTAATCTTTTGTTGATTTTGTAATTGACAAGTTTGGGCTCCAATAAACATGATACTTGAAGTTTCTTCTGTAATGGGAAGCTTGATTTATGATTGTGAATTGTTATTTGAAGCTTTCTTTTTCCTGATCATTTAAGTTACACATCTTAATTGTGTTCACTATATCTTGGTCTGATATTTTGAGTAGTAGTCATAGTAGTAGTAGTAGTAGTGTGTCTCAGTATTAGTTGTTTGTCTCCCTTATAGGTTATAGTGGCATAATGTTTAAGTAAAATGCTAGAAACCATCAAATGGATAATGATCTTTCCCATGCACAGCAGGGGGGGGGGTGCATATCTGAGCCTGAATGGGTACTGCAATTGGGCATGGACTTTGATAGTTACTCAAGCCACATGCATCCATAATTGGCTGGCAGAAAAAGTATACTCCCAGGTTGTCAACATTAGCACAGGATTGTGCAGATCTCCTGGTTGGTCAAAGTATACATGAAATAATCTTGGCCCTGGCCAAATTGTATAATTCTTGAAGCTGGCTATTTTGTTGAATTTCTTTGGAAGAGATTACACACAGAGCTGTAGTTCAGGCACTAAGTTTGGCTGCATATTATATACTGAGTTGAGAAAATTGTTGGACAAAATGTTTCCACATTTTCGGAACACTTTTTTCATTGTGTTCATAAAAAGATTTTGTTTAATTTTGAGCCACTTGCTGAATGATTTTAAGCGGTATTAAAAATAGTTTGATTGGCTGTAGGTGGTCAGCATATTTCTGTTCCCTGTATATAATTCTCAGTTGGCACTTTTTGAAAATAAATTTGCAAATTTTCATATGATGCTATCACCAAAGATAATAGGCATTGAGAAGTAGCTAACTGACACATAAAATGTCCAATAATTGAACTGATGATGACAGAAACAAATAAATGAAATGAGCTGGAGATTGATTTGTAATAAGCTTGTATGTAAATGTACACCCATGTCCTGTTTTTGTTCATCAGGGGCAGCTAATGTTGCATCGCCAGGAACCAGCCATGAAGCACCAGGAGCGAGTACAGACACTCTGTGATGTGAACATGCATTACTTCGGCAACAGTCTCAGTCTCGAGTATGAGAGATTTGATCCACGTGACGAAGTGATGGTCGAGCAGCAACACTGTGGCGGCAACACGCTGATAGTATTCCGAGAGAAGATACTGCCAGGAAGTAAGTTGATTAATGCATTTCCAAATGTATTTTGTATGCATACCATATTTGTATATATTTGTATACCATATTTCACTGTAAAGGCTTATTTGGCAATGAGTAACAGCGCAGTATGTGGTGGGGAACACTTCCCTCCCTGAAAACAACAGATAATCCCATGATAGCTGAATAGCTTGAGTAATATATATCAGTCAGAGATAGATATATATATATATATATATATATATATATATATATATATATATGCATTGTAAGTGCCACAAGATTAGATTATTCACAGCTGTTTTAGACAGTATATAAAGTGTGCAAAAATTAGCTGCTAGATTTATGATAGATACTTACAATAATCCACTTATTGATAAGCTCATGTCTGAAACAAATATTTTAGCTTTTTAGGTTTTATTGAAAGTTAGTTTTTCTTAATAATAATAATAATGGTCGAAATGGCAGTTATTTTACGTGGCTTAGCTACCTCAAATGAGGGAGACGCATATGGTGTGTTATTTACTGCTTCACCACTAGGACTTAATTCTAAATAAATTTAGAATTTACAATATATGACATATTCATATATTCAGTGGAGAAAACCTTCCCAGTTGTCTGGTTGGATGAAATATTCCCCCCCCCCCCCTACTGTAGTGTCACGGCCGGGATTCGAACCTCCGACCTCCCACACAGCATGACCACGAGTAAGAAAGTCACACACTCTTACCAACTAGGCCATAGAAGTGGTATAAATTTGAAATGCTTAGCTGTTAGTCAGTAGACTCAATTTGGTGTTATTCTAGTATTATCCACCACAGGATCACCTCATGATAGGTAATTTCTTGATGTCTCAGCATTTAAAATGTTGTTGTTTTCTTACAGACGATTTCACGTTTACCTCGCGACGTCACCGTGGCTATCCATTCAGCTTGACCTTCTATGTTAATGGTGTGTTAGACTGTCGACTGAGTACCTGCTGTGAATATAAACACCAGTCTGGTGCCAGACTTGGTGGCAAACAGGGACATTTTGGCATGATTGGAATAGATGGCACATCACCCTGTTACAGGTCAGTCATATGCCGTAGATCCCGGCCATTAAGCCGAGGTAGGTTTTTAGGTCTAAAATATCATGATTTATGGTCCATTGAGCCAACCTAAAAATCTGAACTTTTCCCTGCAGTATTTCCAGGTGACGTTTCAAACGCAGGAGATAGTTTTGTTTTCATAATTCGTTCCAATGTGTTTTGTATACTGTCACTAGATCAAGGCAAATTATAACGATCATTTACACAAACTGTTAGCGCATAGGTAGGACCTCAAACCTAAATTAACGGTGTGATTAAATATTCAATGAACCGAATATGAAGTCAATTACTACTGAGTGTTTGATAGTACGTTTTGGTCACTAACGCTGCAGTAACCGAGACAATGTAAATTACCGGTATATGCGGTCAGTTAGTAACTAACTCTCTATTGAAAATAAATTAATCAATCAGTAATTATCCCATTATTAGTATAAATATGCCCACACAAAATATGTAGATCTAAGGGGGGTAATGGCTAGAGTCTAATGTCTATGCCGCCAAACGAGTGAGATACGACGCTCTTGGGACAGAATGTCTTGGGTATGAGTTGTCTTGTTAATGACACTACCTTCGAATTGAAAGGTGTGAAATGCGCTATTGAGTCCAACAACATTTATCCCTAATTACAAAAATCAGATAATTCTATATATAAATATTGATTTTCATTATAAAGCCATGTATAATTATCATCAACTTGTTTGACTTCTATTTTCACTCCATGACTGCATGAGTTTAAATCAAAATGACGATTGATGTCCGTTTAGATCTAGACTAATAATAATAATAATAATGTATATTTAATAAAGTGCCCTTACTAGCAGGAGCCATTCAAAGGCACTGTACAAATAATATGTAATATAATAATACCCCAAATAATGTCTGCAAAAACCCTGTAATGATTTAAAAGATAATAATTATTTATCTGTGAAAGCGACCTTAAATAGGTGTGTTTTTAGAAGAGACTTAAAATTTCCAAGAGATGACGCATTTCTAATATTTGCCGGCAAATTATTCCACAAAGTGGGGGCTGCAACACTAAACCGCACAATCACCATATGACTTGAGCCGAGACACTGGCACCTGCAATAGTATCTGACTGGATGACCTGAGTTTTGGGGATGACTTTCTAATGGAAACCAGTTCACACAGGTATTCTGGCGCCATATCATTAATAGATTTATAAGTTATTAACAGAATCTTAAAATGGATACGCTGTCTAACAGGTAGCCAATGTAGTTTTTGAAGAATTGGGGTGATATGATCATATTTTCTAGACGGCTGCTAACACACTGAAATATTTTCTCCCAATGACTGGATTTCTTGACACTGAAATAGCACCGGCCATTAAGCCAACCCCCCAAAATAAGGGTCAAAATGTTGACACAAAGTCTCGGCTTAATGGCCGGAACCTATGGTATGTAACAATTATAAATCATCTGAGCACAGCTGAGGCCATAATGCAAAGGTGATGAAATTCTGTGTGTGTGTGTGTGTGTGTGTGTGTGTGTGTGTTTAGGATAAGGCACTGGAACAGATAATCAAAATACATTAATATAAATTCTGGAAGATGCATCTGGGGACTTCGCCCAAAGCACCAACTTTTCAGGCTGAGAGATATGTAATGTCTCACCAGTTTCCTACCTATGTGTAACTGGCTGAAATTATGAACACCTTTACATCTATAACAATCTGTGCATTAATTTTGTTCTATTGCTTTTACTTAAGTAACCAGATGCTTGAATTTGTTGTTATAATAACCCATTTCATTCAACAGATGTCAGATCAACAATACAAACAATAAGAAGAAGCGAAAGAGGAAGTTGAAAGGCAAGAAGGAAGCAGATGATGAGGATGAGAACGTTCACGTTGCAGTTGAAGAAGATGACAAGAACAGCAAGGATGTTAATGTACGAGGTATTGGAGATGATCAGGACATACACATGGTGAAAGGTAAATCTCTCTCAGTGTGTGTTTGTGTGTATATGTGTGTGTGTGTGTATATATGTTTGTGAGAGAGTTGATGCTTGAAATAATTTTTACCATGTGCTGTTGTGCTGTGGATAGCACTTAATTATACTTCAGACAGAATTGGAATTATAACAACATAATTGGTGACAGTGCTTCTGTCAAAGATCACAATCTGAGGGAGTGTGAAACATTTCTTAATACATTAGATCTTCAGCTGCTGTATATATATATATATATATATATATATATATATATATATATATATATATTGCATTTTCAGTAGATGTGATCTTGAAATATTTCCAAATGTCTAATATATATATGAAAAGTGCAGTGCTTGAGATTTTTTATTTCATTAGTACCTCATCAGGTGTAATAAATTTGCCAGTTCTGAATTTTTGTTAATAAAATTAACTGATATTTCATGATGGTAATTTGACTTTTCCTTGTCAATAGATGACTCCATTGAGGTTCCTGTTGAAGATGCAATGTCTGGTAAGTTAAATATGAATGGAAGTATATGTTTAATGCCAGTATTTCAAATAATAAATTGCATTTATGTTCTGTCCTTTTGTTAATTCTGAGCTGAAGTGATCTTTTCAGGATGAATTGTTCTGTTAATCATTTAAAATGTTATATAACAAAATAATGTCATTGCCTTAATTGTGGACGTGATTGGAATAAGCTCACAAACCTGTAATCTGATTGTTGAATTTAAATCTGAAAGAACCAAAGGGAAGTGAGACTGGAATATCCTTAGATGACAGTGGTCCACCTCCAGTGATATTGGAGGAGTCAGATGAAGCCGAGGAAGCATCAGGCATGTTTTGTGCACATCATTTAAAGATTTATTCAGTGTTTTCCCAATCCCCACTCATTAGTTGGTTAGCAATAGTTAATAAATATTAAGTTAATTAACAATTGGGGACTGCACACATTGTTTCCTCTTGTTAGTTACTGGTCACCATGACAACTGTAAATGCAACATTATAGTTGTTATTTAGGTGTCAAGCACATCGTACACATAATCTGTAAGATATTGTGTGCTCTGGGATGCATGGATACAATTTTGGTATCATAACAAGTACAGTCACTGTAGAAGCAGTATAGTGTATGTTAGCATTTAAAGAAGTACAACAAGTTTGGCATGTGTGCATGCATGTTGGGGGGGGGGTATATTACATAAAGACACTGGACATATGTTTTCATTCATTCTGATGATGTTATTGTGACTTATTGAATTTTTATTGAATGAAAATTTAACAAACAGGAACTAAAACGTGTATCAAAACTTCAGCAGATGATATATTTATCATGGCTGAAATCAGTCATGTAGTTAGTGACTTGACTTTAAAATGGGGCTACTCCAAACCTACTTAATATGAAGGTGTTTACTCTTTCATTTCACTTCATTAGCTTCAAATACTACTTTATGTGGCCCCTAGTTTAAGTTGATGAATCTTTGACTGGATGTATATATCTAACATTATTGTATTCCACTAAATTGTGGTGCCACAAGAATATTCCAATGGAAAAACCATATAATTTTAAAGGGAATTTCGAAAACTAATCCAGATGTTTTTGCATCACAATGGTGAATTTTACTCTGTTTAGTTATGCAAACATTTATCCTCACACTATGACCTTCGAATTTTAATGAGTGTATTTCTCTCTCTCTCTGTGTATGTGAGTGTGAGAATCATTCTTGGTTTACTACTAATATTCTATTTTGTTTTATATTACTCAATCGCTGTCATTAATATTAACACCATATTATAACCTTTGATGTTTGTTATTTGTATCTCTTTTTGCTAATGCATTGCATGTTTTCAGTCACAAGAATACACGTGAAATTTAGCATGAATGGAACTGATATCTGTACTGTACTGGGATCAACTGGCCAATTCTGGGGATTATATACTGAACATTTAATGTAAAATATTCAGTATCATTAATGAACAGTTTCATGGAAACATTTCCATATCACCTTTGGTTTTATAAATACAGATAGTTAACTATATATATATATATATATATATATATAAAGAAAAGGCATCTAGAGATTTGGGGATTATAATTTTTTTTAATTCCTGAATTTTGTTAGTAAATTGATGTTGATTTGGTTTTCTTTCCAAATGAGAAATCTGAAAGGTAAAAATTTCAGGTATAAGAATCTTTTCTAGTAAACACTTGACAGATGTAGAGGATGATTTCTTTTTGACCAATTCTGTGTTTGCTGGTGATGTTTTGAACCAGTTATTGTTTTAGGATTTAAATCGGGATTTTATTTGAATTTTAGTTTTTGATATTACTCAATCTACACAATTTCTAATATCACAAACCACTATAACACACCATCTATATATAATGTGATCTAACAGACTGTGTACAATATGTTACATAACACTATATAGAGTTCTTGATCTAATACACTGTACAGATTCTGTTTGTGACATGCTGTGCCTCTTAGTTTTTTTCTTAATGTTTTCTTATAATTGATGCTCAATTTCTTGCACCTCTGAAAACCTGCAGATAATTATGAGGAGGATTTTGATGATGATGATAGTTCTGATGATGAGAGTAGTGATGATGAAGAAGCCAGAACCAGTTCTGATGAGGGAGAGAGTTCACGTGAAGCTGAGCATTTTAGTGACAAAAACAATCATCGAAGTGACGTTGAGACATCAGATGAGAGAAGTGAAGATACAAGGAGTATTCACTCAGACTATTCAAGGTCAAGCATGAGGTCAACTTCTTCTGAAAGCAGTACATTACGTGGTCGAGGGCAATCTGGATCCTCACTGCAGTCAACAAGCAGATCTTCAGTCAGATCTTCAGTCAGATCATCAGATAAGTCGCCAAGCAGATCATCAACTGTTTCTAGCTATACTTCAGATGACCATGAATCAAAGCACAGCAGTGCATATGATGATGGTCACACAGGATCGGATAATAGCAGGTCAGGGTCAACTGATGGAAGGTCATGCTCGGTGAATGAAAGGCTAGGTTCAGAAAATGAGAAACTACAATTGGTAAACGGGATGAAACTGGACAAACTTTGCTCTCCTCGAGGTGAGAGTAGTGAGTATGACCTGCAGACAGCTGGGCCCCAGAAACTGGTCGGCGTCAGATTACAGTCAGATGAAAAAAGTAAACTGAATGACCCATGGCTAAATCCGAAGATGTCAGTTGGCTTGAACAGCCTCTCACTCAATCATCAAACTGAGGAAACATCAGATGATGGAAATGGAGAGAGTGCAGACTCTACCAAAAAGGTAGACATTGTGAGGAGGAGAAAATTACGGGGACGCCATCAGAGGTTGGAGAAAGGTGACTGAATGATGGTGTCAGGCATCAGTTCGCACACTTAACAAGCTTGCTTAAAAACATTGAGCATCTTGCTAAGCTTAAGTCTGTCCCTCTTGTGTGTGTGTGTGTGTTGCTTTTTGTTCAAAATAGGCACACTAATAGCACTTTATATATATATATATATATATATATATATATATATATATATATATATGATGGTGGCTTATTTATAGAAGTGTTTGTGTTTATTTTAATTATGTTCATTAGCATGCAAACACACACACTTGTGAATTCTGTGTGTAAAACTAATTGTTATTTCTGCTGGTGTTGTCTGATATATCCCTGATCTGGACACATTTTAGATAACCAATATTAATCAGTTGTTGCCTTATAATATTGACACTGTAATATATTTGTTTCAATAATATATACAAAGAGCATAGCATTCTGTAATGCTACCTATATGACAGATGGCATGTACATAGACTGACCAGACACACTGTCATTATCACTAATGCTTATTTGTAGGTCAATGCGTTCATGAAATGATTCCTATTTTGTGGCCTTCTCATTATGTCATCTAGCTGCTATTCGATATTCATTTGAATGATCACCCTATTTTTCAAAGTATATGTTTGTTGTGCAACATACTCAAGCCTTTGATGACCATAGGTCATATATCTAGTAATGTAGCTCCTACTTATTAATAGACAGAATTAAAATCCTCTTTCTTTTTTAATTTCTAATTCCACTAATATTTAAATACCTGAATAATTTGTGGGGAAAAGGAAATTCTTCATTATTTAACTTTCATGTGGCATTTGTTTATAAATAATAATGATAATCAGAAAGATGAGTTTCTCTTATTACATAAATACATAACTGAATTGAGTAATATAGAATTGGATAAATTCACAATGTTTTTAATTTATCTACAGTAGCATGTACATGCAGAATACATTCTGATTTTAATTTCTTCTTGCCACTCGGCAGTAGTTCAATAGAATATCTTATAAAAGAGAATTCAATTGAAATTATATATATATAGTTGTAACTTTAAACTAAACAATTAATTAATTTTGTAGGTATCTGCCTTATAAAGTGTTTTATTTACTACTAGCTTTAACATTCAAACTTCCATGCACAACTGCGTTTTTATTAAATACATTACCAGTAGAACCTGTCTGTAACAACCACCTGCAGTAATGTACTGTGTGTTAGCTTGAATGATCTAGGTGATTGTGAGAACAAATTCCAGTGTACAGCATGTCAGCCTTTGTGTTTTAGCTATGGTTATCGATGAATGATAATATTTCAAGTGACTTACACTATTTGTAAATGATATTGTACAATACACATTTATCCTGTAATTCTCACTTCTCCCCTATCAAAGGGAACTAACACATGCTTAGCCAGCTTTAGCAACACACTGCCTTGTAGATACAGTAGGACCTTTTCTGATGACCACTTATTCTAATGAATGACCATCTTAAACAGAACATACCCTATTAGATCACCTGAACTAGTGCAGAGTGGTCATTTTAGACAGGTGTTACTGTATTTCTGTGGTCCAGTTTTCAGCGCCTTCCATTTTCTCATATCAGAAATTTATATATATATGTGTTTATTTCTATAATTAAGTTAATAATGTTTTGTAAATCTGACTTGTGCATGTTTGTTCATAGAAAATATTTGGCACAAGTTAGTGAATAAGATGCAATATGAATTTTTAAATATAATAACAAAAAATATAGCTGTAAAAATCAGTAACGCTCAGTCTGGCTCCCTTGTAACATGGTGTATGGGCTCCATAGATGTGAATCACATTACAAGTGGAACATGGATAGTAATCGTATATTTGCCTTAATGGTGTGGGGGGGGGTAATGTATGACTTTTGCCAGTTAATTTTCTCACATAATCACAACATGATATAACTTAAGAAAGACTATCAATAGTTGTTTTTTGTGTCTAAATGACTAGTACAGTAATTTAATCCAATTAGAATGATGACTTGTGGCAATAAAGCCCTCAATACAGCCATATTGGCGAATTAAATGCTGCTTCACATTTATTCATACAGTGGAAAGCTATCAGAGGCAGCAGCTATATCGGTCATTAAATGGACGTTTATTCCGATGTAGAATTCCATGACTCTGTTATAATATGAACATGGTATAAATAAAATAACTGTTCCCAACCATATTTGAGGGAATGAGTATTTTGAACATCATCGTGGGATACCCGAGCTTATGATTCACATTGACATCCTCTTGCAATGCAGCCTCCAATTTCTCTTCAATAGTGTTGAGGTCTTATTTTTAGCATCTTGCTCGGGATCTATCATAGTTTTCTGCTTTCAGTATGAAAACATAGCAGTGTTTGTGTGGAAATATTTTCTTTAAATGCAGTTAATAAAAGGCAAATAAAACTGTGTATTGAGACATGTGTATTCAAAATCATTCAATGGATGGAACAAGATCGCTGGTGATTTGATTATCAGTGCCACATAAACAGATGTAAAAGATATGTATGGACGTGTACTTGTTCTAAAATGCAATTACAATGCAATTAAGTATTCATTTCTCTAGCCTTGATCAACTGCTTCACACCGGGTAATTAATGACCATTGGTAATGTTTGGGTTCTGACATATACACTGTTAAAACTTTTAAAATAATTTTTGTTAATGGTAAAAAGCCTATGATAAGTATTTTCAGTGGATTTACTAAGCACCACCGCAGTATACTGAACCATGTTATAAACGAGCCGTGCTGTAACAAACATTTAACATGCTATCCTACTTGTAATACATATAATCCTAAAGCTTAAAGTGCTGGAAGCTGGGCATAATGTTACATGTATTTTGTTATGTTTTCTGTTTTGTTCATGTGATGAGAGTGAGTGTGTGTTCATTAGCTGCCGATAACTACTAGTGACATGTCTGTTGTCAATAAAACTGACGATGTCTTCTTCTGCGTCTATTCCTTTAATGCACAATCCTCACTGTGTTTCATCTAACGACAAATTTCTGCACATACAGACTATTATAATACAATCAACTCTCATTTAACTGGCTCCTAATATTAACAAGAATTTTGATTAAACAATTAACAAAGATGTCTCCAAGTATCAAGTCTGGATATCATAAGAAATAGCAAGATTCCCAGATGGCTGGCTTATCATAACCTTGATCGATCGTGGTAGCCAGGATATTTGAAAGTTGATTGCAATGAAAGTTTACGCTTTTCAGTAATTTTTTTGTTTATTACTGAAATTACATCAGAAAAATTGCAGCTATCTTGGAAGTAAAATGCAATTTAGTGTTAGTGTTTTAATCTGGTGTGACAAAAACAGTGATATCCAGGTTCAAATCCAGTGTATGCTGATTCCATGCTGCCACAAGGGTCTGTACCTGATTATCGTGAATTATCTGCCTGTAATTGACAGCTACGAGCAGCCTGGGTGTACCCTCAGGGAGGTTGGCAGTAATGCTAGTGTTTACAGGTGTATAAATTGGTTTTTCAAATTGCAAAATAGAAAGGTCTTTAGATCCGTGACAGTTGAGTGATTGGCCACTGCCATGGGAAGGCTTCAATAGGTTGGCTGTTTTACTTGCAGCAGTTGGACTCGAATCAGGATTTAAACCCTACCAGCTAAGCCATGTATATCTTTCCGGATCTTTTTAATTCATCAGCTCCTCCTTTAGCTCCGTTATTTGGGATCATCTTGACAATGGATTGATGTACTTAGGATTGTAGTTTATAGCACAGTCTATTGGAAAGTAAGAACCTCTCAATAATGCATTAAATTGTCACTGCGCTATGAACCTGTGGATCAGAGTTTGAATCCCAGTGTTATCCATGTTTGCAGTATGTTTCCCTTTTACCAGATGCGACCATCACTAAAGCTGAATAAAACACTCACCCTATAATGTATCACTTTTTGCACATTTGTAACGTTTATCATTTGCCTTTTGATTTAAAGTGTTTTCTTTAATTGGATTTTTCTTTATGTTTGTGCGGGGTTAAAACACTGCGCCACAAACGCATCCAGCTTCTGGCTTCAAATCATGCTCAAACCTGTGTTTGTGGACGTTTCTCAGTAAGTCAGCCCTTGCCGAGGCTAAACAGACTAATCGACCAACCATGATTATTGTGAATGAACAAACATCTGATCATGCCACCTGGCAAGCTTGGAATTCTCCTGAAATTAGTCACTCAATTAGGGCTAGTATTGAACACTGTTCTGCAACCATATGCTTTTTGGAGCTGTGCTAATGCTTATGAATTACTGAAAATTCTGGAATTAATTTAATTTAAGCAGTAAAAGTGTAAACAATTTTGGGAAAAAAACATAGTTCAATCAAGGCTGATGTTATTAAGAATATTTAGGCCAATGAGTAAGTCAATGAATTGAATAGTGGAAAGGCATTACACAATTTTAATTTCTGCTGGACGCAGCCAAGTTTGGAAAAAAATTATTTTGTTTACAAAATTAAAAACAGGCATTTTATTTAAATAAGATTTTTTTAAATTTAAATCAATTTTAAAAATTTTATATTCTGGTGACAAGTCCCCACATTTCTCTGCCACATTTCTTGCATGCCATATTGCTTTCCCCCACAACTTGAGTCTTATAAAAGTAGAACCACACACTATCCTGCTTTCTGACATTGTGAAGTGATAAAATACACAATATTGTAATGTTTGTTTCTGATATGTATTCGGAATGAGATCACAATATCAGTAGGGATTCTATGTGAATATGCACCTTGTATGCCCATCCTGACTAAACATGCATAGAAAAGGTGTGACTTCGTGTATCAGATCATCTCCAAATTCATCTGATTTACCACATTGAAGCAACACAGCTTCACTTGACACCTTCTATTGTGTTCATCTCCCAAGATCATCCCAATCAGAGATTTGGGAGATTGGTTACTGATTAGCATTACTTGTAGACTGTACACAGTGTTGAAATGTAACTGCAATTTAATTATAATTATATGTAAAAATCTTTATAACTAACACAAGTATCAATAGATTTTAAATAGCATTTCATTTTTTGTTTAATCAATAAGAATAAATACAATAATCTTTAAAATCAGATTAATTACACAAAAATCAATAAAACATAATAAAAATCTCTAAATCCATGATTTTTGCAGATTTAATTCAAATGTTTTAAATCAATCAATTCTGGAAGCAACACAACCTACCGATGAATATAAGGTTGCCATCAAAGTTTTTATATATACTGAAAACATGTCCTTTAGTCATTTTGGTAATTTCAAGTAGTCTGATTCAGTTTTATCATAACAATATCAGACTTCTACAACTACCTTATACAAATTACAAGAAAATTGATACTGTACTGGTGTATTGATATATATTACAAAAGTACCACTGTAATACATTACGAATAATTGTAATTTCTAATTGCTAATAATTGGTCATTGAATGATATTTTAAATAATGCAATTGAAAAATAATTGAAGAACAATTTATGAGACTAATTTCATTAATTCCAGTTATTTTTTAATCCTAGACTGATTCCAGTTGTGAAATTTTACTTTATATTTACCTTTCAATTCCAATTACAAGGTAAATCAAATTCTGAGCATTAATCTGTAAATATAATTTTGTTAGTTTACTTTAAACCAATATTTCAAGTTAGCTTACAGTTATCTTCCATCTCCAGTAGTCAGTAATATGAAACCATGCAACTGGAAAAATTTCCAAATTATGTAAAATATTCTGAAACAGACCAACCTCCAAATCTTTTTGCTCTCATATTGCTTTCTTTGGAGTTTTGGGGAAAGAGGTTGTTTTGATCACTCTTTGAACATTACATTATGCCCACACCACTCAAATACACACTATACTCGCACACAAACATGCACACACACACTCGCACATGATTCAGTTGTTAAAAGCACATATAAGATCTCTATAATCATCCTGGCACCTAAGTACACATAGAAATACAGACTTTGATCAAGGAATCATTGGAAAAAACGTCACAATGGAGCACCACTCTGCGGTGTCCAGGATTTAGTATCAGCCCACCATGTCATCCTGCGTGTCACAAAAGTTGAATGAGAATGGTCAGCACTAAACGATCTGTTCTACAAATGTGAT
Organism: Paralvinella palmiformis; assembly: GCA_025642065.1. Taxonomy (NCBI): domain Eukaryota; kingdom Metazoa; phylum Annelida; class Polychaeta; order Terebellida; family Alvinellidae; genus Paralvinella; species Paralvinella palmiformis. Next base: position 429,552 of record JAODUP010000174.1, read on the forward strand.
GCTAAACACTTCAACATTCCTGTACTTATCGCAACAAACCAGTAGTGTCTCTTTCCTAGAACTTGGTGCATCTCCAGGTTGGCAAAAATTGAAAATGTTGAACATTGTCAATTATTTTAAAAGGTCTGAAAGCCATCTCTCAACTCAACCAGCTTAGCTACTATACATCACCTGCTCTCTCTTACTACATTGCTTTTTTTGCAGTTGTTACCATTTTTAATTTCTATTTCGTTTGTTTGTGGGAAACTCTACAATTTTGTATATTAAACACCACTTAAATAAACTAAATATATTTATAAAGTACTCATTTGGATCTGAACTAACAATCATTAGAAATTATAGTATATATATAGAATTTCTAATGATTGTTAGTTCAGATCCAAAAGAGTAATACATACGCACACACACTACATATATATATATATATATATATATATACTAAATTTCTAATGGTATTAATTCAGGTTCAGATGAGTACTTTACATTTTGATTAGTGTCAATGGCCTTAGACATTATGTGAAATCCATCCACCTCCTCAGTTTGGACCAGTGTGCTTACTGTTGCCATCACCAACTTCCTGTGAGGTATTCCCTATCATTGCTACCCATAATGTGTAGATTAATTCATTTACAAACATCCTCATAATATTATGGATGTTGATTGGAGGGAGAGACTGAAAGTACTCGTGATTACTCTTTTATCTGAGAGTAAAATCTCATTTTGTTTTTGTTCAGACTGAACATCCCAGTGCAGTGTTTGGAATAGGAGAGTTAATTTACATACCTTGTGTACTCGTGCAAGACAATGTTCAATTTCACTGATTATTTCCTCTTTTGGGTGAAGATTTGTGCTGCAGACTGTAACCCAATGTCTAGTTTTGAATCTAACTGTTACGGTATCTCAGAGATGTTTCATCTTATCATCTCATGGCTCTTGAGAGTCATTCCACTGAGACTGAATCAAAAAAGTACTTTATTTTTACATAATAATAATAATGACTAACTTACAGTGTTATGTACTGAAATATTTTATTTTTGAAGTAACTTCATACACTTTTAGTAAAAGTACACATATGGTTATCAAAACAAACAAAAATATTGAAGATTGGAATATTTTAAAATGAGTGGGATTTAAGAAGCTGACAAGATATTATGTTATGAACTTAATATGAACAGTAACTGGTTTGATACAATAAGTGAATACTTGGGGTAATTTTGTGTCACCAATAAAGTGGGAGATTTGACAAATGACCACCAAAAAATAGATGGAAAAAAAGAAATAAATGACAAAATTAAACGATCTTTTAATTTATTTACATTCTAGCATGTATTATATATATATATATATATATATATTCAGGACAGAAGTTCATTCATATTCAGGAGTTCACATTTCAAAAACTAAATGCTCATTGTCCACTTTACTTGACTCGTACAGTGTGAGCGATAACCAAGAGGAAATCGGATAGATCTCTATATTGTTCTGAGAAAAATCTTGACACAAATCGCAAATACCCTTCTCTCACCCCTTAGATGCCCGCTTCATGTGCTTCTTTGGAGTTTCAATTAAAGAAAAGAACTTTAATTGAAAATGTATTGCTTTGATCGATAAAAATATTAGTGGTAGTATTATTGGGAATAGCATATTTGGAAATGTTGACATTATACTTTAATATTTTAAAGCCCAAAAAAATACATGGTATAAAATTACACATTATAAAAATGGAAATCTAAACAAATGGAAAACAAATAGTTTTAGTTTAATATTTTTATTCTTGGTGGGCATTTGTCCAATCTCTCACTTTATTGGTGGGCATTTGTCCTGAGTGAGCATTTGTCTGGTGAGCATTTGAGGTTGCCTCAGAAGTCACGTAAAAAATTGCCATTTTGGCCATCATTATTATATTTTAGATGAAAGAAAGGAGATAATCAAGCACCCAGCACTTGGTGCCAAGAATCACAGATTCAATCCCAACAAGACGTCAAAACTTTTCCCGAGATTAATATTGGCTCACCACATTAAATGGCGCTGCCGTCTCCACTGAATTACTAAAAATAAAAGGGGACGTTAAAGACCCCCGAAGACGTAAAACACTCTGACAGTGACCACCCTCAGGTTATTTCGGCTCCATCTTTCCAGTACTGCTGCCCTGTGAGTGGTGAAGGAGGAGACTTCTCAACCACTCCAATATAGAGGCTGTGCCGAATAAGCTACAGCCTGGGAATTCTCCCCGAAAAACAAAGCGTTATAAGAAAATAGTGAAGCTGGTTTTGGATTATAATTAAGAGGATACATATAGAATTGATACACCAGTGATAAATTGTTATGATTTACACTTTCTGACTGATTCTAATCTAACCATTAACTTTTTATCTTTTGACAGGTTATCACTATTCAGATGAAGATTTTGAAGAGGGTGAGGAGAAGAAGGTATGAAGGATTATTTATTTATTTCAAATATTTTTTTTTTTAATTAAGAATCTATTTTTTAATGTTAATAATATGACAATAATACTTATATCAGTAATGATATTGTTGAAATGTCACACCAGGTGGCTTCTCAATGATATTTGGTGTTTTTTCTCTGATAGAGTGAAACTAGCAGCCGATCTTTATCTTCGTACTCTTCATCTCGAAGTTCATCAAGTTCATCAAGTATATCACGGTCATCTAGTCCTTCCCAGTCAAGCAATGGTGTGTATTATGTACTGTGTATATTGTTGTACTCACACACCCACACACACACACACACACACACACACACACACATGCATGCACACACAGTGATAAAGAGCAAGTAAGATACCATATCTTATATCCAGGGATGACTGAACTACTTTTATTTTGTAGAAGTAAAAGTAATATTGTAAATATCTACTTGGGTGAAAAGTCTTGAAACATTGTATAACAAAGTGAGCCTTCAAAAATGAGCTTCACCAAAACCTGGGGTACCAAATGTTAGCATTCTTACAAAACTCATTTCAATACCACACCATATTAAAATATTGTTTTATTCTTAAATTCATGAATGATACACAAGTTGGTGGCAACTTGTGATGATAGTTTGCAGTAATTGTTTCAGTTGCCTCTTAAATCTGTGTTGTGACTAAATAAGTAATGTATATATTGTGAAGTAAATAAAAGTAATGAAGTAGCAATTTACTGCAAATAAAACTACTTTGTTACATGTAAAAGTAGCTAATTGGTTGAAATCTTACTTCATTACTTCCACTTGAAAAACTACTCAAGTAGAGTAATGAAATAGTTTTACTTCATTACATGACACCCCTGTTTATATCAGATATCACAATAACCTGCTGAAGTTTCATATATTTTTAAAACAATTTAGAAATAAATGTGGTCATGATATATTCCATAATAGTGGCTTTAACAGTTTGGACAAGACTAACATGGAAATCCTGAGGTTTTGTCTATTTCATCACAGTCACTGATAAATACATCTATAAAGATATACCTGTTTGCACATGACCACATATCTATCCAAAATAGCTTTACAGAATAAAGATTATAAACATGTATGTGCTGTTATGTTTTAGATGTTCTCTGGAACATCACAGTGTACACGTCCAAGAAACAATTCGCTGGTACTGATGCCCAGGTGTACATCATACTTCATGGTGATATGCCATCCAAGAAAAATGTGAAAAGCGACAAAATCATATTGGACAACAGTGATGACAATTTTGAGAAGGGCAGAAAAGATGAATTCAAGCGTGATGCACCAAACTTTGAAAAGCTGACAAAGATTCGAATTGGTCATGATAACAGTGGCACTGCTTCAGCCTGGCATCTTGATCGTGTAAGTTAGTTTCTTAAATAGAGAGTTTAATCCAATGAAGCACACACACACACACACACACACACACACACACACATATATATATATATATATATATATATATATATATATGTAATATAGTTCCTAAACTATTTATTTTGTAATCTATGGATGTTTTTTCTCCTTTAAAAATAATTAATTAAATACTGAGATATGAACAAAAATTGCTTTTGAACATGATACAGTGCTAGCATTTGGCAAGAGCTAGCTGCTGATTTAAATTAGTACCTCAGTAATAATTATCAATGATTTTTACTGGTTATGGTATGAATAAGCAATCTGATTAGTCATTCACATGATGAAAGTGTATATAACATAAAATTCCACATTTTGGCAAACTTGATCACTATTAATTGTTGGATTTTTGTAAATCGCCTTTTGATATACTTTCTCAAACTCAGATGAATAAACAAAATATATTTTAACTAATCTTGAGGAACAATAGCTACAATGGGAATGATATCATTATATGTAGTAATTATGTCTGTGATATATATAATTACATATAGAGGTTATACTACATACTTTGAGAAGTAGTGCCAAAATAACTGTAGCAAAGATTAGACTGTGATATAGATGAATCAGTTGTAGAGAATGACTGTAAGTTGTGGGGGGGGGGTTCCTCATGTTTTCGGTTTTTTATAATAAATATTGTCATTGGTGCAGCCTCCAGCAAGAAAAGTGTTTTCTTATCATAAATAAATTATCATCATAAAAAATTTCTCACTTCTGTTAATGTTGATTATTAGAAAAGCTCAACATTAAATAACATTTTCCTAGTGAAATTTTTCTATTAAGTGCATGTGCACCTGATAAAACTGTGAATGAAACATGTTGCTGTGAATCTTTTTTAATTTAAATTTTCTTAGTATTTTTTATTTCATTTCGTCTGTGATTTCTTGAAAATGTGCATTATCAAAAATACAATGTTAAACTCTAATAACCACTTAGGTGATACTGGAAAATACACTGACCGGAAAGTCATTCATTTTCCATTGTAACAACTGGGTGTCTGGATGTGAGGATGATAATGTTGTAGAACGAGAGCTCTATCCAGCTGGATCTGATGAGACAAAACAGTCAAGTAAAACTCCAAGTAAGTATCCAGTTGTACCTACATATTACAGTCTGATCCAGTTACCACCTGCACGAAGAAACTTCCTCCATAAAAGACCATTAAAAATCAGTCTGTCCAATTCATTAATGCTCCTTGTTTGTTAATAATATTACCCGTTTGTTGTATATGCATTACTGGGTGAGCAAGCACACACACACATAAAAAGGGATAAGGTTTTAAACTATTAGTTATAAAAGTGAGATATTCTGTTATTCCAGATGTTATAATAATTTTGTGTTAATAATAATGATAATAATAATAATTTAATATAATTTATATATTATCAGATTGACACAGCTATTAACAGAATGCATAAATATGACAAAACTTTATCAACCACATTCTGGTAGAACCAATATCATCATATGCTATTTAGAGATTATGTAACATGTAATAAAGTTCCAAAAGTGTACTTATTATGTACCAAAGAATGCATGTAAAGAGATAAAAGTACTCTCTAACACATTTTCATTTAAGACACCAGTTTGGTTCTCATTTATTCATCATTTACAGAAGTGAAGTGGAATGTCAGAGTTAACACGTCAGATATTCCCCATGCTGGCACCGATGCTGATGTCTACGTTCTGTTGACGGGAGAGTTGAAGAATGGCAGACTGAAAGAAAGTGAAAAAATTATTCTGGACAACAGCAGCAACAATTTTGAGAGGAACCAGTGTGATCAGTTCACAATCGAAACCTATGATTATGCAAATTTGACAAAGCTACGGATTGGACATAACAATAAGAGCTTGGGATCTGCCTGGCATCTCAACAAGGCAAGTGTACTTGAAAATATCATATGTATAGTATCATCTTTTTGTATGAGTGGACAACCTGATGTTGCTGTATGGTACATTGTGAGTGGTTGGTCAGTGAAGTACTTTTATGTCCCTTTGGCAGATATCCTACCAACTGTCTTAGTTAAGTCCTGTGTTGCTGTTGGCAGGCTAACTTCAGCTTGATAATTTAATTATGCAATAATAATAATAATAATAATAATAAAGCTTGTAAACATAACTATTTATGAAGTAATATAATGTAAAATAGACTATTTAATATTAAAATTAAACTTTGTTATCTACAATGCTCATGTATAGTCAATCAAAATATGCAGCAAAATTTTCCCCCAAAACCCTGCTGGTTTAAAAGACCTCCACACTCACTTAAGTACAACTATAATTTAAACAAGTACTTATTTAAATGTCTTCAAACACCATCCTTGAGGTAGTTTCACAAACAGTATTTCAAGACAATTGATCAAGTGAAGTGATCACTTAATGTTACTGATATAATATTGAATAAATTCCAAAGTTAACAAAGCAGTTTAGTTAGCTAATCTATATTTTCTTGTCTCCAGATAACATTCGAGAACTCAGAATCTGGAAAGTCATACACCTTCCATTGTAACAAATGGTTGGCTGACAATAAAGATGATCAAGCTATAGAACGTGAGCTCTTCCCTGCAGGATCTGAACAAGCTAGGAAGTCTGATACCGCAAAAAGTCAGTATAATGCTTGATTTGTGAAGCTTACTTTGAAAAGTGCAACTTCATGAATATACAACTGGTTTCTGTCTCATATATTCAACTTTTTAATTTTGTATCTATAAATGTGTGTGTGTGTGCATGTGTGTCTGCATGTGTGCATGATTTTACATATGCAACCCTTTATGTTTAACATGTAGAATATTCATTTTTCTGATATAGATATCCCCCTATCATAGAAATAGACTGGGGTGTCCAGATATCTGCATTAAAATCATTCTACTCCAGTAGTGCTGATAGTATTATTATTATTATTAATAGTAGTAGTAATAGTTGTACTGATGATGTTACTAAGTAGTTGTAGTGATGATGATTTGATAAAATTGCCAAAGTGCCCTAATTGTACTGAATATCTGGAATATTCTCTTGTTCTGTATGAACAGAATCCAAGTGGAGCATCAAAGTTTACACATCTGACATTCGCAATGCTGGGACTGATTCTGATGTTTACATCGTGTTGATCGGTGAAACGGAAGATGGCGAGGTGAAGGAGAGTGACAAGATGATTTTGGACAATAACAAGAACAACTTTGAGCGTAGTCAATGCGATGAGTTCGACATCGAGACTTACGACTACGTTAGGCTAAGAAAGTTGCGTATCGGCCATAACAACAATGGCCTCGGTGCAGCTTGGCATCTTAATAAGGTTAGTCTGATGTATGGATGTCACAGCTATAATGGACGTCACTGAGCCAGTAGTTGTATGCTTGTTGCAATTTCCATGAGGAGACACAGTCCTCAACTGCCAGAACGCAAAACATTCCCATCACCTGCTTTCATTATGGTGCATTAAGAAAATTGCAGCCATCCAACTTACGGATCCGTAAAGCTAAAGTACTCTTCCAGGTGGCCTCCTTCCTTGACCTAGGATCTGGGTCATTCCTTAGGAAAAGTGTTATGATTTTAGATGATATTTACTGGATTTTTAGATTAATACTTGTTCTATAATTGAGCTGCATTGATAATGTTCGCCTTAAGCGACATATCCACCATCTGTCCTCATCACTACCTCCTCATTTCACCTCTCTAAATTGTAATAATTATTTATATTATTATAGCATTCCGTTTTGACTAAATGTCTATGCCTCTATAACAGTTTGTAAACATTGTGGATGGTCTGACTGATCAGGTTAAACAGTGCTGCCATTTGACTGAATTTAAAAACGGTGCATGTTAAATAACATGTTAAAGGTAATCCGAGACTACAAAAAACAATCCGACAGTAAATACTTTCAATGCAACTTTCAGTCCTATCTATACACACACTGGTGTCTTCTGGTTATTGGAGTAAGTGGGGTGGTGGCAGTTTAGGACATTACATCATGAATAAACTATATACACAAAACAAAGAAACACACACTCACACACACAACTTGGCTCTATGTAGTCGAGCACATACAAAAAGTTAAAAATGATGTTCATAATGTCATAATAGTTAAACAGGATGGGATTGAAAACCTTGAAAAACTGGGTTCACATCAACAAACTCTCCCCAGAGTTTTCATCTCCTCACTCAAATTGACTCATTCTTTAATAATAATAATTATGATGATGATGATGATGATGATAATGTAGATTTAAGAATTATCCTTACTAGCAGGAGTTAGTCAAAAGGACTGTGTACTGAAGTTACTGTAACTCATATGTTATTATGTAACTTCAGTACATGTAACATCTAGATATTTTAAATACCAATTAAGTCATATCACTATAAATATATGTGCATTCAATTGATTACTTAAGCTAATCTAAAAAATTACATTCAACAAAAGTCTGTCATACATCTATATGATAATAATAACACTACTACTACTAATAATAATGATAATTGTGATCACGATGATCATAATAATAATAATTATTATTATTATTATTTATTTAGCCCCCTTAATCAACATGGGATCCTCTATGATGCCTTACACTGAAATCAGAATTAACAAGCTCTGCATGGCTCATAATAGTTACTACAACACATTTTATAGACAAAAACAGCCATTTGTAAATGTTATACTAAATAGACCTATTTTATATAAGTTGATTTTAAAGACCATCGAAAATATTTCCTGACTTGATACGAGTTTTATACAATCAGGTGGATTATTGCAGAGATTATTCACCTGCAATTGGCGGCTTTGAGAGCCCTGTAACGACCCAGGATTTTGACTATGGTGTTGTTGATAATAATTTGCTCTGTTCGGTGGTAATGATGGTGAGCTGTAAACTGGCAGGTTCTAAGTTCGCTTGCATGGAGATGGATTATTGTGAGGATTATGAGGCCTGTAACTGGTAGCTAGATACAGCATACTCCCAGAGAGGCTAATTATGTTCATCAGCTGTACAGGGCTGCAACAGTGGGGACTGTTAGTGTTAATAGGTAAAGTCTTCAGCCCATTATCCATACCAGAACACTGGAGCTAATTTCAGAATTAATTAAATGATTAGTCATTCAATCAGTTAGTCAGTCAGTCAGTTCAATCCTTAACCTTGGCACTGGTCACACCTTAGAAATATGATCTACTCCCTAGGGAAACATTCCATGAACGTGGCCTAGATTGGGGTTTGAAACCTGAACTGGACTGGTAATTTGCAGCATTTATGATGCTCTAACCACTACACTACCAAGCAACCAAATAAATAAATAAGAAAACATAGAGTCTATATAAGGGTAGAGCACAAATGAGTATATCTCATTTGCCTTTAGCCATGGAACTATTTTTTCAAGCCTCCTACTAGAGGGCGCTTTCATCCTAAAAAGTGCACTCATTTAGTATGATGATAAAAATTAAAAGGCATTGATTGAAATGCATAATGCGCTATCTGAGGACCCAAACTTCATATGCTCCTGTGAGATTTGATTAATTGTTGGCTAGTTCATAAACGACCACATACTATATACAGCAAACAAACTAACTTCACTGTTTGTCAAAGCACAGAGAGCATCTTCAGTTTCCCGATAATTATAACTAAGCACTTTGCAAGATTGGAAAACTAATATGTAAAATTGTATGTTCAGTATACAACTTAAACACTTTAAATGTAATCACTAGGTGATGCTCGAGAACAGATCCTCGGGTGTCAAGTACACGTTCCCCTGCAACAAGTGGCTAGCTGATGATGAAGGAGACTGTGCCGTGGAGCGTGAGCTGGAACCGAGTGATAAATCTGATGGTAAGCTAGTCATTTATGGCCAACATAAAATTAATAAGCTTAATAATTTCTGCCTTCATGTTAATTTTATCATCCAACTTTTTGATACATTCTTACCCTGCTGCTGTTAAATTGACTTTCTACATTTGTGATTTTCAAGTGAATGAACTTACTGAGTCACTAAACACGATCATTTGTTTCTTATAATATCACATATAATTGCAACAGATATTAATTATTGGTAACGCTTGATGACAATTAATCTTTTCTAACATAGATACCTACTTAACCCTTGGTAATGAGTAACTTGATTTCCTTTGTCATGTGTTGGATTAATAGTGTGTGTGTGTGTGTGTGTGTGTGTGTGTGTGTGTGTGAGAGAGATGCTTAGCACCAAACAAATATTGGTGGGACACTATGCAATAACCAGGATTTCATGTGTTTACTATATTTCTGTCCTGATTGAGCTGTTTGTTGCTTTATAATACTGACTTACTGACCTGCATTCATCTAACTGTGGGGAGACAACAGCGTTTTTGTTTAATTTGCATATATTGTGCTGTGATTTGCTTAGACAGAAGTATTGCCAGTCATTTAATCTCAAGCATTTGCATCTGAATTTCAGCTATATACATATCATTCGATGTGTAAATGTTATTTGAAGTGTACACATATGTATGTGTGTATATGTGTACTTGCATTTGTTTGTATGTTTGTCCATTTGTTTTTATACTTATGGGTGTTGGTTGGTTTGTATTCGTGTGCATTTTTTGCTGTCTGGATTGACTTTCATTTATCACCAAATAAAATGTCAGCCAACCGTGGTAGTTCATTGCCTAAAGTTTTGACAATTATTCACCTTAGAACTTTATAGAGTGATTAATTTGGTTAGTTAATTCTGATTGTAGAAATTTTCACGTTTGTAACCAGCTCTGAGCTCGGGATCAATGCACATGCCAACACTGTCAGCCACTGATAATATCTTCTTGAATTTTTCTTTCATTCCAGACTGAAGGAATGTCCCCCAAATTTACTAACACTTTCTCTGTTTTGTTTATTTTTGTGTTATTTACCTTTGCCAGTAGTACTGCTGTTGTCTTTTGCTCAATCATTGTTAGTTCTGTGGGTTAGTAATATTTGTTACTTCTGTGTGTGTCTTTTGCATTAACTAGCATTGTTGAGTGTGTGTGTGTGTGTGTGTGTGTGTGTGTGTGTGTGTGTGTGCGTGCACGTGTGTGTGTGTTAACATTCTCCCCAGATGAAAAATACTGATTTTCACGATGTTTTTAGAATGGTGTTGTTTAAGCAAGGTGTTTATCATACCACATTCAGGTGTTGACCATTCTCCTAATATCCGGATATTTTACAGTTAATATTTATTTTCAACATAGTTTTTACTCAGCTTATTTCCTTAAAGTTTACACAAAACCATGCATTGAGACTGGTTTACTTAAATGTGTGCACTTGTTAATTAAAAATACAATAACTTTTATTCTCATGGCTGAAAAGTGGATATTTTCCTATTCGTAAATTTCTTAGTCAAAAAGAACTTCTCTCACCCACTCACTACAGAGAGACGTGTAGCCATTTGGAAATTTCTCCTTACGTTTCTCCAGCTTTGTTTCATTTTTCCTGAAACATAAACGCCACACATAATTCAAACTCAGGTACCATTCCTAGTGATGTGTACTTATTTCATGTGACGAGCTCCTCTTTGAACTTCGACCTGCTTGCCTGTTTACTTTCATTTGTCCTCTTTCATTTGACATCTTTGCTGTGTAATTTCTATAAACCTGCGTAATCTTTGTCTTAACACTTGCTGTGACATTTGTCATGTGACCTCCATAGAAGAACCCGTAGTTGATGAGCTACAAGAGAGGAACGATGAGCAATGTGAGATGGGCGATGAGGCCAGTCACAACATTTCTTCAACATCATCATCATCAGCATCATTGAGATCTATAGATGCTGAGGATGCATCAGCCATGCCAGTCAAAATTAAGGCAGAAAGAGTAGAATCAACTGCAGTTGGCAAAGATTATCCGGATCATTCAATCAGAGTTGATGACGAGGATTCTGCCAGAAGCAGTGCAGATAATGGCTCTCCCAAAGATGGCCATAAGGATTCCCCAAGAACCAATGACAAGGATTCTCCAAGAGGCAATTATAAGAGTCCTCCCAGAGGCAGTGATGAAGGTTCTCTCAGCAAGAGTGATAAAGATTCTCAAACAAGCAGTGATAAGGATTCCACCACAGGCAGTAATAAGAGTTCTCCCGGAAGTAGAGAAAAAGGTTCTCCCAACAACAGTTATAAGGGTTCACTCAGAGGCAGTGATAAGAATTCCTCCAGAAGCACTGATAAAGGTTCTCCCAGAAGTATTGACAGGAATTCTTCCAACAACAGTGATAACGGTCCCACCAGAAACAGTCACAATGAACGTGCTTTAGCTGCAGAAAAAGGAGAAGGTATGAAATGTTCCCTTTTTTAAGAATACTGGTTTATTTACCACTGTTTTTCATTTATAAAGTTATTTTTCTCCCATCCCACTAGGTTCTGGCAATTAGATCTAGGACTGTATGAGCGAGTAGTTGGCATGTTAAGGACCTTTTCTATTCATTGCATTATTGTAGTAATTAGGAACACCATAATCATTAAAATATATATATATATATATATATATATATATATATATATATATCTTTCACTTCTCACACACATGCACTTACAGACAATAACAAAACAAATGTAATAATTATTTGTGCACCTGATCACATCTAAATCTGCACTAAATCTAGGTATATGTTATAGTTTAATTCTTGTAGCAAACATTCATATAGCCAAAAGTTCATCATCTGTTTAACAAAGTTGTTTCTGAAATGACAGGTAAAAATATGAAGTCATCACCATCATCATCATCATTATCATCATCTGATTCAAGTGACAGTTCTGATGGTGATGAGGAGGATCACAAGCAGGTGCAGTCATCTCAGCAACCAACCAATGAAGGTGTTGAGAGGAATGATAAAGAAGCTACGGGTATGTGATTTAGCTCTTCTCCAGAGTTAATGTCAATATCCCTTCAATCTGTGTATGCAAAATACATTGAAACATTTATTAAAAGACACAGGTCATCCTTCATTGCAGGTTCATGTCATTGTTCTAGGTGTTGAGTCAGCTTTTTGTTGGTGTTTAAAGAGCAAGTTCACAATTGGATGAAGTGTGTGTGTGTGTGTGTGTGTGTGTGTGTGTGGTGTGTGTGTGTGTGATAGATACAATATTTCTTACGCAATTATGATATCAATCAAAATACCCAAATTTTACATTATTATAGTTGTTTTTAGAAGTATTTTTGAGACCTCACATCAATATTGATTCATGTATAATGATTGGCATATGACCGGTCATATTACCCAAAACACTTATCTTTTATCCCATCAGTGCTATGTTTTGAAGGTCCACTTGGGCCTCAAACGCTATATATTAACAATCTACTCTATGAGGAAGCCTTTTTTATTGATACACACACACATGATACACCAGAAACAATCCATATTCATTTATGCCTACATTCATAATTCCAACAAATGAACCCCTTTTAGCTAGATTCAGCACTCTTCGAGTTGCCATTTAGATATTTTGGAATATTACTGAGAGAAAAAAGCCCAGTACATTATCTAACAACCACCTTTTATGGCAATAATGTAGATCTAACTTCTAGTTTATGAAATATGTGCAGACTGGTGGTGCCATTTAGTGAATCTATTCCTGTCAAACAGCTACCGTGGGTAATTGTCCCGCAGCTGCCAGAGTCAGTGGATTAATTACTTTTCTTATTCAACACCTGTTCATGTTTAAGCTTATCTTGGTAAAACTGGCACAGATGTAGGGAAAATGTGCACATCTGACACAGTACATAAATCTCCACCATTCCACTCATATGCTTTACTACTAAATAATCTAGAGGTATCGGCTTGTATCAGGTCAAGATATAAAATAATCTTCAAAAACAACTCCCATATGATGTAATGTGAAATCAGCTTTTTCCATGTTAACTCTGTCAGTAGCCTTTGATGTGGATGCTAAATATCAGTTTTACAACTGACCAGTATCTTAAGACAGATAAAACTGTTATAACTATATTTAAAAGATAAATAGAAACCTATTAGAATTATATTAATTCCATCATCGATCTACATCTGATGTAGGGCACCTCCATCACCTAACTAGTAGCGTAGTTAGCCACAGATCTATAGCACCTGGGTTCAAACCTTGGCTGGGCTATGTCAGAAGGGTGTTTCATCTGTCACTTTTCATCATTACCTTTGGAGGTCACTTGAACCATTTAGCCTTCCTTGTCCACAAAAGTGGCCGTAAAACAGCAACATTTACATTTTACTTGTGATGTACTTATAAATTGGAGCTCGAATGTTTTGGCTAATTGATTTCATAATGCATATACTGTTTTGCATAAATATAACTGTCATTTCGGCCATTATTAATATTATTATTATTATTATTAAATAATGGAAGCCAATTAATTTCTATACCACATGTGTTATTTCAGTTTACATGTGATCATTATCACTCAGATTGGTTTTGCTGCTTATGGGTTTTTTTATTTTTTATAAATTGATATTATTGTTAAAACTTTTTATTATGGTGGTATAATCTTTCTGATAAATTAGCAGTTACTGCAGGATTATTATTATTATTACTATTTGTTTAATTGATTTCTTTCATTTCATGATCTATGACCATGAAACAAGGATGACACACAAAAGTGTGCACATTTATTTCCAATGTGATCCCTTTGATTGAGCTGCTGTTTATATCTCATCCCTATCACTCATAGCGGAGTTAGTACAGAAAGATGGAGCCTAGATACACAGAGGGTGGGCACTGCCAGTCTCAGTGTAATATATCCTCAGAGGATCTTTAACATTCCCCCTTTTAAAAATTAATCAAGAAATTCATCCCTGGAACAGTTTCAACCTTTTGAAGGGATCAAACCTGTGATCCTCAGCAGTTAGGGAAAATCCATCCTTTATTATAAAGAGCAATTAACCCACTTATCCGCTAGACCACCAGAGTTCACATTTAATATGATGTCTTTTTTTAAATAATATTACCCAGAGGGACTTTAAATGACAAACAACAGCTCAGCATGCAATCACCTTTCAGTAGCAACCAGAGATAATAATTGTTGTGATTAATGTTAACTATTTGTTAAGCGGATACTAAAATTATGAAATTGTTTGGGATTGTTCACCTTGATCTGTTTAGTATTCACTGATAGTCAACCATTCAGTAGGTTGACAGATTATTATTATTTATTATTATTATTATTATTATTATTATGGTGCTGATTCATCAGCAAAATACATACTTTGAACAATTGACATTATTTCTAAATTTGCTTCTCTGGCTGAAGTTAATTAGCAAACCATTGTAGTAACAGGTGTACAGCCTGTTATTCCTAGAATGCAATGCCTTTCTTCCCACAGCTGAATAGTATGCAGATATTTCATTTTTCTTATAATGTTAAGAACATTAATTTACATAGCTGTTGCTTATTTGTTCACAGATCCTGTCACTTCTGGGCAGATAAAAGATAGCAGTATACGTCCGTTGGTGGAAGGAAGGAAAAACATCGAGTTAGTCAACAAAAAGCTAAACGAGGATCAGGTAAGAATTGTTCGATGTCGTCCAGTTAGACTAAGTACTACTGTTATTATTAGGTAACATTAGTTGGTGTTATTTAAGCAATGTACACAATTAAGGTACTCTGGGCATCATGACATACAATATTTGTTTTCCAATGGTGCAGTCATTAGTGTACATCATTATGCAGACCACCAAGTGCTGAATCAAATTCCATTGTGATCTATGGGTGTGGGATATGTTTCATCCTTCAGGAAGAATATTTGCATGATCAACTCCATTCTGCTTCCACTCCATCCTCAGGAAATATGCCACATCATATATATATATATATATATATATATATATATATATATATATATATATATATATATATATATATATATATATACATACATACACTTGTAACAGTACAATTTACAATATGGTATTAATTCAAATGAGCTGTTGTCTGATGTAAATGAATCATAATGGTGCCTTAAAATGTTTATTGAAATCTCATAAAAATTGTGGCTTTGGTCAGTTCTCAGAGACAGGTATGGGATTGTTTATGGCATGAAATTCAAATTAATCTCACCAGTCATGACATACTATCCAGTCCAAGCATGAGTTCAGTGTGACTCATCCTGAGATAAATCCATTTTGCACTTGAAACATTGTCATGTGCATATTTTCGAAATATCAACACCACTCAGCTTTGTATGAGTACATCCCTGAGAAGTGTAAATCCCAGGCTAGCTGTGTCTGAATGTTGTTCCATCTTTCACTTCACCCGAGTACCTCTGCTGGATCTTTGTGCCATTTAACCTAATTAGTGACCATAATTGATGATCCTTTTGCATTTCTTTTAACTTTTTGCTCATATTTGTGGTGGTTTACTTAACTTGATGATAATTTATGATTTCTCTGTATCACAAACATCAAATCATGAAATACAAACATATCAAATAACCAACTGTGAATTCTATGGACAAGCAACAAGTGTGACCTCTTAATTGGTATCAACAGCAATGTCTGTAAATAGATCATTTGTTGAAAATATTTAGTTGAATTATCCATGGGTAATCCAGTGATAAATGCAGCGTTTGTTTTGGAAATATATCACAATCAAAAACTCAAGCACTACTGAATATCGTTGGATTCCCCATAGCTGATTATGATGCACTGCGACACAAACCCCGAGGCCATGTGATAGGATCCCAATGTTACCCCTGTCTGTGCGGTGTCATTACCATAAACGACTCAAGTTTGATCATGTCATTTTCCTAGGCTATAAAGTCCCAGGTGTGGCCAGTACTTGGATTAAAACAACTATTTACTCAATCAATTCGCTAAACAGATAAAATATATTAAGAAATCTCCATTCCAGATTTAATATGGTCATTTCAGTGTTTTTCTGTATGTGTTTAATCATCATTTTGTAATGTTGCTCAGGAATACTAATTAAATAAATGAGGTGTACACATAATTATTACTTTCTGGTATTAATGTTCCATCATATGTTCCATCATATCATTCCTATCATATGTGACCAATTTTTACATTCTGTGGCTGAATAACTGTTTATTTAATAAAACGAAAGTGTGATTTTTTTTAAATAATCCGTTATGTGCTGATCGGCTTTAATCTGTTATAATTACTCAGATTCGCGAACTCTGTGATGCCATTAGAGAAACGGGAGAAGTTGAAACACTTGTGTTACGCCATTCAGACATCGGTGATGATGATCTTGAGAAGGTTGCAGCTGCTGTGAACTCAACCAGATCAGAAGACCTCGAAATGCTCAACCTGAACTTCAATGGTATCACCGCTGCTGGGGTTCATCACCTGGTTGACATCATCAAAAACAAACCAAATCTACAAATCCTTTTGTGAGTATACCGTATTTAGTTTTCTTTGAAATACTGATTTGCTAAATTGGGAAATTTCATCGAACCCACCACCCTTCAGCTGTGAGAGCTATGCTCTAACTAACTGCGCTATCACATTCAAAGACGGATCCACCTTTATCATCTTGATGGTATCTTAGGATACTGTACAAATAGATAATCATGGCTCTGTTGGATGATGATTAGAACATTTATTTAGCGGCGTTGAATTTAAACCAGATTTGACGGTCTTGTTATTTTGAATTCGATGGTGATGAGCTAGGAAGGTTGAATTAAATGATATTGGTAGTCTCCATATCAATAAAATCAAGCATGAACGTGGTGACTTAATTGGTATCCATCCAATTAAGTCGTTCGGTTTCAAATACCATATATCATTTGGATAGCGGGGTCAGTGTGTCTATTGTGTCTGTACTCGTTAATGATATGTGGATTGCACATTTCCGGAGCATAATGGTCTTGTTCAGAATGGAATGGTTAGCATTTCACGTGGCTAGGATCTCGTATGACAAGTGAGAGTGAATTAGTGCAAATTAAAGTGTTTGTAGACTATTGTATGGCAAAAAAAAAGTATTAGAATTATTGAAAAGATGGCTCGTTATATTTTGCTGTTTATGTGAGATAAATGTTTCTTCCGGGTTAATGATTCATCATTATAGACGCCAAGAAATTTAGTTGCTAGATCATTGCAATTTGTGGCTATTCTTTCCAGTCTTATACCAGCTATGCTTATATTGAACAATTGTTTTTGGATTTATGACAAGGTATTTGGTCTTGCTTGTGTTCGAAGCTAATTTATTAGCACAAAACCATTCATATAGATCATTCTTTGCATTACTGGTGCTGGCATAGAGCGTATTTAAGTCATAATAAGACATGTATACTATTGTATCATCAGGAAAAATTTAAATATTAAAATCACGCGATCTTCCGTATCATTGACATAAATAAGCTAAAGTAACAGACCCAAATGGATCTTAGAAGCAACCCACATTTGACGCCTCTCAATGTATATCATAAATTTTCAAGTTCAACATATAAAGCTTTGATCAGAGAAATTATTTTCAAACTATTTATTTACTGTGCCTTGAATACCATAATTATGTAATGTTTGCAGAAGGATTTTGTGAGATCTGACAACTTGAGAATATGGATATAACTACTTTCAATTTTCCTGGAACTAAGCCAATAGCGATAGGATCTATTTATTATGTGGGTGGTGTGCATGGCAGTAAAATGTATTGATTGTTTGAGCATCTTACTTGATAATCCATCATAAACTGCCAAAGTTAGATTTAAGTTTTCGTGTAGTTTTAATAATAGTAGATGCAACAACTGGTTCTAAAAACATACCCCATAAGATTGGGTATGGCATGTAATCTTAAAAGTTATGATTTTTTTGTTGGTACGTTACGACTTGTTTTGTCGCCTATTTTGGGAAAATATTCATTAAAACCATCTGCTGCTTCTAATTTATTAGTTATCAATCATCTATTAAATGAGAATGGCAGCTAGAGGAAAACTCGTCTTGTCATTGTTTTCCAATAGCTTGGTTTTATATGGATCACATTTTCTTCTTTTCAAACTTATTTTCATCCAGCATAGATTTATGGCAATGGAGCTTGATGGCGTGTTCCAGTTTATTGAAAGTGTTAACGTTTTTAAAGTCCCTGGACAATATTTCCATAAAGACGTGATTAATATTTGTATCTGCCTCGGTAATGTCTGTGTAGATAGTACCTGACACTGTTATTTTTATTCCTGCTATTATTACTGTCGTCGTTGTTATTGTTGTTACTGTTGTTGGTATCTGGATTGAAACTCTATGTACTCTGAAAACAGCATCTTGTAGAGCAATTGAAACTCTGAACATCTCATATTTTCACTGATTCACCTTTCTTCAACAGATTACACAACACGGCAATAGGTGATGAAGGTTTAGACGTCCTCGTAGATGCCCTACTTCAGGTAAATGAGGCTGTTGATGAAGACACAAAGGCCATCAAAGAAGCGGCTAAGGGAATGGTATTGAATGTCATAAAGAATGCCACTGAAACAGCATCCACGGTGGATACTGAAGAATCACGCTCGAGCTCCGACATAACATCTGTTGGGGAATCTGAGAATGAAAGACTCATTTCAAAACTGGAGGGTCTCCACAGGCAGGGGGCACTGAACCTTGAACAGCTGGACATTGGTGACTGCCAGATCGGGGAGCATGGAATCAACTCCCTGGCAAGACTGATCAGAGCAAACACAAGCCTGGAACATGTCTGTCTGACCGGCAACAAGGCAATCTCTCCATCAGCCTGGGAAAGACTGGGTGAAGCGTTACAGAACAACACCAGCCTATGTGAGTGTGGCTTGGACTATACTGACATGAGAGACCAAGGGGTGATCCATTTTCTCGGTGGAGCTGAGGGCAACAAAAGCTTGCAATCACTTGACCTTGAGGGCAACAAAATTGGTGATGAGGGGGGAAGGCGCATCTTAGATTTTCTACGCAGTCATCCAAACTTGAAGGATGTTAATTTGATGCCTGGCAACCACATAAACCCATCTTTGCTAGACGAGATTAAGCGAGAAATTGCTGAGAGAAATTAATGAGGTCTTTCTCTTGCATGTATTACTGATGCTGTATTATTTATACTGATGTAATAATATGTCCATTTTCAAGTGATATTTCAGCTGAGTAATACATTATCAATAATTCTTTTTAATTCTCCATTTACTGACTAGTTTCCGGTAATAATTCTCATTTATGCAACTTGATTTTTAGATTAACACGCAGTAATTACTATTCTTGTGGCACTGTATTACTAGTATTGCAGACAGGGAGCATTCTGTTATTGAAACTTGCTAAAATTATATAAAAGGCATATTGTTAATTGTTTAGATTATTTGCTGGTCCTAGAATGGTGCCTTATGTAATTTGTGGATTCAACGTGGTTAAATGATGTTATGGGTTCTTAAAACACTACTCATCTTACTGAAATATTTTGATTTAGCTGTGTTTATGTTTTTGCTTGAATTTTGCACTCACAAAAATTCCACCATATTTTGGAAATGGGTTGTTAAATGTAGAAATTGCTTATGGATTTTGGCGTTTGTGTTTGGAATAAGACACTGCTCAGGTCCATGATTGCTTATTGTACAAATCAAGTCAGAACAATTCGGAAACAGAGTAAAGGACATTTGCTTACAATAGTGTCACTCAGAACATTATAATAGCTTTTGTTGTTTACTATTGTGTTCTTCAGTTTTCTTTGACGTGATAGGCTTTGTGTGTGTGTGTGTGTGTGTGTGTGTGTGTGTTTATCAGTGGCTGTGATAAAATATACAAAACTTCAGGATTTCCATGTTAGTCTTGTCCAAATTGTTAAAGCCACTGACATGGAATATTGTGGTCAGATTTATTTCAAAGTCGTTTTAGAAATATATGATATAAGACATGATATCTTACTGTCAACTTTACCTTGACAAGCATTTCTCTATCAGTAATGGTCTGTCTATCGTATTTACATAACTTTTGTGTCACCTGGCAAAGGTGACTGAAATTTGATTAGGTCACTTGAAGTAAGCATCATGAGAATCATAACCATTTCTCCAAAACGTTTAGTCATGGTGCTGCAGTAATAGAGCGTTGGACCAGAAACCAGTTGGTTCCTAGTTTTAATCCACCTGGCTACTAAATACTCCATAGTGATGGATTATTGTGCATTGCAATATACCTATGACTGGCAGATTAAAAATGTATGCTTCCTGATTAGTTGATGATGCTGGCATTATATATATATATATATATATATATATATATATATATATATATCCCCCAAACCAGAGGACAAATGATACATAAAAGTAATGAAGCCCTTAGCACTGACTAAAATTTGAAGTCCTTAGCGCTGTGCTATTATGTTATAAAAGTTGATGAATAAAAAAATGTTCGGGTGGATTTTATGAATTGAAACATAGACCACTAACATCTGTATGTTGTAATTTCTAAAACTGATACAAAAGAGTCATGTGTCAGATAGGAGGCCAAGATTGATATCTTTTTGTGATACTTTTCTGTTTTATTTCATAGGATTGTTTGTTTAGAGTGAATCTTATGGTGTAAGCTATTTTTGTTGCCATTGTCGTTTATGGCACACTTTTTTTTGTATTATTAGTTTGGTAAATTCACATTCAGTCAGTTTATTTATGATGTTCGTAAGTTCAATACATTGTACTATTTTGATATTTTAGCCAACAGACAACTACTACCAGTGTTTGATTGTGTACATTGTTTGAATACCTTAGTTTCTTCAAGCTTCTATTTGTTATGTCAATGTAGTAGCTTATTATTAATAATAATTAATATATATATATATATATATATATATATATATTATATATATTAGTTTCTATGTGCTGCATTATGTTCATATTTATCAAGGTAATGTTCACCAGAACTTCACCATAATTTGTTATTCGATTAATTTAATTATTAATTTAATAAGAGTTGAAATTTTTCACTTCTGCTTACTACTGTACCAGATATTTATGATTGCTTAAGATAATAAAGTTCTCTTCATATATATATATATATATATATATATATATATGATTTGTCTACTTTGCAATTATGTTTTGTAGATGAATATTCATTTAATAGTGGCAGAGAATTTGTCACTTTAACCATTTGGAAATGATGGTTCAGTTTTTGTATTATGACTAAAAATGAGTACAACAGATAATTGGCTCTATGGCTTGGTGGGTTACAGGGTGGGGCTTCTTCAACAAGATTATGGTGTGCAGAAGCTGCGAATCACAGCTGTGGCATTATAGTAGGAGGGGTAACTGGCAAGGTTTTCTTCACCAAATATGTCATCAATTGCAGATTCTAAGTTTATTTAGAATTAGTCACCATGGTTAGGCAGTATATTACACACCATATGCATCTCCCTCATTTGAAGTAGCCAGCCATGAAAAATATCTTCCATTTCAGCCTATTGGCTTTCCGCATTAGGTGGTGCAGCTGTCACCTTGAATTAAATCCAAATCAGTGTCAGGATTAAATCATCTATTGCTCAGGAGAAAGGCCTCCTTATTTATAAGTACAGGGAATTAAAAGTACTATCAGCCACTGATAGTGAATCACTCTCTCAGTGCTTACGCTCAATCGTTCATTATTCTTGACTTAATTAACATACATTTTTAATTGATTTCAAAATTTAGGAATATTCTTTTATTTTAAATGGCCACTGCATATGGTGCTATTTCCAGATAAGCCAAGGCCTCTTTAATGTACTACGCTTCAGCACTTCAACAAGATTCCAATTGAATTGGGTTCGAGATAATAAGAAATCAGTCATAAACTGGGATACTAAGGTTGGGGATGTAAAACAATTCTATATTGACAATAATAGATGAATTTTAGTTCCATTATACTGTTCTGTTGCACTGTCGCTGTTGAGAAATGCCTTGGTTTTAGTTGTTCAGAACAAATGAATCAAGAGAGAAAGATGATCGTAGATGGTTAATCAGCTAGTGTTCAGCAATGTGGGAAATGAAGGAAACTGAAAATTAGTCAATAAATATATGCATGTACTATATATATATATATATAGTGTGTGTGCGCGCACGCATGTGTGTTTAGAGATTAACAAAACTTTAATACAACAGGCCAATTCTTTCAAAGTTCAACCATATATAACACAATCAATATATTATTATTAAGATCTTAGATATAGTGTCCATTATGTCATCAGCAGAAATACTTGAATATGCTCTAAGGTCTTTGTCTCACAATGATTTTTATTTGTCAAGATCATATTTATATAGTGTTTATACAGTTAAATACATCTTAAGAGATTATGTCTTTGGGACTTCTTGATATGTCCTCTTAAAACAGGAAGTGTCTTAAGCTATTATAAGAAAATTGGTCTTTTAATATAGATGGTCTTTTAGATAGGTTTCTTCAATGTCACGAGCCTGTAGTGTGAAAGTGCTTAGAGCATTCTGGTGAATGTGTGAGTCTATCGTTTTATTTCATATTGGCTTTGGTATCCCCCCCCCCCAAACATATGTCTGATGGACTTCTTATGTAGGCCAAAGCCTCCTTTTGTAAATGAAATATCCCACAAAGTCCTACTGACTGCACCATGACAGTGCTACCCACAACATAACATTGTGATGAGCATACTATGTATAAACACAAGATACATACACTTGATGAGGATATCATGCCCTGATATCATTAGTATGCTACTCTTGAGTAATTGTCGGATTGTAAACTTCAGGTAGAGAAAACTTTCCAATATTTTGAAATCAGACTCTAACAGTTCACAAAATATACATGTTGAAAAGAAAGAATTTGTCTTCGATGGAAAAAGTTTTATAGATTACAGATAAAGAATTGCTTTCCTGAAGATAAATATGAAGTCAGCAGTTCCATTGATATCTTTTATTGAGTAAATATGATGAATTAGACAATAAATTACATATATATATAAAATATATATATATATGAAATGAACAGAATGATAAAAGGCTAACCTGATTATTAGTGCTTAAATGTTCTGTCATATCAACATTCCATATCAAGATAAATAAGTTAGTAATCAATCCAAAAATTCTTCCTTTTAACGTTGAAGTTGTCAATTTAAAAATGACATACAAGTAATATATACACATGAATAGGCACAGCTGAATAACAACTTGGCATTGGACAGATAAAAAAGAATGATTCTCTTCATGGCTCTATCTGTTATGGTACCTTGTAGAAACAAAACATCAAATATCCACTTCTCTCTCTTGTTTACTTATGTATAAAGGCAGCAACATAAATAGCAAGGCTGATTATTTACTTTGGCTGAAATAATAGCACATCTACCAGATGATGTACTCGAGGTGATGTGACCTAATTGTGTTCATCGCTTCATGCAGACAACACAAAGAATATAAGATAATTAATTTATGGGACTTTAAATGCCAAATAACCATAACAACACTGAATCAGATCACAGTAATAAAACAAATAAAAGGCAATTTCTAATTTTATCACAGGTATTCATGCATAGCGTAAATATTGGAATGGCATAAAGACAGCAGATGGTCACTTCAACTGGAAAAAATAGCATCTTCCTCCACCAGTTTAGATCTATTTCTTTGGGGCTATGATCCCTTCAAGTTGTGTCTGAAATGCAGATATAACAAATTAATGTGTGTTTGTGTGTCACATATCAATATTAAAATTTAGTCTTAAATTACTGATGACTACAAGGGCCACATATAGAAGGTTCTGGTGCACTAATATTGGGGGTTATGAGATTGAGATATAGAACATAGTCGAATTTGTAATCAACAATTATTTTTAAATTTTAGACCAGTTGGGTCCAAAGAGGTAGAAATTGTGGGCCATGATGTTAGTGTAAGTGCCAACAGGCTCATTAAATTCAAACTTCATAAATATAGAAAGCTAGTTGGATAGATAGATAAATCTATTGCAAGTTAGGCATGTATATAAATAACCGAGAAGAATGAGAAAGAAGAGTTTCATGTAGCAGAAATAGAAAGTTGGCAATTCATTCAAATTCTGTATATTTTTTTTACAGCTGACTTAAATCTAGGATATTCCTCTATCTCACCTTTAACTGTTGGTTTGTTTTCTTTAAGAACTGAATTTCCTCAGCATGTTTCTTCTCCTCAACTTGACGCTGTTCTGCAGCACGTTTCTCAATCTGTTCACATTTGGCCTTCAACTCATTGACTTGTCGTTCCAAGTCACGTTTGTCCTGCTCCAGCTCCGTGATCTAAAATAAAACCAACATATATTAAAGTGAGTGTTTTTTTGCATCAGTGGTGGTAATACCTGGGACATATCGGTGAAGAGTGGCTCCCTGGGCAAACATCACACAAACATGGGTACAAACACAGATATTCAGACCCTAACCTGAAGGCTTACAGTGCAGTATTTTAACCACTGCAGTGCTTCAATCCCTGCAGTACTAGATTACTCTACACCAATCAAAGAGAAAAGTCTAACATTTCTTTACACCACTATCAGTCTAAGAGTTGTTCTATTTGAATAAAATAACAGTTTAATAGAGAAATTCTGCTAATTGAGATCTCATGTATATCATTTTAAAGATAGATACAAGTAACTTTGCTTTGGTAATGTTAGACAATGTGGCCTAACTCTCTGCATCATCTTTACATATCTCACAAATGCAGATATGAACAGGATTCAAACCCAGAATATGGAGGTATACAATGCAATCCTCTAATTATTATGCCATTGGCATGATCACGTAATAATAATAATATTTTTTGAAAGTAATTTACTTACTCACTTAAGTAAATTTGAATTTCGTAGGTCATGATCAATTTGTGCAGTTGGGCATTGAACTCTATTTGTCTAGATGACAAAAGAATTAACAATTTCATGGCACTGGTATGAATACAATTAATGAAATTACCTTTCTCTCCATGTCTGCTTTGCCCTGCTCAGCTTGCAAAGCTTTTCTCATTCCAAAAGCAACACTACTTTCATATAATGTCTGATATGCAGCAATGGTCATGCGAATCTCATCTCTAACACGTAATAGCAACAGGCCACGCTCAGCACAGTTGATTGTTACTTGACGAATTAACTCATCTGTAACCAGAACAATGAACATTATGAAAACATCACTGTCACCATATTATTTCATATTTGAAATAAAAATATATTTCAGCAATAAATGAAATTATATATAGAGAGAGAGAGAGAGACAGAGAGAGAATAAATTAATCAATGCCTACCAAAGCACTGTGAGTACAGCTCCCTTCTGACCGGACAAATGCCAGTCTCTCTTGCCTGTCTCTGCTGGAGTCTTCTATCAAGTTCTTCCTGAAGATTAACTACATCAAGTCTAGTGGCTGGTGTAGATGATACTTGCTGCACCCAAAGCTGTCCTCCTTCTGTCCATTCTCTGATGTGTATAAACAATTATATAATAACTCTACAACATATTCAAGTTGCTCAGTATTACTTATATGTACATATCACTGTGCAGCATGTTAAGTGACAAGCAATATCCAATAGATATACTGTTTATGAAAATGCCAGTTATCTAAATATTCATGAAGAATCACACTATTTCCAGAAGATTATACATTTAGCTATCTGTATCTGCTGCTTGTATTTTGAGAAGTTGGTAATTTTGTTTACCAGAATACAATATATAATTAATATATTAATATAATAATTAATATAATATATAATTAATATATAATTAATGCAATATATGTGTTTCACAAAAATACTGGAAACATATGTTTACATGTTTTGCTTATTTATTTATTTTTGCTTATAGATTTATTGAAACTATAGACTGAAATCAACTATCTTATCAAATTTGTCAGTGTGAACTACATTTCTGATCCCTGATAAATAAGAGTCTTTGATAAAACAAAGAAAATATGAAAACGATATCGACAATTGTCCAGATACGCAAACAAATATAAAGCAGTATACATATTGTTATTAGTTATTACCTTGGTGGAAGGATTGAATTCAAGATTTCATCAGTTTGTTGTGCCACTTTAGCATCCATTGTTGGAAGTTTTTGTTTGGCAGGAGGACCTGGTACTGGTCCTGCTCCATTTGGCTGGACAGCAGGAGATACTTTCAGTGCACGAGCCTATGAGACAATATCAGTTGTAAATGGATGATCCTATACATTCTTTACACAAACACACATACAAATCTCAGATAAACTTATATACTATATATATTTATTATTTACAATCATAATATTTAATTACATTTACAACCGTAACAACAACGACATTTCAATTAACACACATACACACAGAGAGTGTGTCTAAATAAAATAAAAGAGAAGTAACAAAGCCATACAGTGATATGTATTTGTAATACATCCATACAACAAATACAGTTAACACCTACTTACATTTACAATTATTTAGCAGTTACTGCCGTTAGCAAGACAACCGTCACAACGTTAACTTAATGTTCGTTCATTATCCGGTGACTAAATTATAACTTACCCGCGGCGTTTTCTTGTCTGTATTTCTACTGACAAGAACAGGATTGTCATATTTAACAAGGGAGGCGTTTGGCGGAATCATTATAACTGTCTGTTAGCTCCAATTAGTTTGATATCCGTGTGTAGTGATGTGCTCTGCACTAGCTTATAGGAACAGTAACCTATAGTTTACGGCGTAACTATGGCGATAACTAACTGCGCATGCGTAGTTCTAGTTCATTCTCAATACTGTAATGATACATGAGAACGCGATCATTATTATTTATTGATAATTAACATTAACTAACACGTTATTTCAGAGCCTTTTCTGGTAAAGAGCTAACAGTTGTGTATTAATACATTATCATTTTACCTTAGTTGATAGTTATTATAATGCGTTCTTCTTAAAATTATATGTATCTACTAGTGTGTATGTGTGGGGGGGGGTTCTGGTATACCACGGTGAAACGTGTGTGTGTGTGTGTGTGTGTATGTTACAGTGTATGTGTGTGTGTGTGTGTGCGCGCGCGTGTGTGTGTATGTGTGTGTCATTATTTATAAGAAACCACTTTCATTGTAAGCAATTTCTTTACGTTGCTATGGTAAACAAATATATTTTAATATGGTGTGGTATTGAAATGAGTTTTGTAAGAATGCTAACATTTAGTATACATGTTTCAGCTGGTACTCACTGATATTCAAGACTCGTTATAATTTTGACAACCTATTTTTGAAGGCTCACTTTGTTATACAATTTTTCACCTGAAGGCAGCTGTTTGGTAAGATTCATCATAATTACATTTTTAATCGCATATTGGCGACACCAATTTAGAGAATCAGCTTTTGCTGAAGTTTAACAACGGTTTTTTTAGTGGACGCAGTGAATTTTGTTCACTCCTGTGCATTGTGTATTTGATTCGCTCATATTTTATGTTACACAAAATTTTATCTTCTATACTTTTACTTCAATAAGTTTTAGAAAGTAGTTTTACTTTTTACTCAAGTAGATTTTTAGAAGTTTACTTTTACTTGTACTCAAGTAGATGTGAAAAGGCTTGCCTTTACCTCTACTCAAGTACAAAATAAAAGATTAGTCACCCCCGCCAAGATGGTGTAAAGCATTTTCCAGTAGTGCAGTTGGTAGTGTGTTTCATTACAGACATGCAGGCCGTTGGCTTGTGTGTGTGTGTGTGTGTGTGTGTGTTTGTGTGTGCGATTTTAGTAAACTGGATCAGTGCCATCATATGCATGTATATGTATTTATCCTCACCACCAATATTATAATTAGACTCCTATATTTTTTTGTTGGGAACTATTTGTAGTCTCATCAGCTTTTGACAAAACTTTACCACCGATAAGTCACACACACACACACACACACACACACACACACACACACACACACACACACACACACACACACACACACACACACACACACACACACATATATATATATACACTCGCATGCATTTTGGTTCATGTATTTATTAAAATATTTATAGCCCTAAATTATTTTCACTGTTTTAATGATTTTACGTTCAAATTAAGTCTAAGGACTTCACTTATTTACATTTAATTCCCATCCCTTCCCTCATTATAAGCCTTTACAATCCGGACACATCATCAGCTTCCCGAAATACACCAACCAGTTCAACTACGTGAAAGATGAATATAGGTATCTATTGAATATCAAAGTCCATTACCACTGAACCATTAGGGCTCATTCAGTTCTTGTTCAGACATATGACGTAAACAAAATGCCCACCACTCTGCGCATTTATCATAAATGATAACATAAAATATCGGCAATATTTTTAACAACACTAATTCGCTAAATATAATAATGGATCATTGCTTTAATTGTGTGTATAAAATTGGTAAAACCCATAATAGGTGTAAGTGACGTAACACGAATATTTGTACTAGCAGTGTCCGGCTAATTTGGGGTTCACTTACCAACAACTAAAAGTAAATAATTGCCCCCATTATATCGATAATGTTCTTAATAATGCCGGCACTCTGAAAGACATATTAGCTCATAACATTAACTGTGCTTAGTATGTTTAAAAATAATCTATTCATTCATTAAAGTTGCAAGCAAAATAATATGAATATTTCTACTCCCTGTGCCAGGATCATTTAGTACATATGTACCCACTGGCGGAAGCAAATAAGGGACTCTTTAATATATACATTTTCATAAATGCTATAATAATGCTGGCACACAATATACTAATGGGTCATTCAGAGTGTTTAAATGTCCTAAAGATATAATTTAAAAAAACCACCCACTATTCATCCATATGCATGTGATAAGCGAACTACCATAATATTTGTACGGACGGTGCCAATTTAAGTTCATTTCGAAAGCATATTCTAGAACTTGGCATAAACAATGGTAATATGTGGAATGGCCTAAATTGTGCCATAACTGGCGCTTGTTCCGAGAAAGCTGTTTGACCGGAACTGACGTAACATTAATTCAGGCGTGCGGTTGCCAATGGCGATTACGTAAGCGTAACTAACCAATGCGGGCCCCATTTCGGCTTTCTCCTCAGCCTAGCAGCATGATACCTCCGCAGTCTTCTCTGGTTAAGTATGATAATCCACTCCGTATCAACACAAATGCCGAGCGAAAACTAATTCAGGTAAGACATGTTGTTTGTTTAAAATCATCCGCTATGTTCTAATCTTATTAATGCAATCCCTGACGGGGTTCTGGCCATAAGTCAGTTATGGTTTATTTGATAACTTTTCGACTGGACACCATTCACTAAGCCGATCTGATTTGTCGTTGTAGAGGAAGTTTGTGCTCAAACACAAAACCGGTGGCTACACGCACCAACATGGACGAGCTGGCACCTGCTCTTTAAATCAGCTTGGACTTATGTCCACACGGTTGTTAATGGTGAAGATCAGCGCCGTTTTAATAATTTTATATAATTTTCTAACGGGATCTACCCGCTTGCACCCATGTGTTGTGTTATTTTGTTGCCATTGACTCACTAGATTTAGTATCCATAACACCAAGTAAGAGAAAAGTTCACCGAGACCAAAAATATGTCGTTGTTTCAGAAAATCGGGAATAAGTCGCTCGTTTTTTTTTTTTGTTTAAAGAAAAGGACATTAAAATTGTCAACGATCCAAAAATTGACTTTTTCAATACTGCAAAAAAATTCAAACACAATTTCTGAACATGAACATTAGATATTTACACTTTCCATTTTATAGCTTTATACTATCAATATCTCCGGTTTATTGCGGGGAGGGGGGGGGGAATTTTCGGGTTTTGGGAAGCATTTATTTCACCGTACTTTTAGCTTTAAAGAATATAGAAAAAAACTCATTTTGTCAAAGACTTCCATTATGTGTGGTTTGCGCCGCCACATGACATATATCCTCATCACCTCCGCTCCGAACAAGGATCTTAATTGTTTTAACAGAAAAACGGATGAAACATGTCAAAGTGCAAGATGAAACACCGTTCAGACATTGCCATGCCAGGATTTGAACACAGGTGCTAGAGATCGATTGGCCAGCCGTGCTACCGGTTTGGCCACGAATATCCCAGTTTTATTGGGAAAGGGGTTGTTATATTGGATAATTAACACCACACTACGATATTATCACTCACTATCTATAGGGCGTTTGGATGATTCTGTGTTCGAATCCAGTTCACAGCTGTATCTGTATGATATGATTCTCCAGACAGACGCCCCTCAACCATTTGTGTTCCATATGTGATCAGTGCCGAGGTTAAACAAGTCAATTCAACCGTTATCATTATATTATACGCAGTGAAAAGTAGGTCTAATTCACAGGATGATGCACTTTATAAGCTAGTTAAACAAGTCTGATGCGATTTCGAGGATTGGATCACTTCGATTAATGAGAAGATGCTCCCGCTTGCTCTCTCTCTCTCTCTCTCTCTCTCTCTCTCTCTCGTATTTATATCTCATTGCCATCTCGAGTCGTTTTATATTAGCATCGTGTCTGTGGTAGTGGGATTACGTTGTCAAACACACACGTCAAGTTATCGTTCATGCTCTGACGCTTTCATTTCGTGATTATTAGAATCTCTGTGTGACTCTGACCATCTACCTCAACAAGTGAGAGTAGCAAAATAATCTCTCCTTTGTTGTTTTTTCTTTTCTTCAAATATCAACAACAGTCACACATTTACCAACACAAAACGAATTAGACTACACACTGTTGATATCCTCGAGAAATGTTACATTCAGGTTTTGTTTCTGGTATATGTTCAGCATGTAAACCTATGTAAACGTTCGTATGTCAGATAATCTCTAAATACATCCGATCTGCGACAGTAAAACAGGTTAGCTTCACATAGTGCTTTCTATGGTGTTAATTTATCAAGTTCATCCCAAACATAGACTTGGGGAGGTCGAGAATTGTCACTAATCGGTATGACTTGTTAAACTACATGGCGATGAAATCGTAGAGCAATTCAATTATAAATATATGCAAAAACAATTATTATCTAATGATGTTATTTTGTATGTGTAAGTTAATTGATAAATTACATATTTACAGAATAATCAACAAAAATAAATGCAATAATCTTAAAATCAAATTAGCAAAAAAAATAATAATGCATAAGAAATATTTTTTAACCGAAACGCATGTTTTTGCAGTGATTTAAATCAATGATTTAAATCAAACAACTTTGGCAAGCTATATAAATTGCATTATTTTTATGTAACGCTGATCTTAGAGTTTGCATAAAAGTAGCATACAATCAAGTGCTTGTAACATACGTTAGATTGGTCTAAATTGAGAAATACAATTGGCAGACGTATAGATTATTTTAGGAAGCCATTTATAATCAGAACACCGCTGACTTCATTTATTGTGAATCTACTCATAGATTTTTACGCAGGATTCCAGAACGGGAAAACTACACAAAGTAGAAATTATATTTTTTAAATGCATCTGCGGCCCGGAATATATATATATATATATATATATATATCGTTAAAGGATCTTAAGTAGATATTATATATAGATACAATTTGCAGTTCAAATTAATTCTTGTGTGATGTTTATTGTAAAGACGTTGTGTCTTTTACAGGAATCGTCACCTTGTCTAGCTGAGAAATACAAGATACCAGCCAAAGACAATCAGCCCACTGATGAGATATTAAACACAATACTCCCACCGAGGTAATATAGTTGACAGCTAGTTAATGAAAATAGCCATCATTATCAGATAGCAGTATAGTCTGGCTAACGTTAATTCAATAGTGTAGCGATTCACCATATATATATATATATATATATATATATATATATATATATACATATGTTATGTATCGATTATGTAGACAAAGCAAATGTTTACAATATAATATATATATATATATATATATATATATATATATATATATATATATATATATATATATTTATATGAACAAAAATATTTGTGTTTATATCTTGTATTTCAGAATAACATGTCCAGAACACCAGATTCGTATACCACTGGATGGTGGGCATATAATTATCATATGGTTTCCAATTTAAAGATTTATCTTCCAGTTCACGACATTTGATGTTGGAGAGATGCTTTGTGATATTTCTCATGTGTAGCTGACCACATTAATTGTGTAGTCAAGGATAATTCACGATTCCGAAAAATTCTCAGACAGAATCTTCATAATTAATTATCTGTTTTCTCCAGAGAATGGACCGAATGTGGTGAGCTCTGGGTACAGAAGGTGTCCTCACGCCCGAGTACACGACTTGACGTTACTTATCTCCAAGAAGAACTCGATGTCAGGTTACAGGAGAGACTGGCTCGTGAGACAGGCATCTGCTCAATTAGACGTGAATTGTATTCACAATGTTTTGGTAGGCACAGGGAATGGTGTTCAGTTTATAGACTGTGTGACTGTCTCAATTTCTGTGGTGAGTGAGTGAGTGAGCGAGCGAGCGAGCGAGCGAGTGACTTTTGTTAGCCTCTTCAGGATATATGATCGAGGGGCTACTCTCCAGAAAAAAATATTTGATAGAATGAACCCTCTTACAGTACTTCTCGATAAAGTGTGCTACAGGGTCTTCAATGTCAGTGTTTGGTGTATTGCTATAAAATGTGGGACAAGTTTGGGTAAAATAACCGTACTCACAGTCGTAGTCACAAATACGAGTAATGTATGCGAGTACTTGTCATACTCGTAATCATGGAAATGAAATCCTACTCATTTATTTTATACTGATGAAGTAATCGCATTTACGCTTACTTTTATGATCACTTTAATGTTCATATAAATTATTACTCAAAGAAAACATGAAATAATGTAAATTACACAAATCACGAAATATTTCATAAATAAATATACATGTATCTGGATGACATGACTTCCAAATAATGGAAGGCACTTAGTCAACAGTAAAATTATGGTAATAGAAAGGTAATGTCGATGTTTGGAGTTTGGAATTGACCTATTGTGGTTCCTCGTACGTCACAAGAGGTGCCTGAAAGGGATGGACACTTAAATTACCGTTATGTGACGAAGTTTTGTTGAACGTTACTCATTCGCTGACTTCTATTCGATTAAACTATCCTGTTTACTACTGAATCAAGCTAGTTATGACACTGCTAGATAGAGTATACAAGTGAAACACGAGGAATGAAACATGGACCTTCATTTTCGTTCTATTTTAGCATAAAAGGTGTTTCAAAAACTGATCAGACGATAACTTATCGAGCCACAACGCTGGAAGTCTGTAGTTCAACACATCACTTAACACGTGAGTGCCCAGTTAAATGACTCATAATAGAAATGGGGGGGGGGGGGGGGGGGGGGGGGGGGGAAAAAAAAAAAAAAAAAAAAAAAAAAAAAAAAAAAAAAAAAAAAAAAAAAAGCTAAAAATACCGTTACACAGGAATGAAGGACATTGACCTTTATCTATTTTCAGTTCTAGTCTCCTTTAGTACATATCAAAGGCTGACTTCTCGGAAAAATCAGTGATCAGCCCGTAGACTCTGGGATTCGAGCCGACAACCTGGAAGTCTGCAGTACAACACATTACCAACTTCAACACGAGAGTGCCAAAATGACCATAATGGAGAAATGATGTATCTTTGTACTCAGGAGCTCATTCGGGGCCCAGTAACGTTGGCCATAATAGAAAAAATATCATGTTAATGGAATAGTCGCTAGTGAGATTCTACTGTAGTCAATACAGCATCTCAATTATTCCTCTGGGCGACACATAATTATAGTTGATCAAAGGTGTCTTATCACACCAAAAAATACAACTCATAAATAACCACCGTATAATAAAAGGTTACTTTTGAAACAAATCATATCTGGCATATTTAGATGTCCTAGTTTGGCCCAGTTATTATTATTAGTAGTAGTAGTAGTAGTACTACTACTACTACAACTACTACTATTAGTGCTACTATTAGTATTAGTGGTATTATTATTGGTACTACTGTTACTACTAATACTACTACTACTAGCCACAGACTTGGGGTAATCCTAATCGATTTCATTATCTGGATAAATCATAATTTTCATTCACAGATACAACGTAATCTCTGTCGATTATATCGTAGATGATTAGTTTCACGGTTATACGGGATGTTCGATTATTTATAGTTATACGGGATGTTCGATTATTTACAGTTATACGGGATGTTCGATTATTTATAGTTATACGGGATGTTCGATTATTTATAGTTATACGGGATGTTCGATTATTTATAGTTATACGGGATGTTCGATTATTTATAGTTATACGGGATGTTCGATTATTTATAGTTATACGGGATGTTCGATTATTTATAGTTATACGGGATGTTCGATTATTTACAGTTATACGGGATGTTCGATTATTTACAGTTATACGGGATGTTCGATTATTTACAGTTATACGGGATGTTCGATTATTTACAGTTATACGGGATGTTCGATTATTTACAGTTATACGGGATGTTCGGTTATTTACAGTTATACGGGATGTTCGATTATTTATAGTTATACGGGATGTTCGATTATTTACAGTTATACGGGATGTTCGATTATTTACAGTTATACGGGATGTTCGATTATTACAGTTATACGGGATGTTGATTATTACAGTTATACGGGATGTTCGATTATTTACAGTTATACGGGATGTTCGTTATTTACAGTTATACGGGATGTTCGATTATTTATAGTTATACGGGATGTTCGATTATTTACAGTTATACGGGATGTTCGATTATTTACAGTTATACGGGATGTTCGGTTATTTACAGTTATACGGGATGTTCGATTATTTATAGTTATACTGGATGTTCGATTATTTACAGTTATACGGGATGTTCGATTATTTACAATCTCATGCCAAGTAAGAGCTATACATAAGGCATCCTTATCAATATTCGATTCTGGCCTTTTCCACTCGTCAATTTCCGCCTGTTCTGACGTCATCAACATGTGTACGTTTTGGCATAGTGTTGCTCGGTGTGTGTGTGTGTGTGTGTGTGTGTGTGTGTGATGTCACCAACTTTCTTTATGTTGTCAAGGAACACGCGTCCATCTTATGCTGTATAATTACACGCCAGCTAGTACACAAAGTGAGACGCGCGAAAGCATAAATTTATAGCCACATTTCTGCCCACAGACACTTTAATACGCGAAAAGGAGCCTCGAGATTCGTCACCTATAACCGGCCTCACTGATTCATATAGTGGTAATTGAAGCTAGAAAAATGGTATTAAATTTTTGTGGCAGTAATGAGTTGATTGTGTCATTTACACAACAGCACGTGTCATGAGACAGACATCAATGATGCAAACAGTGAGATGAAGGCACAATAAACATCTTGAACTGATATATCAGAATTCCATAATCTTCTGAAGTAAATGAGAGGCTTTTTACTATTGGCCAATGGGGGGTAATTTATCTCCTGCTCGTTGATGGGTTTTTTTATATCGCACCTTCGAAAAACTAATGTACATTAAAATAATTATCACTTTGATTAATAAATATACTTCTAGAAATATCCATTATTTAATTTAATAATTATATCAATGCAATATATGTGAGTGAGTAACAATGATCAGATAAATTACAATATTTTTAGGTGATATGTATTGTAATCGTGGTTGTAACCATGATTACTTTAGAATGTAATTGTAATTGATTACAGTTATTATTCATGTAATCGTAACCATAATCCTTATATGATTGTGTAATCGTAATCGATTACTTTGCTCCTGTATTCAGCCCAACTCTGACTACAGCTACTACCACTACTGCTGCAACTGCTGCAGCTAATAATAATAATAATAATAATAATAATAATAATAATAACATGATGTTATTCTCAGATGAGTTAATTCGTCAAGTGACCATCAACTGTGCTGAACGTGGACTCTTATTGTTACGTATTAGAGACGAGGTTCACATGACGATAGCTGCCTATCAGATGTTGTATGAGAGTAGTGTCGCGTTTGGAATGAGGAAAGCCTTGAATGAGGAGCAAAGGAAGATAGACAGAGCGAAGGAGGTAACTAGTACACACACACACACACAAACACACACACACACACACACACACACACAGTACCTAAACTCTCACATATCAAATCTTGGGAAACAACATGATTTCGATTTAGGTTGTTGTCCTGGATCAAGCTATGTGTGACCTCCAAAGTCAGATCAACTGCCTGAAAACAAACTGTGCGCATATTGAGAAGAGTGCAGTGGAACAACATCAAACGAAACAACGCAAACATGAAGATGAAATCCAGTTTCTGAAGAAGACAAAACGGCAATTAAAGGTTAGCATTATTGGTGGTGACTTAGGCAAATAAATCCATCTTGCACTTGCAACAATGCCGTTTATATGATATCTCATTCCCCTAGAAGTATACGGTGTCCAGCTGGTTAGGTTCGCAACTGGCCTGGCAGACTTAATCATATGTTACCGATTAACTGATTAATTTTAGGTCTAGAGACATTTCCAGACCTGTACATATAAATACATTTCTTTGATAGATCGATGTGTACTATATTTTTGGTTTAAAATGTGTGTGCATGCCTGCGTGCTTACACTGAATGATACGCATTATTTTGAAAATGTCTGTTTAACTGTCCTGAATTGATAAAAATCATGATTAATTTACTGAACTATATTTTGCATGAAATCTTAAGGGGTTCATCTTATTACAGAGTGATTTTTATACCTGATAATACCGTCGTAGAGGAAGATTACATAGTATCCAGATAAAATCTCACAGGACAAAATCCCACGGTACAAAATCTACCCGGACTTAATCCCACCGTACAAAATACCACAGCACATAATCCCAGAAAGTGAAATGAGGGACAAAATCCCACCCAATAAATTAAATTACATAGAAATAAGGGAACCACATTTTATCACAATAATTTGTTGCATTCAAGTAGAGCCCATTGATGCAAATTGCAATTGTAATTTAAATTTCCATGCAATAGTTGACTATATTTGTTAATTCGGGTCATTTAATTAATTTACCCGGTAATAAATAAATAAAAATAGTCATTTAATTTTATTATGTATATTAATAAATAAAGAAAAAGTGTTTAAATTTTATTGTGAGTTTTATGTGGGATTTTTTCCCTCTTTTCACCTTCTGAGATTATGTCTTGTGGTATTTTTTACGGTGGGATTATGTGATATGAGATTTTGTCCCGGATTCGATTACATTATGCTGAGGGAGGGTGAGGGCAATTGATTGACTTTGACTCCTCACCAGAGGGCGACATTAATTCGAAAGATACCGAGAGATGGCAAGTCGTCGTCGTCGTCATCATCATCATCATCATCATCATCACTGCTGTTCCCCGGCACGTGTAGATCGTCACCTCTAATGGTGATACATTTTGAATGACTATTCTGTCAACTCCGCCGTGTCATGGTTATGATAATTACGGTTCTCTTCTTTTCAGGTACAACTAGAAGGAATCCTTACGCCAACGAAATAAACCCTTTCCTTGGATATGTCAGCTCTAAACTCGCCAACAGTTCATTGATTAAAAATATAAAATATATAATTGTTTGGGGTGGTTATTTTTTTTTTGGGGGGGGTGGAAATATTTTTAAAGGTATAATTTATAATGTTTTATGTTGAAGTTTGCTATAGAAGCCAATTTGTTCAAATGGCTCGAAGTGTTTATATCCAAGTGCTTATTCGTTGTACTTTGCAGCCAATCATCCGTATAAGAAAATTATTTGTTTACTCTATCTCTCCTCTTTATATCCGTTTTGTTCAAGTTTTTAATGGCCAGTTAATTCAGAGTTGGATGGCCGTCTCCGTTAACCCACAACGTACCTGTCTATTCCGGCCATCAAATGTTCTGATTCTGTTACTTTGTCTGTGGTAAAATAAAGGTGTTCAGGAGTTTGTATAATAGGGGTCACTTGTCTAATTAGGCCACAACAGCCAATTTTCTGATTAGATAGGGTTTACTGTACTTCGTTTATATAACGGTGAAATGAGGACAAAACAGTTCATGATATATGTTGTTCTTATGATGCATTTGTTCTTATATATATATATATATATATATATATATATATATATATATATATATATATTCCTGAAGTTCATTAGCACGCAGATAAAGGCCACTGTTTAACTTGTTTGTTGTATGTTCCTAATAAAACTAATATATACAATACAATTTAATGAAACAATTGAGTTGAAAATATAAAAAGTATTTTCTTGAGAAAGTGTCAGCCTTTTCTTTATCATTGGTATACATTTTTGTGATATTTACATTCTACTGTGATATCTATAATAATCATTCCATATATATATATATATATATATATATATATATATATGATTTGGAATAAATAAAATCAATCAATGAATAGACCGATCTAGGCGAAATACGTTGCATCGGTTACCAACGTAGGTCTCGGGTTAGAAACAGCTATGGCGCCTACTGTTAATTTGGGATTCTTTCAGGTCAACGGATGGCAACTTTTCACGAACAATAAATACTGGAAATCTTTCCGAAAATTATTTCATATTACACAGAGACTGAGACTAGTATTTCAGCTGAACGATTGTGTCTTTCCAAAGGATTTAACACAATATTTATCAAGATATAACCAAATGATTGAGCGGACCGATCTTTCAGATGAATGACACAGCTAAGCCATAGTTATTCATGCTGACTTATAGGAGATTTGTTTTAGCATGGGTTTCAATGGATTCAATAAACGATTTTAAAATTAAACTTTTAGCTGAATGTAAATTGATTTTAATAAAGATTTAAAAAATATTTAATGAAGAGTTTGGGAAATATTATTTTTATTTGTACCTGGGAATTAACCAATCACATACGTATCACCTGTATATTATTAAATAAATTTTTAATTACATTAGAGTATTACCATCCTTGACATTTACGTGTAGTAAACATTGCAAGAACGGCTGATTCAGAAGAAAAAACAGTTCACTTTCAATACACGATATATCATGCATAAATACCAATATTACAGTAATAGGAATCACCCATTGAATTATAATCTATGTGATCATTGATTAAATACATTCACATCGTCATGTCAGATGGCAAAAGTTTAAAAAAAAAAGTTTGAACTAGACAGGCCGGACCAGGACAGCCATGCACATCACGCTGAACGTTACTTAGTTTATTGGTATATATCTATTGGATGAAGTTTATGCCATTCCTATTAAATGCAAAATTATGATCTGGAGATCACATGCCCTTAATGGACTATAAATAAAATACAAATATAGGTGGTAAATAGCCTATATACAGCTTTTCAGTTAGACATTTATCGGCCACTACACAAGTAAATCAGCATGCAACACAATTATTCTTAGACTTCTAACCCTAGACCGTAGTGTGAAATTCAGCCGCAAGGAGGCGCCAGGGGTAATTGACTCGGTCTATTCATAATCATATATGAAACGAAAGATATTACGGTATTTATTTATTTATTTTGAATCGTTATTTATCAGAAGAATACCTTCATTATAATCATATAGCACTTCTGATGTTCTCCTTTTCGACGTTGTACTAGTTTTAGAAATGGTAAGAATGTGTGATGCCAAAATTATTATTGAAATATATATACATCTATATAAATAAAAGCGAATGTGTGGTATGTTTATTTATGTGTTCGCAAAAGTTATGACAAAAGTGTCTTAAACGGAGGTGATTAGGATTATGACGTTGGTGATGACTATTATGTTGCCAACATCCATGTCACGTGGTGTCCATCACGTCGACGGCGTCCATCACCTCGACTACCGCCGTCGAACGTAACGAAGATGACATCCTTACAATGATTTCACATTTATTGTGATAGTTATATTTTATAGCTTTTCATGTTTACTCCAATAAATTGTTTACTCATTATTTTTTTAAATTATTATTCTAAACCATTATAGTTATATGGGCCGACGGTCCAAGTATCATTCAATTCAATTCGTTTATTTCAACATTCATAATACGTACACATATATATAATTTTGAAAAGGAGAATTATTGAAGCATTAATTGCTTATATAATTCCTCCCCTCTTAACATAACATTAAAAACATTAATGACAAATTTAAAAATAAAAAGATGTGGAATAGTCCAAATCCATATAAGTTTAATTAATTATGAAATTATTAATTATTGAAGCAATAACATATTATTGTGTAAATTATATCATATATATTGTACTTGAACAGTAAATAAAATTACAAACATACCCCTTCATCGGTATCAGTCATATAAAGAAATGAACGTATTCTTAATTATGTCCTTCAAAATATTAATTGTTGTAACATTGCGAACGTTTGCATCTAATTTGTTCTATAATTTAACACCCATAATACTAATTGACATTAACTTTCTGTTCGTTTTACAAAATTTTACATTAAAATCTCCTTTTTTTACTAGACCTGGTATAATATGAATGTATTTGTTCTATTGTTATGAAAAAAATTGTAGATTGATAGGTAACACATGTTATTTTTGGCTTTATAGATTATAATTAAGGTTATTAATTTTACAATATCTCAAAATTCAAACACTTATATTGAACAAACAATGGATGGGTATGATCTAAATAACTAGCTTTGGTAATAATACGAATTGCTTTCTTTTGTAATAGCATCAAAGTATCTCACATGCGTAACGTATGCAGGAAGTATTAATGAACATTATAACAAGTATAAGAGACATTTTTACAAACAACATTAATATGATGAGACAGTGAGAATTTTTCTTCTACCAATACTCCTAGGAATTTAGTAACTTGTACTCTACTGACTTCTATCCATCAATCTTCAGTTTACAATTATCGTGATAATGAGCAAACATTAAGTCCGCATATATATATATATATATATATATATATATATATACGTGTGTGTGTGTGTGTGTGTGTGTGTGTGCGCGTGTGTAAAGTCGATTAGCACAATGCAAAACAAAATTATTTTACGCGTTTGTTATACTTCTAATCGTATTGGCATTTAGACGAACCGAAGAAAATGGCGTCCTCCATGAATTGGGAAGGTTTGTAATATTTAAACATTATAATAAACTATATTCTTTACTTTGATTAAAGCTATTATTTAATTTAAACTTTGAATAGCATGTCTATTCCAAGTTCTTAGTGTTTGATTCTAATAATTGTTTGTAGTTAGTTATAATCGAGATTATGCCGGCCGCTCATCAGTCATATATCTAAATTACTATAGTATATTATAAATTGTAAGACTAATCATCTAATGGGGGCGCCTCCGTGGTCTAACGATAGCATGTTGGACCACAGATCACTACCGTGTTCGAATCCCGGCGTGGGCATATCTGAAGGTTGTTTCATCGTTGACTTCGCTTCTTTGGCTTTGGAGGTCGATGTGCCCATTTCATATGATTTTGGCATTTACTCTACCATGTCACATGTGCACAAAACTTCAAGTGGCCGTAAAACAGCAATCATCATCATTATTACTAATCATTTAATTGTCATGTGTTCAAATATTGTTGTCACCCGTCATGACTTAACTTAAGATGATTAACTGACATATTTAGTCATTAATAATATTGGTTTTTGACAGCTGATTAACTCATTAAGAATTTAGGTAGCTTTCTGTGAAACGTCACACATTTGTTTAGTTTTAAACTTAAACTAACTTACTAAGATAAAGCTGATTTATTGGAATAGTGATTATGCACTGACCCGTTTTACAACCCTGCCCATTTTTAAAACGGGACCTTCGCGTTTCGCAACCCCACTGGAAGCCTTGTGGTGGTAATTGTAACCTTTGGAATCACTTGTTTTGAGTCAGCACAGCTTCAGCATTATCAGATCATAATAAATTTGATTGTGGATCATTTTTGTATGTGTTTGTATTCATGAATATATATGTATATATAATTTCCTTAAAACACAATAAATAATTTCTGACAGCTGTGTATTTTTTAAGTTGTTGAATTGGTCTGCTTCCCATTTTGAAACTGCCCATTCAATTTTGAAATGGGAAGAGGAACATTTCAACAACTTCAAATAATTTACTGTTTTCTGAATTTATTTGTTCATAATTATATATCTATATATGGAGATCTATATAATTTTTATTCAATTTAATTTTCACAACAGCATATCAATTTGCTAGATAACTGGCCACTAATACTGACAATTTAGAAATAACAGCGCAACATTTCATTACTATATGGTTTCTAAATGGGCAGGCATTCTTAAAACCATACTGATTGCTAAACTAGGTGTTCGTGTTTTGAAATGGCCCTGGTTGTCAAGATGGTGGGTAACAATTACACCTACTTAGTCTAAGACTACTTTGTACTAGACTACAGTCACTACCTTAGCTTGGGCTTAGCCTAGCCCTAGGTCTACCTGGGACACATAGCTATGGGATGACTGCCTAAGAACCCATCCAGGATGATATGGCAATAGTTGAGGTGCACATAACAATATTTAATTGAGATCTTAGTATT
Source organism: Paralvinella palmiformis (assembly GCA_025642065.1). Lineage (NCBI taxonomy): Eukaryota > Metazoa > Annelida > Polychaeta > Terebellida > Alvinellidae > Paralvinella > Paralvinella palmiformis. The sequence continues at coordinate 472,784 of JAODUP010000174.1, forward strand.
TGTTATGAGCTATTAGTATTAGTATTATTTGTAGTCATTTATTAGTGTTGTACAGAGGACAATTATTTAAGAGTAGTTTATTGCATTCTGTGTGAATCCATACTGATGTGAGGCATACAACTATCTAACTTGAATTTATGTAATTCCTTGATTGAGAGAGTCATTGATGAAATGAAAGTGTTATGTGCCTACATACTAACATGGCCGTAAACATTAGAGTGTAATGTTTTGCAGGTGAGATTGTCAGAAATGATTGTTGGCTAATGAACTTGTGAATCTTAGCGCTGTTCATATAGGAATTAAGTGCATGGACCCTTTACCAAACAACTTGGTACTAATGGAAATTGCACCAATGATCCAGAATTTGTGAAAATTGTTGTCATACAACAGACCATACATCATACTCAGAATCCACTATCAAGACTATGACATGGATAACAAGCAGATTATTTCAACCAGTTGTCCATAATATGTTGTGGGCGTTACAATAGTGCAGTGGTTAGAGCATAACTGTGCATACCTCCAGGTTCTGGGTTTGAATTTAGCTCATAGTCTTATACCTGTGTATGAGTGATGTTTCTATAAAGAGTCACCTATCTTCCCCAAGTGTGACCAGTGCTGAGTCTAAACAAACCAACTGATTAACCTTGAGGTCTTTATACAGATACAATAAGTAGAATTTCTTTGGTGTTACTTATCACTTTAAGGCAACAAATAGGGATTTCTGCCTGGCAGAAAGGGTTTTACCCCTATTTCTTGTCAGCACAGCAAAAATACCTTCTGGCTGTGGAGAAACTCAACCCTGGTACAGTAGTTAGAAATGCCTCATGCACATAAAACAAATTAATACATACTCCTATGCAAACATATGTCATTTCCACTGTGGAATTAGAATTAACAATTTAAAAAAAGCCATGGTACATTATGACTATGGCCTTCCAGAATATGTCAGTTTTAAAATTATGCACATACTTCATTGGCAAGCCATAAGAAGTCATATTACAATACAACTACACTCAAATCTTGGTATACCACAACATTTTAGATGGTGTAATGATTTATTTTATCCTTTCTTTTACACTAGCTGCCCGAGATCGTTTGAGGAAGCTTAGAGAAGAACAACACAGATGTAGTGATGAGGTGGTGTCATTGTGGGAAGATGTTCTTTGTGCGAACAGCTACAGACTTGGAGATGAATGTTAGTAAAATATTAAGTTATCATCTTAATTTTGTTTACATTCTTATTACTGCTCTGTGTGTGTGTGTGTGTGTGTGTGTGTGTGTGTAAACAGTAATAGAAACTATGACAGTTTCTATATTATTTAGTTATCCTCAAAATAGAGAAAAAAATTGTTATGTTTAAAGTACTATATTTAAATGATAAACTTACCAGTCACTGAACTATAGATAATACAAAGGTATAAAATGATATATATATATATATATATATATATATATATATATATATATCCTTTTATTTATGCAGACACATATGCTCACTAGTAAACATTGTGTCTTTAGCCATATTCAGATGTAAAAGTTTAAATGGTCTCATTATATATAACAGTGTGGATGGTTCATGAACAAGTTTGTATAGCAGCTCTTGATTGTGGAAATAAAGATGTGGCTATGGTAAGTGAATTTCTTTTCCATTTATTTTGTATTTTACATTTCTGTTGGAATGACATTTGCAGTCTCAGAATAAATTCAGTGTGAGAAATATTTTAATTATTATAATCATAGCAGAGATTCAATAATGCATAGAATAACTGTGAATATGTCATAGTTGATTTTCAATTATGTTTTATGCCGAACAGCTTTTTCCCTTTTATTATCATTCAGATGAACCTGCATGCCTTACAAGAACAGTTTCCTAACAGTATGCGTGTCCGCAGACTTCGGGGCTTATTTTTTGAGTCGCAGGAGAAGTAGGTTGACTCGGTTTGTTGGAAGTATTGATAAAGAGGATAATTCTACAGCAGCAGCTTCCTTTTAATTGTTTTGTTTCATATCCTGCCTTCAATTAGATTTGTATTTATATATGTAATAGATTATACCCAATGCTCAAAATCTAAATGATTCTCATGTTGACAATCTTCAGCCAGTTGTCCAAGCTAGATATGGTATTATTGAGTTTCTGTATAATTATTATGCTCATCAATTAATATGCTGTCATCAACGTAAAGGATGCCAAGACATGGACAGCACTCTTTTATGTCTGTCAAGTTTCAGAGAAAGAGGGGGCGATGTATGTGCACTCAGTGAGACATCATTGGCAGATGTGTAATTCCCTTGTTTTCTGTTGTTTAAGCTATGACAAGGCATTAAAGATTTATGACGCTATACTAGATATAGATGAAACAAACACAGTAAGTACGTCACAAGTGTTAGAAGAAGTAAAGTAGAAAATATCAGTAATTTTAAGAATTAAATTTCCTCAAATCATTTAACTGGTTCCTGATGTTTATTTTCTACCCACTTCGAAAATTAGAACTGATCATCTATTAGATGTTCGAATTTTAATAATGTTAACTTTTTTATTCAATAAGCATTGTTTCTGTAGTATTATCCAATGATAGAAACTGAAAGTCTTTTTACAATCTGTATGATTTTCCCTGAAATTTCTACAAACCAACAGGCAGTCTCTAGAAGTTGTGTAACCAAGCCAGTTCTTATTATAATACTCTTTATTAAATAGTAACATACCAGACCACCTCTTGAAAAGACCATTGAAGCTGGCTCCTCCAATTCCTGGTTTATATAAAATGTACTGTTAAAGGCCGCTTGTGTTTAAGGGCCACACAGTACAGTCTTCAAAATAAGCTCTTGATATAATTAAATGATCTGCAGTAAAACCTGTTCGTTTGATTACCGACCTAAATTACCACCTCTCTGAAATAGTACTAAAACATGATTCATCCTTTGATTATGGCAGGGATCTGCCTTGACAGGCTACCTCTATACAAGTTTCTTAGGGTGGTCATTTTATACAGGTTTTTCTATAATTATAACACTGTTCCTGTGTTATTTTATTATTCTATATCAAGTTGTGTCTCTTCCAAGTGTGCCATTTATTTGTTGTAGTTAATACGAAAACGAAAAATTGCTATTCTCAAGGCAAAAGATGACATCCGTGGAGCAATAAAGGAACTAAATGTTTATGTAGAAAGGTATTTAAATTGTTGTATTTTTGTTTAAATCTGTTGGGATAATAATTTTAGCACTAATTGCTTTAATTGGATGTGATAATGACATGATGGCTTGTTTATAACTTTTATATGAGGTGAGGGTAGACAGAGCAGGTCTAACTTCTTACTGTTTGGCTGAACTTGAGCGATGTTTATTATTTCCTCTTATGTATCTCTTAACTTAAAACATATATTCAAAATCTAGTAATTAAATATTATATTTCAATATATGTAATATTTATAGCTATATTTGAAAAATATTTGTGCTTTCATGCATAAAATTCACAGTCATACCATAATAGTAGGTTTTTTCTTTATTCCACGACTTATGCTTTATCTCTCCCTCTCTCTCTCTCTCTCTCTCTCTCTCTCTATATATATATATATATATATATATATATATATATCAGATTTATGAGTGACTATGAGGCCTGGATGGAGCTTTGTGATCTGTATCTTCAAGAGCAGGACTACACAAAGGCAGCCTTTTGTTTAGAAGAGTTAATCATGTCAAACCCTCACAGTCACCTCTATCATGAAAAATATGCTGAGGTAAGCAAAACTAACGACTGTTGAAATGTCTGGTTATTATCAACATCACAATGTGACCATTTACCATTCTTCATTTGGCAGCAGTGAATTAAGAATTTTACACTTTGGGCAACTCTTTTAGCTATTTATTGCTATTTACTATAAATGTTGACCTGTATGTTTCTACCTTTTGAACATTTTTATTATGCGATGGATGAGAACTAAGTACCTTTCAGTTGCAAGTACTACCAATATGGTTTCTGATATAAATACAGTGATTTCAGTCTATATTTTGCCTTTATATCACTTTAAAAAAATTCAGTTCAGTGTCATAATAAGAGGACATGAAATAAATAAATTAACAGTAAAAGAAATTAAAAAATGTAAAATACTTTAAAAGCACATTAAAAACATAATTGTTTTATACAATATAATATTTACATGAAAAACATTACATCTGGTTTGCGTTATGTCATGGGTTTTGGAACCGTTTAATGAAGTAGGGAGGGGTATTACTATATTACTTACATTTGATTTCATCTATCACAAATGAATGTGAACATACATCAACATAGTAATAATGTGTGGGAATATAACTCGGCTCATTTAGCCTACCATGTGCACAAAAGTGGCTGTAAATCATCATCATCCATCTTACGTATTTACATGATGGTTGCTCTTCCCCTTCCTCCATAGTGATGTGATGCATAAAAAATAACTTGAGTACCTTGAATAGAATTATCTCTGATCCTCATTTTTCAGCTACCCAATTATTTTGAATGAGACTATGTTTTACTTCTATTTTCAATGTAAATGGGCTTAGAACAACCCGAGATCATTAAGATGCTATATATAATACTATTATTATTATTTAATCTCTTTCCAAGGGTCTGTCTGTTGTATTATTGCTTTGTATAAAGTTCAATTTATTTTCCCTACATAGATTAAGTATACACAAGGTGGTATTGAGAACATGTGTACAGCACGGAGATATTTTGCCCAGTCGCTGAAGCTCAATCCGAATAACATGCGAGCCTTGTATGGTCTTTTTCTGGTCTGTATTATATTTGTCAATCTGTAAATTTGATGAATATTTATGCCTTTATTTTGAGTTTATTGCTGCTTATCACACACACACATGCACTATTTATACTATTTGTATTACATTTCAGTCAGCCAGTAATGTAGCGTCATCAAAATCTAAGGATGCTAAAACAAAGAAAGATAACATAAAATATGCTGCCTGGGCTGCTGAGCAAATAACTAAACAGTACAAGGTAAGAGCAATTTGTCCTAAATGTGTAAATCCGAATAAATTAAGTACCATCTGGTGAGTGATGATATATTAAAATATTTAGTACAAAAAGAAGTTATTTTTTATTATTTTACTAATGAATCAGCCAATTGGAGAAATTAAATGTTTTATCCATATTCTATTGCCTCTGTTAGAGAGAGAGAGAGCGACTGTTTGACTAATCTGTTGTCACTATGTTATACAGGAAGTGGCCAGGAAGAAGGAGGTAGACACATCTAGTCAGTTAACATCCATCCTACATATGATGGATGAAATACAGATCACTCAGACCAGTTGAAGACCAGTGTTACTGTTAATCATATTAGTATAGATAGATGTTTATACGATGTTTAAATATCAGAAGTGTTACTTTAAATATCCCTGCTCATTCGTATCATTTAGGTGTTTGATGTAAACTGTAATTGTGGTTATTGTTGTTGTGATTATTGTTTGGAAAACAAGTTCTTTTATGCTTATTGGTTTTGGTACAAATACTGCATTTAGCATCTAAAAATGTGTGTTTCTGTTTGTGCAATAAAACTAAATCAAAGATTGTTACACAATTTGCATAAAAGCGCAGAAAAAACATGAATTAAGTCAGTACATAACAGAGTATAAACATTGGCTGAGCTTCTTAGGTAAAATATTTCTCATATTTAAATACATAAAAAGATCAGTCCATGGTCTTACTATATCTAAATGAGAATTATTTACTGGGTCCTATTCTCAGATCTAAGTAAATGTTGATAGGAGTATGATGGAACCTTATTGTATCTAAGCACCTCCTTCATTGATGAATGTGTATTATATATAATTATACTATTATAAATAAATAATGATCATAATATGTTGTTCATTTCTGCTTTTAGAGAAATCATTTAATCTGCCATTAGCTGTTTTGAATAATTATTTCTGTATAAATAAAGTGAATATTTGCAGCCTGCATTCGTGCAATAAAAGATGTTCTTCTCTCTGCACTCCTTGAGGATGACCTCTTGTAAAGAACCATAAGTGTGCCCATAATATATAGTTTCCCTATTATTGTTATATTGCTCAGTTTGGTAGGTGTAACACACCTATGAACTCCTCATTGTAGAATAGTAATAATAAATAAGACAGGCATACAGCATCAGATTCAGTAAACCTATCGAGTACTTTACAGGTAAAATATGTGTAATGTGAAAGCTGATAAGGAAGTTAACACTAAATATTTGAAGGAAAAGAACAATGAAGACTGTTGATAATTAAAAGTGATTTTGAAGCAAAATCGGTATGTATTTGCAGGAAACATATTTCATAGTCCCAGAGCAACAGGATGAAATATCTCTTAATCAAGTTCTCCTTTGATATTTTAGGCCAGACAAATCTGTATTTGCTGAGGTCTTACTTCCTACAGAAACATCCCACAAACCTAACCTAGGGGTTTATGGTGTCGTGCTCTAGCATTATTAAAACTGTTTTTGTGTGGTTATTTTGTATTTTGGATGTATACTAATTTGTCCTATATATATATATATATACTGTGGAGCAACATCATTTAAAATGTTGATATATATATGTACAAGTATGTTTATAATGACCAAAATGACAGTTATTTTACTTGGCTGGCTACCTCAAATGAGGGAGATGTATATGGTCTGTAATTTACAGCTTCACCTTGTTGACTAATTATTATTATATTTAGAAATTAGAAAACTTCTGACCTCCTCCACAGCCTGACCATAAACATGGATAAGTAGTCCCATGCTCTGCCCACAGAAGCAATGTTATATATATATATATTTATATAAATATTACAGTTAATCTGTATAATCAGGTAATATGTATATTACCTGAAATCTTCAGGTAATATACATATTACCTGACTATACAGATTAACTGTAACATATATAATTTGAAATCCATTCTTTACTCCACTGGGAGCCTATGTAATTATTCTCGAACTTGCATAATGGAGTGATATTTTACAATCTTAATTAGTATGGTTGTGTCTATTTTATATACAATTCAAGCACCTGATCAAACTCTGGTGATCCATATGCTGACTGAGTTTCCTTACAACTTAAATTAGCAGTTACTTCAAAGAAGTAGATAAAGTCAGTTTTGTCATACATATTATTTCACAATAAGATGGAGTTGCACATATATTGAAACTTAAAACGATTTCAGCTGGATTTTAAGGTGCGTTTAATTTAAATTAATACCTCAATGTGTAGAAGTAGCAACTTGCACAATTTTTATTACATTAAACAGGAGATATATCTCCTTGTAAGCAAGTCTAATTATGGGATTTTATGTGGCACAGGGTCAGTGCCAGATTTACATATGGGCTGTAGTCCAAGGGCCTCCTAATCTTGAGGCTCCTGATAAAACTTAAAACAAAGATATAAGAACAGAGGAGATTTGTATATTTTCATATTTAATGGGGCTCCTCTGAACTAATTTGAAACAGTTTAAAGTATTTGGGGTCCCTCTAGTTGGAGTGGGTCTTTTCAATTTGAAGTGGCCCCATTTATATTTTGGTGCATCTTTTTTATATAGATTTATGTGTGTGTGTGTGAGGGCGAACATACATAATGAAGAGACCCCAAATTCTATTAGCTCAGGTGCCTCTTAAAACCTAAATCTGGCCCTGCACAGGGTGGACAAGCAATTGGCTTTCTTGTAGGCATGTCTTATATTATAACTTTGCTTGATATGCGTGGTTCTACCATGTTTGTATGTGCGTGAGAACACTTTGTGTGTCTTCAAGATGGGTGCAGCTTTGATCAGTGCAGAACCCTTCTTTAGAGACATCTTGAGATCCAGCCAGGTGGTTCTTAAAACAATAAGCCTTTTTAGGCAGATTCTAACTTTGTGACTAAAGAAGACAAGTACATATTGTTGGGGAGCTGATTTTATATCCGTTTATGAATGCCATAGAAACAGGTAGCACGTTCTAGGATTCTAACCCAAGACTGGATCTTTGGAACACGAACAGAACACCCCAAAAGACATTTTCTGCTGGATTTCAAATAGAGATCTTCGTTTTAAAATTACAAATCTTAAGTATCCTCAATTCATTCTGCCAAATAAGGGTATCCATGGCTTAATGGACTAAAGGACGTAACACCAGATTTTTAAAAATATTTTAAGGAGGTTAATTTAAAAACGTTACAGGGTAAAATATCAATGTAGGCATTCATGAAATAAGACACACAGCACTCTAGCTATATAAATAGGATAAAAGGTGTAAGAAAACACCAAATTAGAGTTTTTTAAATAGTGTGAATAATCAAAATATGCAATAAAATAATGATGATAATTAACATTAGATGAGTAGTAGCTATTTTCAGAATTAATATTATACTAAATTTTATTGGTGCCTTGTACTGCAGACTTCCAGCTATGGAACAGAATACTGAATATCAATTCTATTCAGCTATGTCTTAAGTGAAGACAGCGACGAGGCTAAATAACGTAATCATTTCGTGATCACGAACCAATGATAGCACAAACATTTATTTAGATGAGTGGAATTATTAAATTATTCTGGACAATTTATGTCGCTTTCTCATCTCAGTCTCTGATACAAATGTCACAAGCTTTTCCTCTATACCACGTCATAGATAAAGTGTATTTAATCAATTGTTTGGAATGAGAAGGTATTAAGATTGAAACAGTGCACGGAGGCAAAGGGGTTGAAGACTAACATCAGTAAAATAAAGGTGATGGTTTCAGTGAAGAACTGTGCTGATGTTGAGAGGATAGGGAAGTTGCAGTGTGGTGAATGCGGAAGATGTGTTAGAAGTAACCCAGTACAGTGTACAGAGTGTGATGGATGGATCCACGAGCGCTGCTCGTTCGTGAAAGATTCACTATGTCCAGTTGCATATGTATTTGTGTGCAAGGTGTATGAGAGAGCAGGTGGTGGAGAGGATATCAACATGCATACGCGACACAGGAAAGTGAATTGGGTTGAAGTTGTAAAGAGGAATTGGTTCAGGCGGCTGTGACATGTACGTGTTACGGAAAGATTCTGACAGTTGGGTGAACAGAAGCATGTTCTATGGTGTGGATTGTGTGTGAGAGAGAGAAGAAGGCCGAAGGTGGCATGGAATCAAGAGGTGAAGGAGTATATGACTTATGAGAGAGTGGGTTGAATAAGGTATTATAGATGCGCAAGATCGGGTAAAATGTAGAACCCACCGGCCAAACCCCTGGTAAAAGGCGAAAACGCACGTAAAACAAAACATTGTTGCTATTGCAAGTAATTAATATTTAATTCCGCCTCTTTTCGACCAAGATCTACAGTTAAATAAATTCCACCACCCTGCCAACTATTATATGGGTTTAGCAACTATTTGCTCGTGTCACATGATTGGTTCCTTTCTCTGCGCAATACAAGGTGGTAATTAGTTCTGGCGATTTTTACCTGTGACCTAGATTTGGCAATAATGTTTACAGGTGTTCAGGTGTGAGATAACTCTGAACTAACTTCAAAATGCCTATTATGAATGGATGTTGTTGTTTTGTGAAGCTACGGAATGGAAGTCGGGCTTCAGCCGTTTTTACTGCGGTATTTATTAATATTCTCTATTCCTACAACTTTATAAGTTTATTGTATTGTATTGTATTTATTATCCTAAACCTGCATATCTCATTATCTGCCATATGAATTATGATCATTACTCATTTACTGCGATTTACATACATTTATAAAAGTCATAATATTAGAAACATAAGGTTCATGTCATGATAATCATAACGGCACATCACAGTCACACAGTGTTTACAAGATTATTGTTTCATGCATCAAATGCTCTGTGATATTGTATTGTTTTTCCAAGCCAGTTCCAATAATCATAATACACGATGTGGATCACGGTAAATGCCAAAAATTGTATCTTTTTTGTCGCATATGGTGTGCAGTCATTTCGGGACAAGACTGAATCGGGACTAGAGTAGACATTGGTATTTTCGGACACTTCATTACAAATTCGTTTGAGGCACACACAAATCAATGACATATTCACATAAAGTAATGACGTTAAACACACACGACTCTCCTCTTGCAGCGAAAATTAAAAATTGTTTCGTGTAACACTCCGTTAAGGTATAAAACTATTTTAATTACTCCTCCAATGTTCAGCTCTTACGCAGTAGTAGTAAGAAGCAAGGCTTCATTTGAACCATCTCGCAGTCTCTTTTTAGTCTTATTTTGTGTGTTTTGGGCCAAAACATATTGGCTAAGGTATGATTTATTCAAATACTGCCATTTTGAATATAATCTCAAACGCGATATGATTCGTTGAAGGTGTCCAAATACTGCAATGTGAATTAAACATACCTTTCAGTTTTCGGACACCACACTAAATTGAAATATCAGCTTTACAATAAATACAATAAAGTTTAATAGAGTTCAGTGACATGAAATTAATTAAAGAAATAATGAATAACATAATAAATTGCATGCATAGACACAAGATATTATTCGACAATTAATAAATTCACTTTATTATATTCAGACACAAAAACTATCATCAGAAAGATGAACAAATACCAAATTGTGATTAGTGTCATTCTAGTTGTGGGGACTTAATGTCCTTGTATTTTATTTAAATAGTATATGACATTTATGAATAGTTCCTCTGGTTGTTTTCTCGAATTTGCAATTTATAAAAAAAATTACTGAAGTATCCAAATTCTGCCCAGTGACCCATGCTTCACTTTCAGAAAATTTATGGTGCCAAAAATATATAATTAAGAACGAAATGCACATTTATGGGAAGCTTGAAGTTGGATAAATGTTTTGAAATAGATTCTACTTTTCTCAAACGAAAACATAAAATTTTGTGGTTAATTATGTGTTAAGTGTCCGAAAATTGCCATGTCTACTCTATTATTATATTTACCACATAAAACAATGTTGATATACAAGCAAACATGTATGTTATGTAACTATCTATGTTAAAGGGATAGTCCACCTTCATTTCAAATTTTGAGATCTAGATCTAATACAGCTATACTCACAAATATCATAAATATTGTTAAAAGTGCTGATTAATCGACTTTTAATGGCCTGTGGGTGTCGCCATTTTGAAGCTAGACAGATAGTAGAAGCTCCTGAATGCTGACGTCACTTGAGCATATCCGGTTGACCTGAAGTCTGTAAGCCCATACAAAAGCATGTAAACAAGTGTGAGCAAAAAATTATTCTAGAAGTTAAGGGTATTATCTTGTTAGAATTATGTCATGAATGTCATACAACCATATCAGTTTGAGCCAGAAAGAACCTGACAAGAGGAAGATGATTCAAAATGGCTCAGAAATTACCATTCAAGAGAAAATATAATCCGCCTCAGTCTAGAGAGCACCAATGTGAAGTCAGAGCATTTCAGTTTTCTCCTTCCCACCTTTGAGTCCACCTTATCATGATGGCCTTTATATAGGAGATGATAAAAAAAGACATTAATTAATTGATTGGTTACATTGATATTTTGCTGTAAATAAATAGGCATTAAAAATTAAGTAGAGCATTTAAAAAGGTTTCTTCTGCCAAATTATGCAAAACTGGTGTGATTCAAATTATGCCAGTTCTGCTCGGTGGCACAGATTCCGAACCTGTATTACATCATGTTATGCTGTTTTATGTAAAATTTGTAATTCGTTTGCAGATTACTGGACTACTCAACATCATTATTAATATATGGATGTTGGTGAAGTTGCATGCAATGGAGATATACTTAGAGCGTAATGAAAGACAGGTTTGGATGCCACCAGGTATGTGTTTCTGTTGTCATTATCTGATAGAATTTGTTTGATCACACATCATTTATGTATGCACAAAATTGGGTTTTGTAGAGAACAAATCTTAACCTTTTACTTGAATCCAGTGAAGAATAAAATGGTATTAGATGATCTTTATTTTGATTGTCTTCATGTAAACCAATTACGGTTCATACTTTTAGCATATTTTGGACAATGATTGACTGTTTTTGTCTGTGATACAAGAATAGAAATGCACATGCATACAGTTATATAATTCAAATGTATCTGAAATCTATTGTTTTGGCAATGTCAAATATATATATTTATACAATAATAATAATACATAATTTTTACTCTGCTGCCATATGGTGAGTCAAATTATCAGTTTATGTGCTGGTCTCACTCATAGTAGTCCTGGGCGTCTCAGTGGTCTAACAGTAGCATGTTGGACTACAGATCACTACCACCGTGTTCAAATCTCAGTGTGGCATATCTAAAGGATGTTTCATCTCTGACTTCACTTCATTACCTTTGGAGGTCTCTTGGCCCATTTAGCCTACCATGTGCACAAAAGTGGCCATAAAATATCAATCATCATCACTCATAGTAGTCTGTCCTGTCCTTTTACTGACAGAAGTAATTAGGGTAGTAAAATTACAATGGCTCTTAAATTTATATTTACACACAAAAATAAGCCACACAGAAAGGAAATTATGGGATGTGATGTAACAAAATGTGTATTTACTTTAGTAATTTTTTATACATCTATAATCAAATTTGGTAGTGAAAACAAGACTTGTTCACTTTTGTAATCAGTAACCTTGATTTGCAGTGTGTTCTCATAAAAGTTTTAACTTGCTTATTTTTAAATAATATATTTTCTTATTTTTATCAGATCTAGCCATAGATTTTATTAATTGTTTCTTAGTGAAGTCAAAGAGTAACTCGTGGACATTCCTGTGGTACAGTAGTTAAAGCTCTGTGCTGCAAATCTCCGGGTTGTGGGTTCTAGTCAGGCTTATGTCTGTGTTTATGAGATTTGTTTCCCTTGAAAAAGGCCCATTGACCATATGTCCTAGGTGCGACCAGTGTCAAGGCAATGCAAGGAGTAAATCTGAAAAAAATAACAAAGACAATTATTACTAGTATTAGTGAGTTTGTGTATAGGTTATAGAAAGTAATTATAAATGTACAGTTATATTTGGCTGTATTAGCTTATTATAGCACATACAATTTCATCCTCAATTACAGTATTACTTTTAAGGAATAATTCCAGTTATCCTATTCCCATTTTATGTAATTTTAAATCCATGCTCTGTGATTATTTGGCCACACATGTATGGAGTTGCATCACAGACCACTATTATACATGTCTTTTTATAAATTTATATATATCGGAAACGTCATTAGTAAATCATGCATGATTGTCATTGAATCAACAGGTATTAAATAAAACGTCAGTGAACAGAATGCACTTTTGTGATAGCGTTTAAAAAATGAATATTCTGCAAGTGAACCAAGTGGTAGTAATTACAAGAAAAGGAGACATTTTAACTTTCATGGATCCAACACATATCAGATAGAATACTATAATAGGCACTGAATACAAATTAATTCTTCTACTTGTATATGAACACAGCATATCTAGAGATGTTCACCAGAAAAACTACACGTTTGTTGTTGCTAAACATTAAAAAAATACTTTGGCATTGTGTTACTATGCTCTAAGGTGTAGTGATCTATCACAATATCTTGTGATGTGGTTCCATATGCTTGTAAGAAGATGGCCAATGTAAACTGATAATATTTGTTAAAAGAAGCTGACATAATGGTTGCTTCTTTTTTTATTGCGTTGTCTTTGACTACTTGAAGTATATCTGGTATCTATTTTCTGGAGTAAGTTCTTTGTACTATTATTCATTTATTGAGTGATGTGGTTTGCTGCCATTTTTGGATGAGACAACACCTGAGTGTGGTGATAATTAGTAAATATTGTCGTAATTGTCTGTCTTTCCAATATGTTATTAATGGCAAATTTTTACCAGTTGCATGTGTAGTGTGCATACTGGTTACTACAACAGTTCACAGCTTTATTTCACAGACAGATATGCAACAGGAAGCTGATCTGTTATATACTTCAAGTTCTTCTTAAAGTATCAAATGATCAAATTATTTCTACAAGCTAATTGACAAACATACAAAAGACTGATGTCTTGTTACTTGTGATTGTATGATGTATGTTTTTGTTTATCTTCGCAAAAGGTTTTAAATTCTTCTGTTATAACTTTTTGACTATTGAATTATGTTGATTACATGCTGTTCTGTAAAAAGAATGATGTGGAAGTGTTTTACTTGGTTTTATATGATTTAAAGAACGCATTCAATGTGAAAATGTCTTGTTCGTAAATGTTAGGTATCTACGTAATTTATTTCACATTGTCTGTTGATGTGAAAGATTCATTTGACGTCATAACAGCTTACAAATGAAATTAATAAGTAAACAAATACTATTCCATTATACTGTGTCTTTTAAAATTAATTATTCAGTAGCTGGCATTACTGACGTTTGATTGCAACTACATTACTGCTATATGGAAGTTGGAATATATGTGTTCCTACTTTGATTGCATGCATATTATTATGATATAAGCATGGATTTGGTAACTGAAGGTTAATATGTGTTATTGTGATATGTTTCACATTCAGAATTTTTGCAAAGAATATAAAGGTTGCACAAAATACTCTACAAAAAACTTTAGAGGATATTCGTCAAATTAAAAAAATGCACTGCTAAGGATCATAAAGTTGGTTTATTCAAACTTATCATGAAATAGCAGTATAGCAGCAGCTCCTTGCATCTGACCATTTATATGTCATAATGCATATGTGCAATTTAATGATTAATTAAATTTTGGATTTTGTTTTGGGACTTTACAGGAATAATTGTGTTCATCTACATCGAGTTGGTGTGTAATATTGGTAACCTTGGTCTGGCAATGCTGCTATGGATTGGAATTAACTTTGTAAGTACTATATTATTACTGCACTTTTTCTTTTATGGCACATATTCCAGACATGGTTCAGTTTTGTTGCATTTAAAAAATTCCTTTTCGGTGTAATGTTCATCAATTTCAAATTAAGATATTGCAATTCTAACAATTAATAGTAGAATTTAAAATGCACCAGACCAGAACTAACTCCATGTCAGGAATATGCGCTATATAAACAACATACAGAAGAGTCTGTCCTGGTCGATACCTGTCTTAAATTTTTAATATAATATCATTAAATATTAAAATTATTTTGTAAATTTCGAAATTTATAAGTACCTGTATGACTCCAAATTATATTTGAAATATGGAAGTTGTTGAACAATTCTAACTGACACTGATAATTTATTTTTGATAACTTTTATTTTTTAGTATAGTTTGATCTGTTTATTATAGTCTCTGATGTCATAAAGGTATTTGGATTAATATGTTGTGGCATTGACTCATTGTAATATTAGATAGTCATACCACACACACTTACACACACATACTTAACCCATGTGTTTGTTTCTTCAGGGCTATGAAGGTAAGAATCTGATATTTAGCTGGGTCTATGGCATGTCTGCATTCCGGTTTTATCACTTCTTCCTCATGATGTACGTTCTGATCTGGATTGGTGGACACAGGATCAGTGTAAGTATATCAAGTTTATCTATCATTGTTTCAACATTGTCAGATTCTGCTATAACTTTATTCTGACTATACCAACACTTTCTCAATGTGTATGATGTTAATGTAGTCATGTATTTTGAATCAATCTATGTCTATTTAGTCTACCATGTACACAAAATTGGCCACCAAACATCATCAAACATTTATGACAAAAAAAACAATCTTTTTGCAATATCCTTTCAATAAAATGCTCACATCAAGGGATATACTTAGCATCAGTTGCAGTCAGGTGTTTGATTGTACACCTTTAAAGACAGTGTTGGCTGTAATTAGTGGTGTTAATACAAGCTTCAGCCACTTGATCATCTGAATCAGCTAAACAGTACTGACCTTAATTTTTATAAATGGTCACATTGTCTTGAATGTTTTGGCTTATTTTATGAGGAATGTTGTCCCCGTTTAAATGGTTTTTAATGCATCTTGTGGAAGAAAGTTTAGGATGTTGGGATATATCTGTCTTTTGTATATTGTTTACCAAATGTAGGTAAAAAATTAGATTTTACTACACAAATGAATAAGGTGTGAATGGCCATAATTTTATTAAATGTAATAATATTGCAATAATTCATCCTCCTTTTTCTTATTTTTAAATACCTTAACAAATCCATGTGAATATATAACAAGCTGCAGTATTTGCTGTTTTTAATGGTCTACAATTGTAGTGATAATGTAATATTTTGATACACCGATAGATAGAACGACAGAGAAATTCTTTTCTCCAGTTTGTTAATTTTCTGTGTTTGTTTAATTGTAGTTATAAGAATTATTTATGTAGATGTGTTTGTACTGCATCTACATAAATTGCTTGTATGTGATCCTTGTATAATTATTTTGCATAGACATAATTTACGCCCTTGCGTACATAAGCAGATGTAGAGAGTAACTTGGATCTGGGTTTATTCACTTTTCAGGATATTGTTTATGTTGTACCTGAGACTCTTCTTGTAACCATGTACTGGATCCTGAATACATTTATATTGGTAAGTATAGAGCCAAGGAACAATTTCTGTTTGAGAGGACAATTGTACCTTTACTTGTTTTAAATTTAACTCTGCACCTAGAATTCACAAGTCACTGAATATTATTCTCTGCATTTTGTTGCTAATAGGTGGCAGCACTGCTGTGTGTCGTGTCATACTGGCAAGAATTGATCGAATCACTGTATGGGAAGGAGAAGCGTCGACGTCGCTTCTACAAGATCACAAACATTCGCCAAGCTCATCGGTTCCCCGGAACAGTAACGCCGAGCTTGTATGGATCAAAAGCAACGTTAGCAATGTCACGACAGTCTTCCTATGCTCCATCCCAACCATCTGTCAAACCTTCACATACTTCAGTCAGCTCAGGCTCACTCCCATACAAGGCATAAATTATTATTTTATGCGTATTTACCATGAATCATAGTTCAAAGCTGTTACTCATGTTTTAAGAACATTATATTTTGGGTTGAAAGGACTATTTTCTGTTTGTACGCTGTTCTGTGAACTTCTGTAATCCAGGTCCCCTTAAAATGTACTGTTTTCAGCCAAGAAAATGTAGTCATGTGATTCAAAACAGTTCACATCATTCAACCAAGTGTGGAGTTGGAAGATTCAAATCAAGGATCTACCAGTCTATCTTTCAGCTACCCTAATTCAAAAACTTTCTGATTGAAATAGCTAAAAATAGCATTTCCTTGACTTGTTAACAATAAAGCAACCGTGCTGAAATGAGTAATAAGGGGTATATATAAGGAATTAAATTGTAAATTTGACATGAAGTATAAATTGTTTTCTGCTTCCTGGAAAAGCTCAACTGGGAAAATAATGTTGACCATGGTTAAATTCAAACCTGTCTTGCACATGTTAGCAGTGAGGTGAAATAATTATATAATTTGCCTGACTATCTTGTACTTTGTTGGTAAGAATGTTTGATTTAAACTAGGTTTAAGCTCATGTTGGGTGGATGTCTTACCACAAAAACTAGATCTGTGTCAATGAGATTTTAGTGACTATTTTTATTGTAAATATTTAATACACATCATTACTAAATACACAATACTAAAGATCTGCCTTGTATATATTTTATATATTGTATTTTGTGTACTATTCATGTTTATATATATATATATATATATATATATATATATGCTTGGAGCAACATTGCATTGTGACAAATTAATTTTCTATCCAAAATATTTTATAACATTCCAGGTTTTGTTGCTATAGAGAGAATACAATTTGTTTTTATTAAAACTCGCCCTGTGTACGTTTTATCATTAATCTGTAAGCTAGGAACACTCGTTGCACTTTGTATAAAAGCCACCTGATATATGCATATACCTATTTACTCTTGACTCGACAAAGTTAAACACATATTCCAGCCCATTTAATACCGAACACATCAGCACACACCTCAGCAAACCCCACCACTACCAGAGAACACACACACACACACAAACGCGTTTTCAGATAATGCGTAGAAAAAGAACAGAATTTTGGTCATCATCATTCTCTCCAAAATTTACTGATCATCAAAAAACTTTTATGTTGGTAAAATAATAATTTACTTTGGAAAGGCATCATGATGATTTATATAATTTGACTACGTATTCATATTTTATAGTGAACTTTTATATCTAATTCCTCTTCTGGTTCTAACAAAAGTTTGGTAAAATCAAAATAATCTTTACTCTTTTTACATGTTTCCATTCGACATCTAATAATTTTCTATGTGTTGTCTAGTTATTATTTAAAATCTTGTGCGTGCTTTTGTATGAAAGGTTACGGGTGTTACTCGTTCGCAGATCATCCTCCCAGCGTGCACCAGTACAATTAGGATCCCTGGGAAGTATTCTATTTCCAGCTACCGATTAAAACCACTCGATTCAAGATATTCATTTTGTTTGTGTGGGTGGGTGTTTATCTAAGGGTTGGTTGCCAAATTAGCAATTGACATTTCAGTCAGTACAAGCTGTGATATTCAACAAACGCCAAATCCAATTGGCACAACACATTTTATTTGCAGCAACGCATCTAAGACATATAAAAGACTAACAGCACATTCACCAATCTTGACCAAGCCGTCTTCACCTAAATGAATAAATCCAGAAGATATGTACATGGTAATAGAGGAACAACAAATCAACACGTCGTACATGTGATTCTACAGATGTAATAATACTCATTTTCAGGAGCAACCTATGGCAACAAACATCTTCATGCAAAACAAAAACAAATGAACGACTTCTGAGGTTTGTTTGTAACTGATGCTTTGTTTATGGAAACTTCAAACAAATCTTTGCAAAGTTGGATTTGCTGAGGTACACGGTGACATTCAGGTTCTGACCTGAAATGTGTGCGACTAATATTCTAGTGCCTTATTACTGCATCGCTATTAGTCATTAGAGAGAAATCCTTAATACAAATATCAACACTGATTTTTGCAATTTTGGTGAAAGATGTGTCATCTAACTCGATTCTATCTGGTTAACAACTAAACACACCACAACAACTTAACAACATGTCTTAATAACTGCAGTGGACTACACGGATACTGAATTGTAGCAGACCATCTAATGATACTGAAATAGAAAAACCTTGATGAAGTTTTCCTTATACAATCTTTCAACAAACACCTGTACTTATGAATTATGAGTGTTGTCCAGGGAATAAAACAACTGGTAGTTCGCTCTGGCTAATATTAAATGGTCCTTTATTAGTTGTACTAACATGAAGGGATGAGTACAGGACATGTATTCTTATCGATACAGGCTAATCATCAATATACAGCAGTAGCACCATCTGAGGTGAAATAACTCATGACCAGACAATGAAGATACAGATCTGTGATGCATTCAGTAGGCGAATGTTTATATTGTCTAATACTTCTCACTCAGCTAAAAACTTTTATGGCAAACAAAACATGTTATGACATGTCTTGTTTAAAGAATCGCTAGTCATTTTGGGAACAATTTACATTTAAATAGTTATTTCTGAAAGGTATTTCTTTTAAATTATGTAACTTTTTAGAAGGAACCCTCCCAAAAAAATCCCTCAGTGTAAACTATTGGCTATTACTTTGATCTGTTGCTAAAACATTGCCTAATGAACTCATCTCAGTTTTAAGGTTCACTCGGTAAAAAAACAAACTCTAGCAGACATGCTTAGAAAATCTACGATGACTATATCTTTGTACAGAAACTATACATCCATTATCATATTCAGCAGCAAATGGAAATAAGCATTCATAACATCACTGCACCGATACATTTAGCATCCGAGAACCAAATAAACAGTAGAAAGTTTAGATCCAAGAGACTGAGCACAAACGAGGCTACAGATAATAAACACTGTTATTGTATCAAGCATCTGATGGACATGTTGACCAAATAACAGATATCACTGATGTGCTAAACGCATGATAAACACCTTTAACTCGTTAATTGTCTACCACATGAAAAATTCAGTTTCAGCTGACAAATTCTATTAAATGACTAACAAATGTCATCATTACATGATGAACATTAATGTAGTATCTTACAAACATCTGGACTATATTTTGATCATATGATACTCATCAAACTTTTATTTATTTTTTGCAGTCTAGAGAACACATGATATTTAACAACATCTAAAGAGGTACAGCCTCATATGATGACTAACAGGTGCTGTATTATTTCGACCCATCAAGTAGAACTGTACATTTATAACTATGTAACTAGAAAATCCCCCACATATGCAATTTCTAGAAGAAGCTGGACTTCTAGAAACATATTGTGAAATTTAAACAAATCTATTCATGAAATGAAGCATGCACTCCATAATGTGGGGACGATTTAGAAACAACACTTTTGACTGAGTCAATCTGAGAGATTTATTCCAACAACACATTATTGTTTCAGCTTTCAATCATGGTCACCTTATCTGTTATGAAAATATCGCATCACTAAAAACATTCTGGTTTTCATGTTATTTGATGTAGGAAAGAGAGTTACAGCACTACTGAATGATAAAACATTTGCTAACTAATACATCTAAGAAAAATAACAAATCTTCAATGAAATAATAAATGCATTTATGACATGAATAAAAATACTGGCAAAACATGTCGCTAGGTCACACAATAACATTACACAACAAATTAACAACACAACACGTGACCATGACAAAATGGAGAAAGAAAGCAGAGACTAGATCTTGTGTCATATGCCATTGGATGGTTTCTAGAATCTTATCGAATGGTATAGAAATAAATTGGGTCACGAAAACTTGTCATATTTTCTGACAGGTTTATGCTTGTTTAAAAATATGATACTAACCAGCATATAACATCAATGAAGTGTTGAGAAATCTCATCAATAATGCATCCCTGATCCTTGCATCATGTTGGGTGGCAGTCGACCAGCATGTGGGAGGATCAGAGATTGAGGTGCCCGTGTGTTGTGGCTTATGATGGGTCGAAGCGGACCTTGGTGGGTAGGGCCTGTGCTGACCATAATAAGTGGTGGCTGTGATTGGTTCATCTGATTCATGGCACTGAGCTGAAACTAAATAAAATGATGACAAACCATTAAATCACCTTTAGATAATCAGACAATAAATCAAACAGTTGATCCACTAATCAACATCATTCTGGAATACAGAGTATATTCTTGTATATATATATATATATATATATATAATATATATATATATATCAACACAGGAATATACTCTGTATTCCAGATTGACATTACAGATGACCATCTTCCATAAACAGTCTTCAGTAAATCAATTAACCATTGGGAAGAGCACTACATGCACAAAAGGAATGTGGCTTCCAACATTGATCTAATGCCAAGTAAATTCAGAATGCCAACACCAAGTCTCTTATAGTTCTTTGGAAACTTGATTCCATTATACTAGTATAATTAAAAATATGCAGCACATCTTAACAACATGATAGATGGCAATGTAGATGGACAGTATCATGTTCTCCAATGTTTAGACAAAAGACAAGGGGAAAGTATAACATAATGGCACTGTCGTATTTCCAGTCTATTGTTAACCAGACCTACAAATTATGAGACATCTTGGTTTAGAGGCCAAGTTGCAAATTTGAAATCAGGAGATCCTCATTTAAAATCAACCAACTGTCTGTGAATCTTTCACATTCTCAATGGGACACTGAGTTGTGCTGATGAGTCATTAAACAACATTCATCCATCCGTCCATACTTCACATTCTCAATGGTTGAATCAGCAATGAATGATAGGTACATAGTTTGGTGATATGGACTAATATGGAATGTGTGCTTAAGAACCAAACAAAAACAGTATACTCCCACAGTAATTTCCAGATGTTGCCAAATTGTACAGGGAGACACTAGACAGGAATAAGTCCCATAATCCTAGACAAAATTAGAAGTTCTTAGAGCAAGGATGATCTATTTGGGCGTTAGTCTGTTTTTATGCAATATGATTATTGAATTATTTATTCATCATACACTTAAATATCCTTAGATTATCAATTCGGACTAAAATCAGATAGGATAAACAATGAACAAATTAGTACAGTGTAAACCTGCCTCAGTGATCATCTAGTTTATTTGACCTCAATCAAAAACACTGAAGAATAACTATCTCATCCACTAAATCTATCTTGGAGGCATATTAATGCCATCTAGTGTTAGTTCTGATCATCAAATAAAATTATATTGTGATGTCTATTCGCCAACAATTGATATTCTTGTTAATTTATGTACTTCAGTAAAGCAACAGCCTAAAATATTTTAACCATTACTCATTGTTTTGTCAGTAAAAATACTGAGTAACATCAGCGCCAAACTCAAATTTAATGCTAGTAGATCTGACATTTGTCATTAAATAGTTACACTTACACCAATGAACTTGTTCATGTAAAATATGAAAGGGTTCAAGATGCTTTATATTTAATTGAACCAGGCACTTATCTTAGTCAAACTGATGTTAAATCACCCTAAAGGGCCTTCGGTATCCCCGATCCGAGTAAAGGGTATTTTACAGTTGATAAGCATGCCTCTTATATGGTGGATAACAGCTTAATGATGGGTGCCACTAAAGTGCCCTGAATATTTCATTGAGTAAGTCAATCTGCCAAAGGGTGTATGGAATGTAGAGGATCAGACTGATTGTATATCTGGATGATTTTCTTGTGGTAGGCTGGGCTTATGATGAATGGATGACAGGGCAACATGTCATTATATCATTATTAAGAAGGCTATGTTTTGGTATATGATGAACTAAAGTAGAAAGACCAGTAAAATAATTAATAATTCTAGCCTCAGAAATTGACACAGAAGAAATCCATGTGGATTTACCAAAACTGAAAGCTACAGAGTTATTTAGGTTTGTTAAAAGTATTTGTTGTCAAAAAACTTGCTGCGCTATGTAAACAGTTATGACAGTTAGGATGGGAAATGAGATTGGCCCTCTCAAGTCATTAATCATGATAGGTGTTACTTGCATGCAAGATATTTACTGTATTGGTACCCGTGCGCATGCCCTATCACAAGGCATACTTGTTGTATTGATTCAGCCAGGACATTGCTTGGTGGATACAGGCTTTACTAACATATTCAGGCAGGTCAGTGTTCTACAAGCCACTGGTACATATTGTCAGTGTTGGAAATAAGAGCTGGCCTGGGGCTGACACTTCTTGACCCGGGCATGTATCTTTTTATAGTTGTTGGCCCACTGGTCCTTCTGATATTCAACCTATTCTACATTTCGCACAGCAAATAAAACAGTTAAAATAATAAGAAACAATAATTTATTCAATGAACAAACAACTTGTTTTTTGCTGCATATGTAGGCAGAAGCGAACTGGTCTCATCACGCATGCACGGAAGTTGTTGTGTTTATATTTTACACATGCTCTTGTTGACATCTGAAGCATTGGTACGACGGCGGTGATTGGCCAAATATTATGCTCCCTTGCCCTTGTATTTTTAACCTATACATTGCCCCGTTTTCGTGCATGTCTAGCCTGATTTGCAGTTTCTGGCTGCTACCAGAGAGCTTATAAACAGTCTTTGCTGCTACTATTCTCTTGTGGCACCTGGGATGGCAACTTTTCATCAGGGCTGACAACTTTTAGGACTTGTCAGCTCTGGTGTCTGATGATGATTTTTGGAGGGAATTTCCAACACTGATATTGTTCAATCCAAAATTGGACAATATAAAAATTGTGCCAAAATTAGTTTGTGACTGTATTTCATGACATGACTTTGTTATATGCTACTTACTATTTTACATAAATTTAAATAAACATATTTATTTGGAGAGCTTTATAACACACATCAAATGCCATCATTGTTCTATGGTTAGGCTAACAGCTTGCTGATAATTAATGCTGCCCCTTCATCCTCTCATTTACCAACTGTAGGTGCAAAAGTGAAAGTGACCAATCCACATTCAATCAGATACTCAGTTGTGGCTAAGCGAATTACTAATTTTGCAAGATTTGTTAACAACCAAGACATGGCCATGACGTGCCACCTCAA
This sequence comes from Paralvinella palmiformis, assembly GCA_025642065.1. Taxonomy (NCBI): domain Eukaryota; kingdom Metazoa; phylum Annelida; class Polychaeta; order Terebellida; family Alvinellidae; genus Paralvinella; species Paralvinella palmiformis. Next base: position 496,771 of record JAODUP010000174.1, read on the forward strand.
TATTTGAAGTCAGAAGTGGGAATTGAACACGGGTGTCTGTCAATTCAACAGATCAAACTAAAATGCCTTCACATGATGAACATCAGACAGTGTGTCATGTTATAAGTTACCTGTTGTGGATTGTTGTGCTGAAAACGTTGACCTGGGTTACCTGGGTTTGGTTGTATATATCTCAGCACTGATCCACCTACCTGTAACAGAGATGCTAAGAGGTTAGATAGTGAGAAGAGAACATTGTCTAACATTCGTAGGTTACTAAGTTTAGTTTCTTTAGGATCGTACACTCATAACTTTGTATAGACCAACATGATTAATGAATTGGCTGATTTATCGAGACTGTTGTGATAACTGGATATATATATATATATATATATATATATATATATCAGGGTTGAAAGTTAATGGTTGCCTGGTGACCACTGGCGACCTTCTATTATGACAGGTGACCTTTATTATTGGAAAGGTCGCCTTGTGTGCGACTATGAAAACCATTAAATTCCATTAAAAAACGGAATAAATATGTTATTGACCTGTCTCGATGTCTGAACAAAATATGCTGGTTGACCAGTCTTAGAGTATATCATTAAATGCCCGACTTGCGTGTATCTCATCGGTTAGTCAGCTACTGAATATTAATGAGCCAAGAAAAATGTAGAAAATGAGACAGGTTGTTTCCCTATTGTTGTGATAGGTAAATTGGAGAGATGGAACTGTCAAACGTTCTTGACACTTGACTTGTCTCATGATGTTTGTTGTTTACTTAGGTTGTATTTCATTTTGGTCGTAATTACTGAGAATGTGGCGCTACTTGGGCTGTGAGCCCCACTAAAACGACACAAAATAAATCACATGAAAAAAACTGTGAGTGAGTATGATCAACGTGAGTGAGTATGATCGAAAAAAGAAAAGGGATTTTGTAGTATCTTGGTCCAGTGGTCGTCCTTGGCTGAGACACGTAAATGATCTTGTACTGTGCCAGTAAAGTAAAGTATCTGCCAACCACACCAAGGCAAAGGTGGTGTTGAAGGCTAGAACTGTTCCTTATGAAAATAAAGCACAGAAAATCATTTGTGATTTAAATGAAGATGTGCTAGCTTTGTCGCCTTTTTTAACATGCCCCTCCCTGGCACTCTACAATAGACCATTTACTGACTATGAATGGGTGTATCAGCTAGATAGATCTAAAGGTTTGTATATTGGTAGTATGTACAACAATATAACATCTGCCAAACAGTTTACAGCTGCAGTCGCTAGGTATGAGAGGCAAAAACTGGCTGAGGACATAGATGGGAAAAGGTTCTTGACCATACTATCGGATGGCAGCACAGACATCTGTTAAGGAGCAGGAGTTGTTTTTGATATGATATGCAATACTTGACACTCCCTGAATCAAGTGATAGCGCAGATTCAGCTAGTGATAGTGCAGATTCTACTGTAGAGTCAGCTGATGAGGAGTTGATCGATTATACGATAGACTGATTGAATATACAAGTTTTAAATAATGTGCTGTTGACTATTCATTAACAGACTCTTTGTCATTGGAATGTAAGAAATATATTGGATAACAGAACTGTCACCAAGATATCATGCTCTCTTCTAGTCTTCAAAAATAGTAAAAGTAGTTGATAAAATGTTGAAACGTGGCATTTTATTTCAAATAGGTGCTTTAAATGGCTCAAAATCAATTCCCCGGGGAGCTTACAGTGCCAACCAACCAACCCCCACCCCTAGCTGTGAGTGCTTTTCTGTTGTCAGGTTAGTATTGTTTTGGTCAGGCTACCATCTTATTGTCTTATTAGCATGACTGGCTGATATCAATTTTAACTTAACTTTCAACCCCGATATATGACACACTAGATAACCTTATACCATCACATGTTATAAAGGCTCAATGAGCACCCTATACTATAAAAAAAACTAAAATAAACAGCCTTACTAGCGGAAATCACTCAAATGTTCTACACTGGGAAATTATATAATATTTATACCATGCATATCTAGACATTTAAAGAATTATTTATAGATCAAATTTAGAAATTACACTGAAGTAGTAGTTACATTTGTTCTTAATTTCCTTGCCAAAAATCTACATTAACATCTGTTATAACCTCGTACCACATAGTCCTATACCACCACCTCTTATAACTAACCACAAACCAAATAATGCCCTATACCAGTAGCTGTTATAACTGATTGCATACCAAATAATGGCTTACACTAGCACCTATTATAATTGACCACACACCATAAGCTGTCACCTGTTACAACTAACCTGTGTTGTGGGTAATCTCGGTTGTGGTGGCTGGATATACTGTATATTATGAGGCTGACTGTGAATTACCGAAGCTGGCTGCGTCATAATTCTATTTCCTTGTGTCTCAGGTGGCTGCCATTTCTAAACAACAACAAAACAATGTATATATATATATATATATATATATATATATATACATATATCAACTAAAGGTTATTGCAGTAGATCCATAATAAATGTCATAGATTATACACCAATTTATCCATTTAAACATTTACACTATCAGTGAGCCAGAAAATACACTATTTAGGGCTTGACATTTACATAAATGTTTCTACTACTAACACCTGTCAAATTGAAATGTAATAATTAATTTTTAACATTAAAAGACATCTGATATTTGGATATCACAATTATTAAATATCCCAATTTTGTTTTCTTCAAAATTAGGCAATCCAGAACTTTGAACATTGATAAGAATTAGAAATCACAGTTGGTATCAACACAGTTACTAGAATTTATAGCAAAGTACCACTTGATGAAAATATATCTAAATATCAATATTTACACCTTTATAACATTGATAGCCTTAGCAGTTTAGTTGTTGCAATAGTAATCATGTTGCAGTGGTGGTAGTAGTTGTAATAAGAGTTGCAGTAATGTAGTAGTAGTTATTTTATTTTACATAAATACATATCAAATTTATGACCTTAACCCATCACCTTTCAAAATGTAATGTTATTTGTATCCTCCGGCAGATGTAGGTTTAGAACAAATTTACATTTGTGGACACTCAGCAAATGAGTCAACTACCAAAACATTATATACTTGAGTTTAATAAGAGAAAAAAAAATGTTATGAATAATGTTATGAGGGTTAAAATTATTATATTTATAATTTTCTTTTTGACAGAAATTTATTTTTTATTAACTGTAAGGTTGCAAATATTGTCTTTTCATTTAATATTTATTACAAACCAGCCATATAACTAAGAGTTTAGAATATTAAAAAATGAATAAATAATGAATAACCTTCATAGTCTCACCCAATGTCCTATTCAGTAATGCTTTTGTCAGAATGTTTTTTGCAAACACCCAGATATGGTATTTGATACAGTTATATATCAAGGACGAAAGAGGAATTTAAGTAAGGGCTATCTAATTTAAATATAACACTCATGTAGATATATGTGAGTTATTATGTAACCCTATTAAAATATATAGGTGTATTTGCTTACTGATGAATTGTATTTAAATTTATCTGAAATTCTTATTTACTATATTTTATTATTTAATTACTGCAAAGCACCTCTGAATGATCTCATGCTAAGACGGACATTTAATTGATATGTTATTTTTATGAGTAGCAGAAAAAATTAATAAAAATACAGATAGTAATATTATTTTAGCTGTATTTGAAATATTGAAAACAAATCCCTGACAACCATACTCATCACTGTATCTAATTATTTAATGCTCTTCCATACTTACGTCAACATTTGTAGGTGCCGGGTTTGATGCTGTATCTGAATGGCTAGTTCTGGAGTCATGTGACTGTTGACTGCTCTGTGATTGGGTGCAAGATGACATGTGCTGTGGCCAGTGAGCCTGTTGGCATGGATAATCACAGTAACTTGTGTTCCAGCAGCAATAAAAGATTGCTTCCTTTCCACAGTTGGCACACTGAAATAAACCGAAAACAGTCTAAGATGTGGTATACGAATCACTTGAGAAAAGGTAAAAGGCTTTCAGTTGGAAAGTAAGCTGCAGGCGTACAACTGGTAATGCAAAACTATCAATGTGAGTCGATCTCACATCATTTCATTTTCCAGTGATAGATTTTAAAACTGGGTGTCCTAGATTCCACATTTATCTAAAGTGAGTGTGTTAGTATATCTGTTTAACTTTGGCAGTAGTCAAACCTGAGACAAATGATTAAGGGATTACTCTTGATAACTCAGGAGTTGAACATCAATCAGGAGGTTTCCAACACAGCATGCAGCATTCAATGTATGTGAAATGGAGACTAAATTCCATAGGAATGGTCCCTGTCAGATTATCTTACATCCTCAAACAGTCTGGAATACTCTCCTCTACTCTAGTGATTAATTCAGCGTAACTTAATGCCATCTACAAAGATGACCCCCTCTCAATATGATACTAATAATAATATATTTTCATGCATTTTTTGTACACACAGTAGCTCAAGCATCCAACATTTCTATATTACCCATTGTTTCTTCTTTGTCTCCTCAACAGCTTGTTTCTTCTCAGCCTCATATTTATACTTGAGATCTCTGATCATGTTGTCTATTGCCTTCTCTTTCTCCAACTCCATTGCTGCCCGTAACTCAAGTAATTTCAAATCTGGATAATGGAAAACCAAAAGCATCACTATACACATCTTATGTCACAAAGATTCCAAGCAATAATATAATTAACTGATACCAAGTGATGGCTTGGCCTGGTCCACTGGATTGAGAGTCTAAAAAGAGCCATTTTTGGTATATTTATACTCACACCTAATACAAACAAGGACACTTACTCGCAGTGTGCTTGATTTCATTAAGTTCCTGCTGGTGTCGCCACTCTAGACGTTTCACTTCAAGCTGGAGGTGCTGTCTGAACACTGAGCCAACCTCAGTATGTATCATATCCATACAGAACTCCTGTAATGTATTCTGAACTGTCTTCATCACCTAAATATGACAACAATAAACAACTGTCAGGGTGTAATTAAATGACATATCTTGTAGTGGCCCAAATTAAACATACTTAAATGTTATTGAAAAATGATTTTCTGGTCCTTGTGACATTCCTTAGCCACATTACCATTATAACTTATAAAGAATGTATTGCACCTCAAACAGATCCATCACTTCAAGTTAAAATTTTAAAAAGAATCTGTTTTACCACACTTGTTATTAGCAAAATCATTGGGAACAGTTTCCTTTTGACATTTTCCATGTTCTTAATATCTGCTTCCAGCATCTTCACAGAAATAATTGTACTGTTATACTAGGAATATTGTAATAAACAATAATACTTGTGACCATTATCTAGACAACATCACTTGCATATAATGTTACAGATTTTTGTAGTCCAATTATGTAGTATGTTTCGCTTATGAAGCACAACAAGATAAGAAGATTACTGGAAACAGAACCATTTGTTTTTCCTGCTTAAACTATAACAGATTACTTACTACCAGTGTGAGAGGTCAAGATTGTCAGATTTGTAATGTCAAGAAGCTCAGAAGTACACACTAGCCATAAATTGCATATTAAGCATTCACACCTCAAATCACAAGATGAGAAGTGCATGTTTATTGATTACAATCAATGCTGATAATTCATATGGTGTCAGTGGTCATTTGAAACAAAACTTTAGGATACAGTTTGCCTAAAATATAACTTTGAACACCATTTTGACCATGCCTTTTTAAAATAATTTAATTTTCCAATAATTTCAATAACTTTTCACGACAATATATTATTTTCAAAGATTTTCAAAATATTCTATGATCATGAGAATCCTGTAGAAAATATCTCTGGTATAATATAATTCTCATAGAGAAAATGAAGGCTGGCTCTAACCACATACCTTGTTAGTGTATCTGCTTATGTCCAAACCAGTAAAGTCGATTTCTGGTGTGGCTGGTGAGAAATCTGAAGGGATGTTATCTTGCTGTTTAGATGGTGAGGCTGAGAGTCCATTGCTTCCATTAACCAGGCTAATCACTGTTTTCTGTGCTGGTGGCATCACCTTTTCGGGCAGCACTGTGGCTGTCTGCAATTTGGGTGCATGCACATTCTGTGGCTTGATCTTCACAGTGCTGGGACTCAACCTTTGACTGGCTCCAGCCTCATTTGTCTTCATCTGACCAGCTCTACCATCTAAACTAGATCGCACATCCAGTGTCCTTTTGGTGCCAGAGACACTGGCTCTCCTTTCCGATGTTTCTTTTGCAATGGGATCATCAGGAGAATCTGGTTCCGTAATGACGATGACTTCTCGTTTGTCACAGAGTTCTTTTGGACTGGCCAACAGTATTCTGGTACCACTATGAGAAGGTTCACTGGACACTGCAGCAACTGTTTCACAGGAGTCATTCTCCATGGCAATGGGATCTGATTTTGCATCACCCAGCACTTTCTTTTGGTCATTGCTTCTTACTGACTGATTCTGATCCTGACCTACCATCCTATCCTTTTCACCCGAAGTTGATTCAATCACTTCTACTGATATCGGTTTCGGTGAGACTGAAGAGTTGGTTTTTTGTGCTGGAGACTCAAGACTCTTGCTGTTTTTGTTCTCATGCTGCTCTGATTCTAAACAAAGACAAGACAATTTATTCACAATTTCCATTTCACATATAATACATGACCTAGTAGAATATTAATATTAATAGAGGAAATTGAGGGACAGGCATAGCCATAATGGCTGTCTTCCTACCTGCCCATAACTGAATAAAAATAAACAAAACATGGTTAGTGTATGGAAAACATTTGTAGACTCACACCTAAAGACATACATACATATACACACGAGGGGAAGGAGATAGGAAAAGTGGATTGACAAAAACAAAAATGCAGTGAAAATTAGCTTTAGTATTTGACACCAGGAGATGGAGATAAAAGAAACACCTTGCTTCCAGGCATGAAATATTTTTAGTACTATCTGCAATCAGTGCAAAAAGTACTGCTGCATCTTACAGTGTCTACATATGCTGCAAGCAAGTGAATTATTACCCGTTTTTTAAATATAGCTTGTGTGGTCCCATTTGGCCAACAACGAATGAGGGGACATGTTTGAACGATACCTGAATTAGTGTTTTGTTCACATATCTGAGCTGTCAAACTGATGAATGTGTCAAAATAAAAATGTTGTTTCATAATTTGTGAAGAAAGTTTCCAAGACTTTCCCCCAAAAAATTAAGCAACAGCCTGGGGATTCTCCCCGAAAAACAAAGCAATGGGTAAATCAATTCTATTATTAACTTTTGCCTTACATACCAAACCATATCTCTGACATGATATAACATGGTAAATAATAAAACATTTAATGATTACCAATTACCCCAACAGTGACTTACATCAGATATCAAGACTATGTACCAGTAATCTTTTTATTCTGTAATCGAAGTTTTCTTCTACAGACGTAATATTTATTCACAGGCTTTTTGCACATTTCCTGATTTTATAAAATTTTAGGACATTTCCAGGACCTGGAAAATTAATTTGTTATTTTCCAGGATTTCTAGGTTTTCCAGGAAGTGTGGGAACCATGCAATAACAACATTAACCGTCAACCAATGTCAGTGACAACCAGCTATCATCAGTGACAGCCCATAGTCATCAAAGATAACTCACTTCACCATCATCAGTGATAACTGACCATAACTTTTTACCAAGGACTATAAGCAATGACAGTTATCTATCATTAATGATGGCAGACTACCATCAACTGTCAGCCTATTTCTGACAGTCCATCATCAGTGCTGAGAGTCTATAGTCATCACTGATAAGTCAGCTTCATCACCACAACAGCGACAGCCTACTATCAACAATGACACTAACAAATCAGAACAGTTTAAAGCTGGAAACAAAATGATAGATGACCATTGTCAATGACAGCCAACCATCAACAATGACAGCCAACCATCAACAATGACAGCCAACCATCAACAATGACAGCCAACCATCAACAATGACAGCCAACCATCAACAATGACAGCTCACTCAGTATATCCAAGAAAGCCACCACTTATCATTCTTCATACCACTGATTTCTCTCCAAATACTGATTACATTTCGAAGGTTTGGACAGGTGTTTCTGCAACATCTAATGCACAGCTTTCTTGGCATGATATATTCCACCCAACACACACACACACACCATATGTGATAAAGATCTCACAAGATGAGAAAAGACATCACCAGGCATGGGGTCAATTCCAATCAATTCCACTTGGTCAATTCCAAATCGAAGTTATCAATTCCAATTAAATTCAAAAATCAAACCACGTAAGCAGTGATAAAAGTCACATAAACAACGATTTAGATTAATTACAGTTGAAATATTTATCCATCGTACAGATTATTGACAACAGTTATAGCACTCTCTAAATTGATGAATATGGAATGTAGAAAACAATAAACTAATAATAATAAAGTGTTTAAAAGTCCAAATACATTTCAGCTACAACTAGAATTTGATATTAAACTGGCATACACTGATACTGAATGGCTTCTGTTGGTGAGTGAGTCAACGTTCTGTTTAGACATGGTGCTGGTCACACCTAGAACATTTAGCTGAATAGCTACTTCCTCAAGAAACATCTGACAAATGCAGGTTGTGTCAGATATGAACCCTGTCCTGGAAGTTCGTAGACAGTGCTCTAATTACTACATAATTGGCTCTTGTGGTAAGCAACGTCAGAGTTCAAAGATATCCGGTTTGTGTCTGACAATAAAAGGTGGCGCACACAATAATCAATTAACCAGCACTTTATACTGGATTATTTAATATGTGGTTGAGGGGCACCTCCGTGGTCTAACTGGTAGCGCATTGGATCACAGATCACTACCACCTGAGTTCAAACATCGGTATGGGCATATCTGAAGGGTGTTTCATCTTTGACTTCAATTCATTGCTCAGCCCATTTAGCCTATCATGTGCACAAACGTGGCCATAAAACCAATCATCATTAATATGTGGTTGATTGGGTTCACATTGTGACATCATTTACCATTTCTGTGAGCATATTTGTCTTAAGTGAAGGTGAACTGTTCCTTTAACTGAATAAAAATAGAATGCATCAATTATAAACATCACTTTGTTATAACTGATCAATAAACTGAATACACCAGTCACAACATTTATTAACACTTACAATTATGTGATTTAAGTAGGTGGAGGTAAAGTCCAAGGGGCATAAGTGAGATGAGCGCAATATTCAGGGAACCAATGAGAATTGATATATAATCTGGATTGTGATATAATGTAGTGGCTGGGTTCCATAGGCCATGGACTGTTTAATCTCAGCACACATTTTTGGACATATAGTGGAGGGGAGACTGGCTGGGAACCCCTTACACAAATACGGGTATCAGTTTGATTGAAACCCACTACCTGAAGGATCTTGTAGCCAATTCCCTGATGAAACATCCCACAAATACAAGTAACTTGTGAAGGTGAGTGATTTGACTGGGGCACTCTGTGATTGAATGCACACCATGACACAACTGTCTTTATGTAATGTTATAATAAATCTTTTAAGGGATGGTCCAGTTGCATTTCAAATTTTGAGACTAATAGTAATACAGCTATACTCACAAATATCATAAATAATGTGTAGAGTCAGCACAAAAGCAAGTAAACAAGTGTGAGCAAAGAATTATTCCAGAACTAAACAGCATTATCTTGTTAAAATTACATCATGAATGACATACAACCATATCAGTTTGAGCCAGAAGGAACCTGACAAGAGGAAAATGATTCAAAATGTCTCAGATATTAGCGCTCAAGATAAACTATAATCTGCGTTAGTCTAGACAGCGCTGATGTGCCACCAGAGCATTTCAGTTTTCTCCTCCCTGGCTTCAAAGCTGGCTTCCAGTGCAGCCATATTGGCGGCCCTCCAATAATTGGGATTATTTCCCTATATCTATGATATCAGGTATATTTTGTGATTATTATTGTGGAATTTTTGGTTACTGTTCTAAGCATCACATTTTCTGTGGGTGGACTGTCCCTTTAAGTAATCATTTTAAGGGGGAAAAGGACATTACAATAATACATACCATCATCTGATAATGTTTCCGATGTAGAGTTGGCAGAGGAAGTTGATTCGTCTTCGGCTTCACTGACTGATAGTCTCAATGATATATCAGCTACCTAGAGTTGACAATGAAACTAATTATATTACAGATGTGATCATAAAAGACAGATTAATCAGTAATGATACACACACACACACACAGAGATCAGGCAAACAATCAAATGACTTAATATGCAGTATGCCAGACAAATAAGGTTAAACACCAAACTTATCACAAGTCTATATAATAGGTCTTTTGACTCTTTTCTTTCCCATATTTTACATAATCTCTATGGTCTGGTTAATACAAATCCCAGTTAACCAAGAGCTGGTTAAACAAGAGCTGAGTACAGCTTTTTTAATTGTTGTGTGATATAGAAACAGACTTTAATGTAACTGAGAGATCATTGTTGGAATCATATCGAATTAGTTAACTTTTTATGGTCTTTTGTAGAGGTGGTCTTCCAGTGCCCCTGGAATTTCCTGACTTAAAGGATTCCCCTACCTTGAGGATTTCGCCTACAAAAACGGGAGCAGCTCTATGGTCTTACCATTCAATCAAACATAATGATAACAATGTATAACATCCACATAAAATACACCGTGATTGTTCTGGCATATAGCGCCTGATGATTATACTGGGTTTTTAGCTAAGAATAAATGACAACCCATCAAAAACACATTTAAGGCTCAGAAAACTAAACTGCAGCAAATTCAAGAAACATCAGCATTCTGGGACCATGATTTTGTCTCACTATAGTCCACTATTCTCCTAACTAAACTAGATGGTTTCAATCCCAACCTTCGTATTATGGTAAATTAGGTTCTTAGTCCAGTCAGGCAATGGCTCAGATATGACATCTACTCTTAATTTTGAATTCACTTAGAATCAATCCCCATTAGAAAACAATAAATTCCATACCATCTCTAATATTCTTATTCAGCTAAAAAGCTATATTAATAACTAATATTCAGGCCAGTATTTTGAAGAGGCAGAATTGTGCAGAGCTAGAATCACAGTTCATTTTCCCTTTTACATAACAACATACAGAAGGAAACATTTTCTCATCAGATCCTCTCACCATCTGGAATAATTTGGGTGGCCATATTTAGCATACAGGAAGTTAGCCTAACCATGTTTTTAAATAATCTTCTCAACACATGTATTTTTTATAATGAGTCGTTACACTCATATTCTTTTATATTTTGATTAAAGCATACTAAATTGATCATTCTACCTGTGAATTTTAATATCATGATGTTGTACATCATTATTTAAGTGATTAAAGCCAAAGACAACCAATCAAGATTAGACTAACCTCAGTGTTGTCGACTCCCAGCTTCTCTTTACAACTTGCCACAATTCTCTCCAAGAAAGCATTCTTAGTCGGACTCTGCTGGTTCACTTGTTTCGTTGTATTTTCAGATGTTGTCGCACCAGATTTCAATCCACCTGACTCAGATTCTACATCCATTGGTTGAATCTCTGAGACTGGCTCGATTTCATGATGTGACTTGCTCTCTTCCTTTCTGTTTTTCTCTGTCTCTTCTGCATCACATTCTCGTTCTTTGCTATCATCATCATCATCTTTCGTCTTATCTTTATTATCAATGTGACAATCATCCTTATCATCTTCATCATCAACGTTTTTATCATTATCATCACCATCACATTTCTCATCATTTACCTGATCCTGAAGGCGCTTAATTTTATTCTCAATCTCATCAATGACTTTCTTGTCGGGATGTTTAATCCTGGGAACAACATCAAGAAGCGAGCAAAGACTTGGCTTTGGCTTCGTCTCTTCGATCATGTCCTCATTAAGCAGGAACACTTTCGTCAATTTTTCATCACCAGAAGAAGTCTTGTCTTCACTGACCTTAGATACCTCTTCTTGCTTTTTATCTTTTTCACACAATGAATCATCTACCATTGGTGGCTGTTCCACTTTCTCCTCCTTTGCATCACATTCAACATCTGAATGATCCTGTTTGTGACCTGCATTTTGGTCCCCTCCCATTGCAGATGGTGTCATTAATTTAGCTTTCTTGCATTCTGGTTCATCATCATCATCGTCATCTTTACTGGTTGACTTTCCTCTAGAAGACTCTTTATCATTCCCTTTATCTGGATCATCTTTAGCCACAATGATGTTATCACCAATGGTCTGACCTTTTAGCTTTGTGTGCCTTGTTGATATGATGCTGCTGTATTTCAGTTTTACAGCTGATGCCGTACGAGTGATGATGGATGGCGACTTTTCTGGAGATTTTGATGGTCCACTCCGCAGGCTCGTGGTGATTGCTGGGGAGCGTGACTTGGAAGAACTAGGTGTACTGCTTGATGACTTTGTGCTTAACCTTGTTGGTGTGGCCTTGCCACCATCCTCAGTGGCCTTGATGTGTGCATATGGATCATAGACCATTTTATTGGGAGCATATTCGAAACTACCAAACTTTTTTCTGAAAAAGTAATGACATGATGGTATAACCACAACAAATCAAATTCTGCCAGTTTTAGACTTTTTTTGTTAATAGTAGCATTTTCAAAAGTGGCCACTTAACAGTGCTCTACCAGTGAACCTTTTTGTTGTTGTGATGGATACTGCATTACATACTAGATAATAATAATATATATTTAATTAAGTGCTCTTACTAGCAGCAAGAGCCATTGTACAAATACTATGTAATATAATAATACCCAAATAGTTTGCCAATCCAGATTTAGCATTATTTTTGGTAACCTTCTTCTGTCAACTAGATCTTCTAAATATTGAGTTGTTGCATATTTCAATGTGAAATAAATTTATTTTTCATAAGTGGATATCCAAATGATAAACCTTTATTCAATATTTTATCAAATGTTTTTACAACATACTCATGTACATTATAGATTTATAATATTATGTATAAACGATTATATGTTTCTAGCTAACTCTTAGAAATAAAAAACCAAATAGTTCTTCCTTACATATTTTCATCACTGCCTACATGTTTTAATTTGGATATAGTACAGTGTACATTGGCATCGTGAACAGGCAAATGGTTTGCCTTGTACAGTTATGTTAAACAATGATAAAACAGATCCTGATAAGACATGACATGTTTTAGAAACAAATCTACTACTCAGCATACAACCTCCTCCTAATGATGAGCGCAGATGAGGTAGTGTTTATTTTTTTACTCTCTGTGCCAGTATTTTCCCTCTGTGCTGAAACTCACACACTCAACGTTCCAGCAATATGAATAGAGTCTGCCAAAAGACCAACTATAAATACCCAGAAATTATACATTTGGGTGTCGAGAGTTTAGTAAACACTTATAATGGATAATCTCTGGATACATAGGAACTTCATAGTCATTTTAAGATTACTGCCTTTTGATGTTTTACTGACACACACACACACACACACACACACACAAGAGAGAGAGAGAGAGAGAGAGTTAATAGCATACGTTAATCGCTCTATGTGCAAATCAAGCTCTTCCATTGATTGGTCGTAGCCTCCTCGTCCCTTCTTAATGGAGACTGGTGGATCCTTAGACAACAGGTACACCTGACCCACAGGAACCCAGGCCCTAGAACGTTGATAAAACAAATAAACAAACAAACATTAATGACACACATAAACCTGAAACAGTATGCCTGAATACACAACACTCACAAAAATATAATTAAGAATAGCTGACTACTTTAAGCAGCAAAATAACCACGTAAATAGAATATGTTGTGTAAAATTACCAGATAATAAACTAATCAAATTTATTATCTGTTTCTGAAACCTTACAGCTCTTCCTCCTAGACTAAAGATTATTACTACTGGTATACCACTTTTTCTGTTTTTATAGTTTTAAATTATTGTATATTTCAGTTCTTATTTTTAATGTATTGACTTATATATATATATCACACATAATTAAAATTGGCTTTTTATTAATGTACACTAACTAATAGTAAAGTCCATTATCATTATTTACATGTTGATCACCAGAATAACAATTATTTATTTTTAGCTTGCCTGTCATGCTCTCCAAAGAATCGAACATCAACTTGACCATTGACCACTCTTAGTGCCTGGAAGTATAAACACAATGAAGATCTGATACTCTGACCATGTCATCTCACAGCACATTGTCAGATGACGACACCAGTCAGACAGTGAAATGAAAACTGGATCAGACCTCTTGATATTAGAATGACGACCGTATCCCTCATAGTATAAAACATTTTATGTACAAACTTATACATTAATATTCAGACAAAGCAATATAAATTGATGTATAATTATAATAATAATTCAAATATCACATCATAACTGCCCAGAAGAACTGAAACACTCACACATAACAGTAAAAAGTGGTTCTTGCTTCCACTGAGTTTAAAATAAATGTTACTGAATCTTATGGCAGTATCATTTTATGAGATCTAATAGCTGGTAACCTCAAATTAAAAACATCCAGTCAAGGATTAGCAATTGCCAAAATTATTTTCTCAGCTCTTATTTATATATATCCTGATCTTCAAAATGCTTTAAAATTCAGTTTCACCAACTGTGAACTTATCTGGTGTTACATAACTCATTTCCTACACTGTTTCTTGTATGTTTATCATAAATTGAATTGTATATTTATCATGACCATCTAGTTAAATAAACATGCATGAAAAGCACTTGACTTACAACATCACTCACCTTTGCAGGCCAGTAAGGATAACCCTTCATCTTCGCCCACACTAGGGTGTGTGGATAACGCTGTAACACAGATGTGACATTTAATAATATTAATAATAATAATATTATTACTGTAAATTTAATATAGCACCTTTACTGCCAGAAGCCAATTTAAACATTCTGTAGAGTGAAATTAAATAACTGCATACAGTGTATATCTGGATAGTTATCATGGAAACTAGATAGCCACAACATAATCCGGAGAGTTCATTAAAAATACTACAACATACATTACATAGAACATTTGTTTTGCCAGGGGCATCTTTCAAGCCAGAAGCATCTTACAACAACAACAACAACAACAACAACAGTGACTGGAGATACAACAGATATACATTTTAGAAATAAGTGATTTGTTTCTCATAACCATTTGAATGGCAGAGTTATGATAAACATTTTAATTAGCCATCAGTAATAAGAGTTCACCAAGAACCTGTTATCAAATCATTATCTAGTATAATAAGCTAACAATTATATCCTCCTTATAATCCTTATAACTGCCTCTATGGCCTAGTAGGTAAGAGCTTGGAACTTTCTTACTCAAGGTCATTCTGTGCAGGAGGTCAGAGGTTCAAATCCCAGCCGAGGCACT
Source organism: Paralvinella palmiformis (assembly GCA_025642065.1). Classification (NCBI taxonomy): domain Eukaryota; kingdom Metazoa; phylum Annelida; class Polychaeta; order Terebellida; family Alvinellidae; genus Paralvinella; species Paralvinella palmiformis. Next base: position 512,168 of record JAODUP010000174.1, read on the forward strand.
ATTGTAGGGGGAGTTTTTCATCCAACCAGACAACTGGCAAGGTTTTCTCCACCGAATATGCCGTCTATTGTAAATTCTAAATTTATTTAGAATTAGTCCCGGAGGTGAAGCAGTATATTATAGACCAAATGCAGCTCCCTCATTTGAGATAGCTAAGCCACGTAAAATAACTGCCATTTCGGCCATTATTATTATTAATCCCTAATTTATTTATGTAACATTAAAGCTGTGTCTAATCACACTAATTCACAATAAACATAATTGAAGTGGCGAGTTTTTATCTCTATCTTACCCATCCATATCTGTGCTATGTTTTATCTTACCATGTTATTATCCTAGGCATTTGCTCCCACATCACAAGTGAGACCAGTATTAAAGCTAAACAGGGCACTCACTCAACTCATTTAGTCAACGACTCACCCCCCACATCCACCCACACATACTGCACTTATCTCTGTTATTTTGTTATGTTACAATTGTGCCTCATTTGCCAATGGCATTTACTAAAGGGTCCAATTGTCATCAGTTGTTTATCGGAAACACTGTAACATTAAAACTGTAGTAAAATAAAAATATGCTTACACAAGGCTCACAGAACCAGTTCTCTTGCTGTTTTGTACACGAATTCATATAGCAGTCAGGACATATCTCAATCTCGTTCATCTGAAATCAAAACAATTAACATGATAGATTTATTATATTAATGGCAATGAACCCCTCCTGTCCCCACCATATCCATATTATGATGGTAAATATCATAACAGTTTCTTACCAAAGGTGACACATAACTATAAAGTATCAAGCAGATCAACAAATGCAATATACAACAAGTAAAAGTCATTACTTGTGTGTGAATGTGTGCGTTTCTGTGTATGTGTGTGTGTGTGTGTGTGTGCAGGCACAAGCACACACACACACATGCATGAGAGCACAAATAAACACCTACAGACTGAAAGATGATTATGTACTAAAATCAAGCTTACCTCATGCTTAGAAATCTTCAACACCATCTTAGCATTTGTAGTTAGCTTGTTTCTCTCTATAAACCAGACAAAAAGATATCTTTGTGTAATAATCCAATACAACAAAAACAGACATTTGATCAAAACTATGCTAATTATATACATCCACTATCTGCTGGCAATGATAACAATGTTATCTTCTATAAATAGAGTAAAAGGACTCGCAGTTTATTTCAAGTAATAATTAGTTACCAAGAGAAGCAATGTTGTTATATCTATATTATATTGTTTGTTATGTACCTAAATATGGATGACCTGTATACAGCATGTTTAGTCTGTTGTTGTTATTGTTGTTTTTGTTGTTATTATTATTATTATAGAGCACCTCCATGGCCTAATTGGTAGCGCAGTTGGTCCCAGAACTATAACCCCAGGGTTCAAACACGGCCTAGCTACGTCAGAACGGTGTTTCATCTTTCACTTCAGATACTAAACACCTCCATATCATAAGTTTATTAAAACAAGTTTTAACAATTTGTATTTCTCTTAACCCAAAACTTTACCAATGATAGTTAATTACCCAGTGTGTCAAGTACTTAATCTAAGATATAAAGTTCATATTTAATTGAAGCTTAACACCATATTAGAAGAAAAACCTGTTGAAGTGGACAGTATATCAACTGACAGCTATTATTTGTGTTTTATTTATTACAGGAAGAGGATATGTTTCCTTACAAAAATTGCTATGTTTCAATACCAAATGGACTCTTTAACAATAGGCTGTCTACATCCAAGTCAGATGACTACGTTTCTAAATGTGCAAATGAAATCCTTCACCCATCCTTCAGCCCTAGCACCCTGACACCACTTCCAAAAAAAACATACAAATCAACTCCATACACTATCTGCTCAACTGTCCAGTCCATCCAATGTACTGAAGACTTCAAACTCTCAGATCATCATCACCCAGCAGCATTGATTATCAGCCCAGACTTAATCATCCCACTTCTCCTGAGAGACCCCCTATAGACACCAAAACCAACAATAACATCACAATGACACAACAGAAATCAACAACAGGTGGCTGTGTCAAATAGTTGGCAGCCAGGGGGTCTCTATGCTAAACGTCAATAACAACAACATACCAAATGGACAACGCAATGAGAGATAAAAAGGAAGAAGGTAAAAAGACAATATTACTCCACTAGAGAGAAACTGGACGTGATTACAAAAGTACAGCAAGATAGATCACAAGCCAGTGTCCCGCAATACTGTTCCAAATCCCCCACACCCCTCGAAAAGAATAAGACTGGTACCAAGTTCATATCAAAACAGGGTCACAGAATTTAATACAGGAATAAACACCCAATTAATGACTAATATAGTAGTTGCCTTTGATGGGATTTCCAGAATACGAATAGAAGGAGACAACATGGTAGCATCAATGTTAGTGATATTGCGACATTACATCATTCAAACTGGATTAAATCTATTATAGTTTATACTGTGTCACCTACAAGAAAATATATCAAAGTATTGATTATCTTTCCTAAATGCTGTGGTGCCGTGGTTATTGTGTGTGTGTGTGATCAAAGCAAGAAAACAAAACACAACCCATGAGACACTTGTCACACAATTGCAATATAATACACTTTTCAATAATTACCTCCATTAAACACTATGCAGTTGTGTAATATGTATTTAGCATCAGCCAAAAATGCTTCTGTGCTACCATAGAGTTTCTTGCGGATATTCTGAAAAACACACATGATCATAAAAATAATTATAACAAAAATGTAATAATAACAATAGGAAATAGATCTAATAAAGTGCTCCGATGAGTAGGAGCCATTTAAGGGCAATCTGACATCATTACTATTTGGATGACCAACAATTTTCATCATATCTATCATTTTCAATGTCAAAGTTATATTATTTTCATTCTGAAGATTACATTCACATAAGTTTAATTGTTTAGTTGAGGAGTGTCTGCCTAGATAAACAAATCCTGCAAACACAGCTATGAGCTGGTTTCCAGCCCACAACATGGAGATTTGTAGCACAGTATTATAACAGCTCATCAGAATATCCCTATTATACTTACATGACCAATGAAAATATAGATCAGCATCACACAGCCATGTGCAACACTAATATAAGTCACAGTCACTATTGTAACAACACATGCGCACACGCACACACCAAATAAACATCTCAATACACAACATAAGCTTACCTTTTCTAGTGTAGTCAAGTCCATTGGATTGTGTATATAGTCAGTATAATGTGGCACGTCATTCAAATCTACAGGTTTATGAAAGTCAGCACTCTGTATCAGAAGATATGGTATTTGGATAAAAAGTACTGCTCTCTCTATCTCTCTCTGTTTGTGTGTGTCCGTATTTATTAATTAGGAATCATCCTCCCAGATGTTTGTTTTTGATAGTGAATAATGCCCAAATATTAGCTAAATCATGTGTGTGTGTGTGTGTGCACGCGTGTGTCTATGTATCTTTGTATATATACAGTTACTAACCTCTACTTATTACTAAACCTTATTTATGTGAGAGCGTGTGTGTATCTCTGTATATCTAAAGTTAGCATTGCTTATATTACTTAACCAGACTTACATCTGTATGTTTCATTCTCTGTAAGGCATACTTGAGCAGAACACAGAGTTGATCTACTGTTATTAATGACATTGCTCTTGATCTTGTATCTACACATTCAGCTTGAAGGATTTTCTGTAACAATTATTAAATGATAATATTCTAATTTAAATTCACTCAATAGAAAAAACCTCAAATATAAACAAAACATACAGGACGTTTTTCACAGAATATTTATAACAACAAAAAAAGAACTTAAAAATGGAAGTTTAGAATTGTCTTCAAAACTTAATTTTACATATTATTTTGTAATTGTTTTGACACCAAATATTCTGTGTTCTTTGGTATAAGTGCATATTTATTTCATTTAGTCAATAATTATACATACCTCACATTCTGGACAGACCCAGTCTGAGGCAATGCTCTCAATGTTCAGACACTTGAGATGATACATACGAGGACAGAGCTCACAGCATACACCATCCCCCTCTCTGTGACATAACCAACAAAAGCCATCGCTCTCCACTTCCTAAAATAAATAAATTGTGTGTGTGTATGTATACTACAATCATAAACAGGTGCCTCCATGACCTAATTGGTAGTGTGGTTGGCCACAGATGTATAGCACCTGGGGTCAAACTCTGGCCGGGCTATATCAGAAGGGTGTTTCATCTTTGACTTGCTTCATTACTTTTGGGGCTCTCTTGGCCCATTTAGGCTTCCTTGTACACAAAAGTGGCCATAAAACAGCACTATTTACATTTACTACATTCATAAAAGCATGACGCTGGTCTATGTGATGTTATTGACTCTTATTGTGCTTTGAAAGAATGACAAGTACACGAAGAGGAAATAAAATATATATATATTGCAATATACATAACAGAAGTTGTTGTTTCCTGGCCAATTTTACATAGGGTAGGTCAAATAGGTTACTAGACCTCCACTAAATGTTCATATGCTTTTAGTTTTATAAACAATATTGGCCACATGATTGGTTAAATGAGTCAAGCAACTTTCAATGGTAATTAAATTAGTTGACATAAAAGACAGGCAAGGGTCAGTCAGGATTAGAATTGGTTGCAGAGGTCAGCCACTGATACACATTACACACATCATAAAAACTCATGGTTAAGTAGATTTATTTGGAAAAATAGAGGAAGTTCTGATTCAGAACCACCTCAACTTATACACACGCCATATTTCCTACCAGATGAAAGAAAGCTGTTCTGGGCCAGACATGGAGTCAATTCAATTCCAGAATTGGAATTGCTTATTTAAAAACAAACGGAATTGGAATTGATAAATTTTGAATTGAAGTTTACTATAAAAAAATGTTATTCACAAATTAATTTACCATTTAATTTTTTAATTCAGAAATATTTCTTCCATGACAATCCTACTTGGAATATAAACTATTCGGAATAGGTATTCCAAGTAGGTATATAAATACAGATTAATTTTCACCAAACCATTACAATAAATATTAACCAGTGTCTTTTCATTTCTTCTTGGTTTTATTTTTTTATAAATGAAAAATTAATACAAGACTAAAGGATAACAATTAACGATCAACAAACTTATTTCTTGACCTGGAAACATGTGTGCCATGGAACTGCTGATCACAGAATTCACAATTTTCCTATACATCATCAGTAGTTATTATTGTTACAAGGCCAATGCTAATTTTTGGATACAGGATTTCCTAAAGATGCCGGTCTTTATGTAATAATACTTGATCTGGGTTCACCAATTGTTGAATCACCCAGACATTATTCTCTATATCAATGCTTTATTTCACACACACACACACACACATGTAAGCACATACACACAGCCACGCACACAAATTCCCACAGAAGTAATGTCTTTTACTTGTTGTATATTGCATATATGTATATTGCATTACTATATTCAGTTTTAACATACCTCTCCACCACTGTTAGTATGTACTGTTCGCATACGTTTGTGTATTCGACACTCAGCTGGGGCTGATTGGGTCTTCTCTGTTGAGCTCTCTTCTGTATTATGAAGATATAAGAGAAAAATCATAATAAGTGTCTATGTATGTTTTGTCTGCACATTTCTTCACATGATACATGAGGAAAATATTCAAATACAAGTTTGAACCCATAATTCAACAAATAGATGTGATGTAATTGCTGAATGAAGGAAACGACAACAAAATAACAAAGCCACAGGCCGGGGTTTGAACTCGGGTTTTAAACATGTGTACCCAACTACCGTATATACTCACGTATAAGACACATCCGTTTTTAGGACTAATAACCTCCCCCTAGAGTCGAACCTGCATATAAGATGCACAAAAATCAGCAATATTGATTCAAAACCATAAAATTCATCACTCTCTTCAGTGAACATCTGTTCTATCTGTTCGTGTGTCATCATGTCACCATACATGTTGTTGCTTTCTTCGTCGGAGTCAGATTAGTTATACTGTTCCGCCCACAATACATCATCTTCAGTGCCATCTAAATCATTGCCGATATACCATTTCCTGAATGGTTTGGTAATGATGGTGGCGTCAATTTAATCCCAGGCCGTTTTCAACCACTGTGTGACGAGAGGTAGCGATGGCTGCTTCAGGTTGCCTACTGCTATGCATTCGTTTCTGTAATGCTGTTTTAAGTAGTTTATTAGTAGTTCCCATGTGCCAGCTTTGGAATTAATTAATACATTGTTTGCTGTAATCATTTTCCTTTGATCTGGTTTGTATGCTCATTCTTTGCATGGACTCATTTACCGTTCTGTTCAATTACACATGCTCATATATTTCGATAGTAACAACACATCTTTCACTTTGTCACAGTTTGTGATTATATCACTAATTAGAGCATCGGATTAAATAATCATGGCGCTTATCATGATTAAGTTTGAATTTGAAAGACAACAGAGAAAACACACTTGATAAATTTGTTTATTGTTCATATTAATGTTGAAAAACAATATTATTGTATTTCCCCCTAAATTATGCCAAATATGACCTTCCTTTAGTATGACCAGCGTATAAGATGCTCTCGATTTTGGCATCCATTTCGGAGTATAAAAAGTGCAACTTAAAAGTGAGTATATACGGTATGTACCAGTTAGCCCATGAAGATGCCCCTTTTGACTATAGACTTTCTTAAATAGATGAACCTTTCACTCCAACATTCCAAATGACTCCTGATTAAGTCCATGAATACCACTATACATTGCTACTTCAAGTGCATACTTTCCAAATGCTTATTTAAACATATTGGACAATCAGCTTGCAGAACATACCTAAATTACTCACTGTATCTTAATGTCAGTTTTCAGTCTGCTGTTAGTTAGACTGAAAATATTTGACACAATATTTTACTTGAATTGCATCACTGCCGATCGTGTAAAACCTTTCAGCACTTTGCCAAAAATAAAACAGACAGACACAATGCTGCCATATTAACAACTCTACATGCACACCATGTTTCTATTTTCCAATTACAACCACACAGACATTTGCAAAAAACTTTCACCATCGAACAACACACTGGTTTATGAATCAGTCAGCCAGTAAGTGCATGAAACATTGCCAAAGAATCAGTGAACTTGAACCAGCAATCCTGTGAATATAACTGCACCAAGGAAAATATAAGTTATGAGTTGCCCCCCCTCATCTCTTTTAGTGTGGTATGTTGCTAAACAGGGTCATTCAACACACCTGATATTACATTTTTATTCTATGTAATCCTGTGTTTGTTTAGATGTTTTTTGTCTTGCTTTATCCATCAAATATTATCTTAAAATATTTGCACATAATATTCAGATATTGCACCAAGCCTAAATTACATGAATATAGATCAGTATTTGAGAATTATAATATATATATATATATATATATATTATATATATATATATATATATATATATATATATATATATATATTATCTCCCACTGGCAACTTATGAAATAAATCTATCATAGCAATAATATAACAACTGCCCTGGTAATTTTCAGAAGTCATCAAAACATTTCAAGATGAGACTGTTAAAACACGAGGTGTTTTTCTCATTTTTCTCGCTGATGCCATAAATATTAAGATCTATGAATTGATTGTGGGCTGACACTTACAGTAATTAGGTTAAAACAGACATGCATTATGTGAACATTATATACAAATATTTCACATCTAATATAAGATGCATCTAAAGCCAGACAAAAACATGTAAATCAAGGCAGTAGTGCTAGAAAATTATTTACAGCCAAATTCATACTTAATTGAAAACAATTTCAAGTGTGTGTGTGTGTGTGACTATATATATATATATATATATATATATATATATATATATATATATATATATACATACGGTATTCAGTATAATGTGCTGTATTCAGTTCAAGTTTAAACAAATAAAGAAGCTGGTAATTTATGGCCTTTACTTACAATAAAGTTCAGTTCTTATAATCTAAACAAACTGCTAGAGTTCAGGTAATAAATTATATACTCTAACATATTTCTCTGCTAAAAAAGAAAACATTGAAAAACTTACCTGTTTCTGGTGGTGGTGAACTATTCAGTGCAGAATTGTTGCTGGCGGAACTGCGCCTCTTGTATATCAAACTGCCATCTTTAGCTGTAACATAAATCTTGAATGTATTAAATCAAAGTTCTCAGTGTAAACATGTATTAGGAATATCTTAAGATATATTAAATATTCATAATAATTTTATCATGAAATACAATCCAGAAATGGGTCAATACCATTTTGTCAATTGCAAATTGATCAATTCCAATTACATTTTTACCTACTCCAATCACTACTTGCAATACCTATTTCGAGAAGTTTATATTCCAAATAGGATTATTATTGAAAAAATTCATTCTGAATATAAAAAATAAACTGGTAAATTAATTTGTGGAAAATGTGTTTTGTAGCAAACTTCAATTCCAATTCCATTTAAAACCTGGAATTGCCCATCAATTCCAATTCTGGAATTGAAATGACCCCATGTATTACAACTACAGAAAACATTCTCACAACTGCCATGACTTGGATGTATTACCCCAAAACATCACAACTATAGGTGATGCACATTTTAGAGTTTGTTGCAAGGTGACTGAGGGACGCTGAGACATGAAAAGTTACCACTCTGGATTTGGTCCTTTGATGAGTTTGGGATGAGGCACTAGCACAGAGAAAAATTATTTGTGAATATATAAATTTTAGATGATTCATCAGGGTACTAAATCCTGCCCAAAAACTTTTAATGCTTCATTTTTAGTTTATTCAATTGGCCGCTTCTGTATGTAGGCATAATATAAACAACAGACGTTTCTAATGAATTCAACCGGAGCTGATAGGCTGAGATCTTATTAAAAGGCCATGGTCTCAGTACTCACCACTGTTGGCCCTCTGTCTGTACAGTTTATATAGGTAGGATTTTTTTAACCTATTTGAACCCATAATGAAGCTGAAAAAATCTTGTGATATACAGCATTTCTTTGATATCATAGCAAATTGGTGCTGTAGACTTTGGTGTAAAAGTATTTATCTTGTACATGTAATTGTAATGTAGCTTTGTTTCAAAGCTACATGTAAATTATCATTTGACACCAAGTTAGTTGGTTCAAACTTTGAACCAAGTAACTTGGTGTCAAATGATAATTTTATGTGTCCACTCTCTGTACTTAACCGACCTACTTCCGCATCCCAATGAGCATGATACATTTGACAACTAAAAGCGGATTCGCTGGGCATGTCCTAGAGGCCGATGAACAGCTCAGACTTATTATCAATTTCTATGGTATATGTGTGTGTGTGTATGAAAAATATCATATAATGATATATATAGTCTGACCCAGTTATAACAAAGTGTCTGGGATCTACAGACATGAAACACATTATAAGTAGACCATGAATAGCAAGTCTCTGAGCATTAGTGATGGAGCAGGTAGAGTCTAATATAATTCAAAATCCCCCCAGCCATTTTCTCATGAATTTTCTCCTTTTTAAAAACATGAGAATGACCAAAACATTGCATAAGTAAGGAAAGTCAATCAGTACCTTATTCCATGTATATATAGATGACACAATACAATCAGTTTAATCCAGTTAGAATGGTGAATTCTGGCAATACCACTAATGCTGATGCCACCATGTTGCCTTTACTCAACCCTATCATTAAGCTATCAGCCATTATTTGTGAGTACAAACAAATGTTGTCTGTTTATCCCTGTGTCTGTCTGTTCATTTAAGTACACATAAACAACTCACCTTTCTCAACATTTGTGCTCCTCACAGCTCCGGCACCGAGTACAATATTTCTTCTCCGAGGACTGATTCTTGAGGTGTTACTGGCTGCCTCACCTGTTGTAAAATTAATTCAATCATACATGACATCCTGTTCTCACAATCTGTATGTGCATGCACATATGAGCACACATCTATGATTTAGCTGTTACTTATTTTCAGAACTACAGTTACATTAATCTTAACATACATAGTAATTATATTCAGTAAAGGTATAGAAACCTAATCAATTTGATAAACACAAATAACCCATTAATGGGTTGATCTTAATTAGCAGGGTATATAAGATAAATGGTTTAATTAACAACTACCAGAAAGGTAATTCTTGTGAATAACTCAATGAGTATACTGCTAAAAAAGTAAAAGCCTTGGCACTGATCTCAAATTGGATATATGGCTGTTTTATTTTAATACCAATATCATTTTTCCAGCAATATTCATTAATGTTGGGTTATGTTCTACCCAATGTTAATAACATTGTTGTGAAGAAGAAATTATTCCCAAATGATTGATTTATACCAATTACTATTTCTTAACATTAAATTTTAGTTATAATCATATTTTTTTATTATTTGTATTTGTTGCCTGAGCCAGTATTTGTATTGTTATTTATTTGTTTGCTTGCCTTCACATTTCTGTTAACATATATGTGTACCATCATATATGTCATCTTGACACACGCATGCGCATGCACACACACACACACCCTTTTCCCTAGAAAAATACAGCTATCATGGGGAATTGAACCCTTATCTAAAGGTCCTAATTCCTGTTAGTGACACACACACACACAAAGTAAAGCCTGCTTGAAATGCCAAAGTCAAAAGTGGTGCTTTTACTATAACCACCTGTCTATAAGTTATAGTCAGGTGGAGATTCTAGACAGTTGGAACCCCAGGCATCTAATAAAAGGTGGATCTTCCAGTGACAGAACAATATACACACTATTTATTTATATTTATACATATATACAAATATGTACATCCACATACTTCATGTATACATTTGCATATACACCTAATAAGTTTTTAAAAAATCAGAGCCTTTTCTTGGACTGCCTACCACCTGCACCTTCCATGTCCTGCAAGTGGAAGGTTCCATTTTGTGATGCATGATAGATCAGACCATGCTAAAGATGTTATGCTGCTTGTATCAATCACATATTGTGGGCAGCTTTGACTTCCAGTCACTCACAACAATCTTTTTTGCATTTTAGAAATGGCTGCAGCCAACCGTTTGAAGCATGAAATGAATCGATCTTAAGATGAGGAGGAAATTTTAGGGCTTGACGCTCAATAAATGCCCCAGTGACTCGTATAGTGGCATCCTGAAACCACTTCCATGTCAGTTCCTTGACAGTCTTGTGGCAAATGCATCGACCATGACTGGGTGCATTACCACTATATTCCTCCAATATATCATTATCAGCCTTATGTTTCACAAATTTCTGATTTGGTCTTCATTTACACCAAATGCCTCTCCAACTGTGCGAGAACTGTTTTTTATTATTATCATACATCTCTAAAGCCTTCACTCTTTGTTCGAATGTGTATGAAACATCTTGGAATCCACACACAGGATTGTTGTTTCTTAAATAAACAATGTATAACATGTCAGGAATAGAGTGAGTGTATGCTGGAATATTAAAAGTATAATGTGATTAATTAAGAAATTTTCTGACAATTTATATCCATATTACAATCACAATTCTTAAAATAATGCATTTAGCAATTTTCATTTGTCCCCAGATCTTCTATGATGGAATTCAGCATTGTGTGAGGCATTGTCTGATAGGTCACTAATTACATCATTCCTTTAATGTTACTAATGGTCAGTTTGCAGATCTCACACAATAGCTGCTAAAGAAGCAATTACCTTTATTTAAGATATGTTGAGCTCCTGTTAATTATATAACAATGCAAATAGCATTACACATTAGCCAGGTAAGACACCATCAGCACAATACTCCATACACAGTGTGAGAGCCATAATTGGGGAAGAGTAGCATAGTGGTGACGTCATAGACAACAATGTATGTTCGCTTTAGATCAGATTCAAGCATGGTTGTGCATCGGTTTATTATGATATTTAGCTGTCAATACACTAAATTATTCGGTATATTGACAGCCAGCTACTTACATCTAGATAAGAAGCTTCCACCGTCTTCAGTTTTCAAAATATATGTTAAGAGAAGATTTAAAACCGTCTTTTGAAAGTTTAAAAGATGAATAAATCCACATTCTCCCTCTCTCCAACACGTGGCTCATCATAAATGTAAACATGTTGATGACGTCTGAACACAGAAGTGATTGACCACATTGTTTAAAAAAACATTATTATACAAGGATGAAAATATCCAAAGAAATGCTTTATGAAAATGCAGCCAGCATAATTCTGCGCCCTGATATCCCATTGGCCAAGAATTGTTTCCATGAATAAATTATTCGACGTGAGCCAATGACTAATCAAAATAATCCATTGATTTTAAGAATTTTACTAAATTACACCTAAATAATATGACTAAATAATACTGTATTTGGCCAACAAAAAATGACTCCTTTTAACCAAACTGGCGCAAGAGTATTCAGGTCTAGCGCTAACCCTCTATATATATATATATATATATATATATATATATATATATATATATATATATATATATTAGATAGATAGATAGAGAGATAACATAACAAAACAAGAATGGTCACAAATATAGTGATACTCAAATGTCCTGGGATAATCAGTAAGGTAAGAATTAGTGTTACAATTGAACTATAGTTTACTTACATGGCAGAATAGCTTGCGATATTACTTATCATGTTTATGCGACAACTAAGTTAATAACATTAAGAATAGTTAGTTTAAGTTAATTTCATTGTATGACTTTTGTTGTAATTTCAAATACCTCAATACCTGTATCTTATTTCACATAATACGTAATCACTGTTTCATTATATCTGATCTTATTGGGGGTTTTATTTAGCAAAGAGATTTTCTAGTTAGATTAACAGGATCCATATATGAATTCATGAATTATTTATATATCTAATTATCTTTAATATACATACATGTTAAGTTCTGTATTGTATTGTTTGGCTCCATTGGATATGCTACAAATTATGTAACAGTTATTATTAATATTGATATAATATTTTTCAGAAGGTAGCTCAAGATATTTCAACTCAAGAAGCAGGAGGTTTCATTTTTGAAGTGAGGATAAATATTAAGCATGTGTTAGAATATTTATTGTTAAGATCATACAGAGTTTGTTGAACCAATAAAAATTCTGTGATGAGACTGGATTCACTAATATTAGGAACATCTGATTACCCTCTCTTCCCATCAGGGTTGGGTTTCTTCCTGGAAGAAAGGTATATGTTTCCTTCTCATTGGAAGAAATGGGTTTTTTACTGGGAAGAGGACCTTTTATTCCGGGACAAAACTGCAAAGGGATACAGTATGACCCACAAACTACTGAGAAGATTGGTGTGACATTTAAATGGTGGTGAAGGAAGTATTTATTCCATAATGGAAAAAAAACTGTTTTTTACCATCCATGGAAGAAGCATGCCAATGCTGCTTCCCATACACCTCGGTGGTATCTGTTTCATGATGTTATTCGGTGAAATATTATTTAGGCTGTTTAGCATACACAGTGAACAGGGTTGGTAAGTTTATGACACAATGCAAAAAAACATGGTTTAATCCAAGGTTTATGGCATCATGTCTTAAACAGGTTTATGACATGATTGCTGGTATTTTGTCACAGGATCCTCCGAGGACTTTGTGATTTGGATTATTGATGTATCAAATGGACTAATTCAATTGTACATGTGTGAAAGATGTGACAGTCTGTTATGGTTAATGAATAAAAGATACCTCCAAATTAAAAATGTAAGAGACCAACATAAAATATTATTTTACATTCGTGTTTGTAATATATAAATATGCTAATTCTGATATAAAGATAGTCCACAACTGATTCTAATTAAGCAAAATAGATAAAAAGCGAAAGTTTAAAATAAATGTAATCGCAAAATTTAGTGAATAAAGCTTTACAACAGTTTATGATGGTATATGATGTCATAAACGTATTTACGATGGGTTTATGACAGTGTCATGTCATAAACAGGTTTATGGCTATCATAAACCCAACCCTGTCAGTGGATGATCAAGATGTATGAGTTGGCAATTGCTACTGAGCAATAGTTAGCTCTTAACTGTACCAAGGGCAAATCGGCGTAGTGATCCAGGAATGGAAAGAAATAATTATCTGTTAGAGCAGCATCAAACTTCAAAGTTATCGTATAATCTGTCATATTTATTCAAACAGTAATTTAGCAGTCTTCATCAAGGCTCATGGTCATATTAAAGAGTGCAAACAATCAAACTAATCTGTCACAAAGTCTGGCCTTTAGCACAACGCTCTGATCACGCCCAAGACATATGACTGAAGGATGACTTATAGGGAAACATCCCTCAAACATACATGTAAGTCAAATTCCAAACCACAACCCTATGGTTTGCAGTGCAATCCTCCAACCACTGTGCTATCTGACTTGCTATCATCAGCACAGAGCTAAAAACAAATAAACATTCTCATGACCAGGGGGACAGTAGAGAAACTATGTCGGTAGTCAAAAACACATCTTAATGACCAGAAAGATCAACATGTTTTAATATTCCTGTTTGAAACGATCATTATTCATGAAATCAGTTCTCGATGCTATGTGTAAATGTTCCAACCAAGTAAGTGTATTCTGTAAAGCTATACAGAATCATGTCTATATTATTTTCATAAGTTTAATCTACCCGGTAGCACAAGACAAGGTAACAACGTAATCCACTTTAATTTTAGTTGTTACCCAATGATGATTGATGTTTTATGGCCACTTTTGTGCATATGGTAGACTAAATGGGCCATGTTATTACCAAATGAACAATGACAAGCTTGCTATGAGCAACAATAAACTAGCAGAAAAAGCTGTGACTTTCAATTATCTGTTTCAATTATTTTAAAAAAAATAGAAAATATATATCTTGGTTTTCAGTATTATTTGAAGGAAAATAATTTACTTTGTCATTGTAAAATACTGTTAAATTTTAATCAAATAATTCTTTCAGCATGTAGTAATTGGAGATATTTGAACATTCACATGGATGGAGTTTGGTGATGCGTTGAAACAAATAAGGGTAAATCTTTATCATTTGAGAAAGGATAGTGGTCAGACATGGAGTCAATTCCAAATCAAATCTATCAACTCCATTTTTACCTACTCCAATCACTGATTGGCATAAGTACTTTGAGTACCTACTTGGAATACCTACTCTGAGTACTTTATATTCCAAGTAGGATTGTCATGGAAGAAATATTTCTAAATTAAAAAATTAAATGGTAAATTAATTTGTGAATTAATTTATTTTGTAGCAAACTTCAATTCCAATTCTATCAGTTCCAATTCTATTATTTTAAATCAGCAATTCCAATTCCATAATTGGCCATCAATTCCAAAATTGAATTGACCCCATGTCTGATAGTGGTAAGGCACTGAATATAGTACCAGCTCAGTCTTAAATAAGACTACAATAAAGTAAATAAACACCATGCCTGAGAATTATAACAACAAAAAACCTTTTTATATTTAGGGATCAATAGGATCTAACAACTCTCAAAAACCAGGTTTATTATAATCCACACACACTATTTTCAAAACAAGTGTAAAAAGCTAAACATTCTAAACGATTTTATATTATAAATACTAAATGACGAATATAATCAGTAAATACTAACTAGAGCACCTGGGCTGGTGAAATTTAAATCCACTGGCCCAACCAAATTTCTTACTAGCCCAACAAAAATTTACTAGCTATTAAAAGCATATTTTTTACTAGTCAGAACAAAACTGTGCTGCAATCGACAGAGAACACCAGAACGTAAATATGTGTATGATTGATGTTTTACAGCCACTTTTTTGCAAATGATCGGCCAAATGGGGTGAGTGACCTCCAAAGGTAATGAAGCAAAGTCAACCAAGATTCGAACTCAGATGGTAGTGATCTGTGGTCCAATGCACTACCAATTAGACCATGGAGGCAATAAAGACTATAATTATGTGTTTGTGGTTTTATTGATCCACACTCGAACACAATACAAGTATGTAATAATCAACAATTCATAGTTCATCCAGTAATAAATTATTGGTCATGTCCACAGTCTGGCCAGCAATTTTCTTTTTGTGGCTGTTGAGGTGATAAGGGAAGCCCCAGCTGTTGTTTAAATATAAAATAAAGCACAAACTAGCAAACAAAGACAGTAATAATTCATACACAGAGGATCAAGGAAGAAACACAATTAAGTTACCAAAAACTGCATATAATTCCTTCAGCAAAGTATGAAAACAGTTAATATGACATATGGAATCCCTATTTATGTCATAATATTAACATAAAATGGAGAAAAAACACAGTGATCAAAGAAATAAACAGGAAAGGGTATCCACCATATAAACAAGACCATGTACTTTTATTTACTGTAACCAAAGACAACTGGCCAATCAGGAGAGAGTATTTGAGTCACATGACCATCATAATACAAATGGATGTTTACCAGCCAAGATCACCAAAATCTCTCCCATCCTTCAAGCATGGTTCTTATATTCAATAAATATTTATAAATATGACATACAAAATGGTTACAACAGTAGATTTTAGCATTATTTCAGATCTGGAAACTATCAGCTAATAAATATTTGTTGTTTATTATGACCCATTTTCAGCAGAAAATGGGTCCAAAGTCCAGCCTACAACCAGGAACAATGCTTTTTAGCGACAGTTGGTGAGGTATTGGGGTGGGTGTTTTAAACTCTGATCCTTTTTCTACCACAAAGAGCTCCAAAACAGCAGAAAATCATTCTAAGAAAAACAACTTGAGACTACCACATATCCTGCCTCAAAATGCTGATAGACTGGCTGGGCTAGTGTTTTAGACTACTTCACTAGCCCGAAGACAAAATCCACACGTCCCGGTCGTCCGGGCTACCAGTTTTTTCAGCCCTGACTAGAGGATAAAATTTATTCAATATTTTATATCCAATTAACTGTTAACTTTTACCCAATTAGAAAATAGTTAAATTAACCCAAACTAACTCAGATTGAAATCATATAGTTATAGATGCTTCAGAATAGGCAAAAAGGGGGACAGTAATGTTATCTCAGGTGTCATATTTGATCGAAATTGTTAATAACTTAGGTTTCTCAGTCAATGTTAATTTTATTAATCATCTCGATAAATAATAAAGAAGGCCAAGAGTATGGTATTTGATAAAAAGTGATGATAAATATTGCTCAAGTACCTCCTGTAGCTCTGACTTGACACATGGTAATCATGACATATTGAATCAGAGTTAAAAAGAAAAGTGTTTGAATATTTTGTCAATTATCAAATGCTTCTATGCGATCTTTAAATATGATATTTTGCCACAAGTGACAACCAGTGAATGAAGAGTAGGATCTTTAATTAAACATTACTCGTTAAATCAAATTATCTGTGATTGAACTGATAGGTTGGCCACAGACCTCTAGATCCAAAATATGACCTAGATAGGTCAGAAAGGAGTTTCACCACTCGCTTTGTGTTACCATATTTAGTAAAACAATGAAATTTTGTAATAATCTCCAATATGAGACAAACTACATTTTAAAACAACACAAGTTCACTCTAGTTCTACCATCAAGTGAGTAATTGTCTCCAACTTATCTTTATTGGTTATAGTAAGTAATCTGCATGTTATGTAAACTCCTTAACTGCATCTTTATTTATTTTGCTCAGGAAAGAGACATATCACTGGTGTTATTTGTCACTAATATCAACTTCATATTAGATCCTGGTATTTACCACCCAACCTACTTGATATTTGCTCAATATGAAGGATTCACTGATCAGGAATACGTAAGTGGCTTCACAAAACGGCTTAACCGAAGCAAGCACATATTGTTTCACATAAAAATGAAGGATGTTTGACATTTTAAGATGACTTTTGTGCACATGATAGGCTAAACATGGTATGACACAAAAAGAGGAATCCGGTGCAAATAAATCTTTAATTCAGTCACAACAATCAAATAATAGTTGAAGAAAGGAGTTAGCGATACTCATGCTCCTCATTAGTTAGGGCTGACTGCATTTATAATACAATAACCCATCACATGGCCATCAATACCAAGCTGATCATATGTATGTTAGGGTATGTAGTGCAGAAAATATAAAACAGACACATCATAATAAGTGCCTTTTATCTTGGATAGAAAAAAAACTATCAGTGGAGAGGTGCTCATTTTACACTTTGCTTTTGATCCATTATTTTTGGACATAAAAATCGCATGAGGAAATGAGTGCTTGAAAATGTAAGATAAATACATAAATTATCATATTATAATGTATTATTATGTTTGTTTGTTTACCTTTTGATCTTGTGCCCATTCTCTTAACCTCAGCTGATTCACTCATATTCTTACATTCTGCAGGAATAATTGAGAAATGCATTTCAGTCAAGAGTTTTGTAATCATGAGTTATATGAGATAAAAGAGGCGGAACAATTACAAGTCCAAGGTAACCAACTATATTTTACCTGAAAGTATTCTGATTATAATTACAGAAACATCGCATGTAATTGATTATGCTTATACTGTACAATAATCATGATTACAGTTACAGTGATTATAGTTCCATTCACTTCACCTGTAATCGATTTTGATTATGTTGTAATCATGATTACAATTTACACTCAAGAACACAATGATTACTGGAGATTAAACTGACCACAATTACATTCATACCAACTGTAACTGGTTATAATTATACTGTGATGTAATCATGATTACAATTATAAACATGACGGCCAGGTTCAACCAAAATTTTATAACACATAAACCCATAATTTAGTTGACAAAAATTGTCAAACAGCTTTTATCATGCCACAAATGTAGATTTCACTTGCAGCCACTCACTGTATATGCTTCACTAAGTGATTGATTTAACCAGTCACATATCTCCCATGAATCTGACCTTTGGGGCCAGCACAATAAAGTGAAAAAAAGTGAAGCTAGCCAAGTCCATATAGATTATAACATGACAGTTGAAGCCACACCATCATATACACATCCTAAATGGGGTGGAATTTCTAGACTCAATTTATTGGGACAGGTGAAGCCACAAAGTGTCTAATCAAGTATGGGATAACTATAATTGAACTAATACCCTTTCAAAAACAGGGTTTTGACTGTCAAAAAAACAACAACCTGATAATGAAAATAATGTATATCACTCAAGGATTAATCTGATATGTGATCATTATTGGTTTAGTTACATGTACAGCAACAATGTCAATACTCTTAGAAGTTTAAGTGATAAAATATACACATAAATATTGAATTGAATATTAATAATGATTATCAACACCTGAAACAGAACAATGAATACAAATGTACAAAATCTGAAAGACACACATGACCCTGATTTATAATAATAATAATGTATATTCAATAAAGCACTTACTAGCAGAAGCCATTCAAAGGCACTGTACAAATAATATGTAATAAAATAACACCCCAAATAATATGTCTGTAAAAACCATAGAAGTGATTTAAAAGATAATAATTATTTATCTGTGAAAGCAACCTTGAACAGGTATCTTTTTAGAACTGATTTAAAAATTTCAAGAGACAATGCATTTCTAATATCCGCCGGCAACTTATTCTACAAAGTGGGGCCTGCAAAGCTAAACACACAATCACCATATGACTTGAGCCAAGACACTGGCACCTGCAATAGTATCTGGCTGGATGACCTGATGCTATACAATTACAATGTATAGCATAGGTAATGAAGTAAGTTACTAATCAGTGTGAACTGTTTATTATATATATATATATATATATATATATATATATCAATTGATAGACAGCAATGATCAGGGTCAATTAATTTGCCTTTAATAACCAAAAAAAACACTGCTACTCTTTCCAGCTGAATCCATATTCTCAAATTATGGTTTCCTGCAATTTGAATCAAAATTAGTAAATTAGTGCTTTCTTTAGATTCAGCACTGGGTACACCCCAGAAAATACCAATATTCAAACTCTGGTTTAGATGTTTATACTGCAGTGCTCAAATCAATACACTATAGCAGCACCCCCTGGCAAAGATGAAACAGTTTGTCAGTGTTTGTGACAATGTCTGTGAGGATTCGACATTAATGGTTGCCCACCTGTCCAGGACAACCAAACTACGTAATCGGATAAGTAAAACCACAGGCTTGATTGTCCGCTGTGTCAAGTCGTATTTTCGATGGTTCTTAGTGACTAAGAATCATTCATGTGAAAGAAAACTTGTTAAGAACCATCGAAAATACGTTTTCCGTATAAAGATTTTCCACTGTTTTGAAACTCTTTGTGGTGGAAAAAGTGTCATAGTTTAAAACACTTGCACCGATACCTCACCAATGGTCACTAAAAATCACTGTTCCCGGTTGTAGGCTGGATAAGCCGATAGCTTCCAGATCGCCAATTTAGTGAAACATGAAATGCTCATGCCAATTTTATATTTTTCTTTGATTAGCAGAAAATGATAAACAACAAATATTTATCATCCAATAGTTTTCTGATCTGAAATAAAGCCAAAATCTACTGCTGTAAGCAATTCAGATGTCATATTTATAAATATTTAATGAATATAAGAACCATGCTTGAAAAATGGGAGAGATTTTGGTGAGCTGGTGATCTTGGCTGGTAAACATACATTTGCATTATGACGGTCATGTGACTCAAATCCTCTCTCCCGATTGTCTTTGTTTACAGTAAATAAAAGTACATGGTCTTGTTTATATGGTGGATATCTGTCCCTTTCCTGTTTATTTGTTTGGTCACTGTGTTTTTTTCCATTTTATGTTAATATTATGACATAAATAGGGATTCCATATATCATATTAACTGTTTTCATACTTTGCTAAAGGAATTATATGCATTTTTTGGTAACTTAATTGTGTTTCTTCCTTGATCCTCTGTGTATGAATTATTACTGTCTTGCTATTGCAATTTTATATTTAAACAACAGTGCACTTCCCTTATCACCTCAAGCACCACAAAAAGAAAATTGCTGGCCAGACTGTGGACATGACCAATATTTTATTACTGGATGAACTATGAATTGTTGATTATTACATACTTGTATTGTGTTCGAGTGTGGATCAATAAAACCACAAACACATAATTATAGTCTTTATCGCCTTTGTGGTCTAATTGGTAGCATGTTGGACCACAGATCAGTACCACCTGACTTCGAATTTTGGGGTGGGCATAGCTGATTTTCATCTTTGACTTTGCTTCATTACCTTTGAAGGTCACTCGCCCGATTTTGGCCTACCACTTGCACAAAAGTGGCCATAAAACATCAATCATACACAAATTTATGATCTAGTGTTCTCCAACTCTTAACGCCCAAAAATATACACATATTTTCAATGAAAGCAGCGTCACAGTGGACAGACTTTGAAATAACACAAACACTGTCTTTCAAGGACCTCTACAAAAGTTCCAGAAATGGAATCCAAATTTTTAAATTCCATGACTTTCCAAGGACCTGTGCAAACAAGACTAATTGATAAAACAATATTATGGATGTTTCAAGCACCACTTTTTAGCAGCTTGTTATACCAGCCTAGAGCTGTCTGCTATAGTTTTACACCCCATAGCCACAGTTGTACTGGCTCTGCCTAATTGAGAACCACGAACCGTCTCAGGCTTGTAGAGAATCTGGACCACCAAGTAATTTAGCCAAGTGAATCTCCGTAAAGTACAGAACACCAAAACTATGTTTGTGGCTATAAGGAATGTTCCTGGTAGAAAAAAATACTTCATACCTCTGCTCGTCCTGTCGGGTGTGCATATTAATTTATCCAACGTAAACTGTTTAGAATGAAATCATCATCAAGCTAACAGGTATAAAGTGGGAATATATGAAGTGTCTGGTTAGCTAATCTGGATTATTCTACCATCACCGTAAAAACCGGAAGCTCCTAGTTGGCACTATTTCGATAACTATAAACTACCAAACTGATATCTGAACAAATGCACACCGAGACATTTAAGGGCAATAATAAATGACAAACCATCTTATAATCAGCAGGTATTTTAGGATAACTAAATTTTCTGAGTGTTTAAAAAAAATTCTCCTGGACAAGTCTTTCTATTCTGTCCCATATAATCTGCTGAGCTAGAGTGTAATGTCTAGTAGTAAACATACATATTCTTATATAAGTGAAGGAAATAATCAAATAATCCTAGAATCATTTAGATATAATCCCCACATTCTGTATTTATGGCACCAAGCAAAATGTTCAATGGCCAACCCCCTAAAATGAATGTAATTCAAATGAAAAATACTAAACCGGGCATAAAGCCATCAAACACTGCAAATGAATTGTAGACTTAATTTCTTAAGCTTCTAAATAGCCTGATCCAGGTGAAATTCATTGCATCAGTTACCAACTGTGGTCTTGGGTTAGAAACAGCTATGGCGCCCACTGTTAATTTTATTTTTCAGAAAATTATCTCATATTACACAGCGACCGAGATTTAACACAATATTTACCAAGATATAACACCATAATTGAGCAGACCGATTTTCTAGATAAATAACACAGTCAAGCCTTAGTTATTCATGTTGATTTGTATGGGATTTGTTTAGCAGGAGTTTCAATGGATTAAATAAATGATTTTAAAATTAAACTTTTAGGTGAATGTAAATTGATTTTAATGAAGATTTTTTAAATATTTAATGCAGAGATTTGGAAATATACCTTTTACTTGTACCTGAGAACCAATCATATATGTATCACCTGTATATTATTAAAAAAATTATTGCATTAGAGTATTAACATCTTTGACATTTACACTGAATTATAATCTATGTGATAATTAATTTTATCCATTCACATCATCATGTCAGATGGCAAAGGTTCTACAAAAAATAAGTTTGAATTAGACTGTCATGGAAATCATGCTGAACATCACTTAGTTTAGTGGCATATATCTATTGGATAAAGTTTATGTCATTCCTATTAAATGCAAAATTATGATCTGGAGATCACAAACCCTTATTGGACTATAAATAAAATCCAAATATAGCTGGTAAATAGCCTAATTACAGCTTTTCAGCAAGACATTTATGGGCCACTACATATGTAAATCACCATGCAAGACAGTGATTCTTAGACTTCTAACCCAAGACTGTAGTGTGAAATTCAGCCGCATGGTGGCGCCAGGGGTAATTGAATTGGTCTATTGGATAGATTCACTGTGTTTTGGTATTTCTGTGTGAAATTCATCAGGATTAAATCTCTTTATTAGTTTATACTATATTTTTATAAGTATTTTATTAATAATTCATTTGGCATAACAAATTATTAATATTGTTATTAACAATATTAATAATTCAATATAAATGGGAAAAGAGAAGAAATTATAACAAAATTTTCCTTGATAAATAGTAACAAACTCCATCCATGCTACCAGAGTAAGTACCTCCCACAGAAGCTGATGGAGAATCTCAACACATATCTCATCATTAAGGATCCCAGCTTTGTGGCTACACTGATTAGCTATCAGGCTGCTCCATTTCCACCATCTTTATTTCTTGATGCAGATATCAGCATGAATATAAGCACAAGGTGGAAGGCAGCAAAAAAATGACTTTATAGAACTGGCAATTCAGTTAGTGTCAGCTCCTGCTTCTTTAGCATCCACAGAGAGGATTTTTCAAGCTTCAGTGCCATCCACACTAAGATACAGAATTTCCTTGGTAAAGAGAAAACAGCTAAGCTGGTATTTTGTCTCATGATCCTCCGAGGACTTTGTGATTTGGATTACAGAATAAAAAATATATCCAAATTGGAAAATGTAAAAGATATCAACATACAATATTATTTTATATTAATGTCTGTAATATACAAATATATTAAATCTAATATATAATGATAATCCACAACTGATTTTAAACAAAACAGATCTAAAGTGAAAGTTTTTTTAAATTAAAATTTCAAAACATAGTCCATTTATATTAATGACAGGTTATGATATCATAAAGGTATTTATGATGGCTTTATAAAACTGTCATGTCATAAACAGCTTTAATCCTGGTACACTACTCCAGTACCCATAAAAATATATGTTCCCCAAATCAGCTAGTTAGGATTTTAAGCAAAGCAACCCCCATTAATAATCAGATTAACCTCAAATTTGCTGGCATTGCACAGGCAAAGTGCTGCATATTTAGCTGTTCCATAGTGAACCAGGATCAGCAACAATAATTTAAGTTATAACCAAATAATTGCCATGTTTACCAATGTCTACATATAGCAAGGTTATTTTGAAACAGGACAAATTCACTGGAATTGATGGTCAATTCCAAAATTGATTATTTAAAAAAATGGAATTGATAATGTTTGAATTGGAATTTAAGTTTCCTACCAAAAAATAATTAAATCCACAAATTAATTTACCATTTAATTCAGAAATATTTCTTCCGTAACAATCCTACTTGGAACGTAAACTAGAGTACTCAAGAGTACCTAGTCATGATAAATAATAAGTAAAAAACAAAATTAGAATTGATAATTTTGAATTGACCATGTCTGCCTTTCACACACATACTTAGATTTTCCCATCAAATGAATGAGGATCAGTGGTCTGAGCACTGAAACTTGTACAACTGTGAGAAGGGCAGAGCAAACAGAATGTTTCTTCACCTTATTAACTGCTGCCATAGTAAATTAAAAATCCACTAGTTTAAATAATTTCCTACTAGTCCAATGAAAAATACATCAAATAGTGGGCCACATAGACAACCAGCCATGTTTTTACATGGCCAGTTTAGCTATGTATGCATGACCTGTGCATGTATCCTAACTACTTTTTTCTTTTTTTCCACACCCAAAACCTAAATTTTTGGCTAAGCCACTGGTGAGCCATCCGGTCAAAATTAATAACCTCCCTCCAAAAAAAGGCAACATTGTCAAGTGCAATGGTTCTTTTCATATGAATAGACAATCCTCTGTAAATCAGCCACCCAATCAGGAGCTGGCTAACTTTTTGGGAGCAGTGATTTATAATATTTTACTCTATTAAAATCATCTTTGGTTGCCATACTCACAACTTATTTCTAACTGTTGCCCATAAAGTAGAACAGACTATATTGATCTTTCAGATGAAAAGAACATTTGAAATATACACGGCTATTTCATATTAACAAACTCACATTGTAAAACTTAATTCATTTTTCAAGTATATTTATGGGAGACATCAGGATATTCTAGAAAGGAGAGGTTTTGCCGGATTAACATAAAGTATTATACCACATTTTCAATAATCTTGTCTACTTTTATCACTGGAAAAAAGAGTTAAAGACAGTGGTTATATCCAGAGTGGGTGTTTTCTGATCTAGCACACAGTAGCAAAAAAATAGTTCTGTTGGATTCTTGTCACCGGTGTCAAAAGCTAGCCAACCTCATATTGGCCAGTATTTCGGAAATCGTCTGAATGAAAAGGACCATTTACTATGAAGATTCATAAGTTTGGAGTACCACATGAAAAATATTGATATTAAATAGCATTCCCAGACTACAGTTTTTAAGTGAGATGAAAAACAAAGTCAATTCAATTTGAATCAAGCTGATTTGTTATCAAAACGTTTACTTCACCTGCCATATTAATCATAATGATGTTTGAAAAGGGAAGAAAATTAAAAGCAGAAACTGGAATCAGCAAGTCATGTTTGGCACACATGCAACTGCAAGAGTCACGAGTGCTGAGACCTATAATACTAATACTGGGAAACAAGCTATATGTACCAATGCAACCACTTCATAATCTAATATACAAAAAAATTGTTTCACACTTTAAGAAAGCAAAACAGTCACTGAGTCAGTAGCCACACAGTTCAATACCGAATACGGTATTGTAGATCTACTGACTTCTCTGGTCCAGTCTGAAGTAAAAGCATACACGATTACTTCATGCTCATATTGATTGGTTTTACCTGATAATGATAAGTTTATACAATAAGAAATATTTCAGTATGATATTATATGGACACTGTCAGTGTATGTAAAACATGATGAGTTGGGAGTTCTGGACTGAAGTGAGAGCTCAGAGACAGGGTTTGAAATATTCAACAATGTAAAACAGTAATACCATATATAATACTACAGTAGTAGTGTTGTATTACAAATGTAACTTATACAAATCATACCTCTTTCTCAGTTACTGTGT
Source organism: Paralvinella palmiformis (assembly GCA_025642065.1). Classification (NCBI taxonomy): domain Eukaryota; kingdom Metazoa; phylum Annelida; class Polychaeta; order Terebellida; family Alvinellidae; genus Paralvinella; species Paralvinella palmiformis. The sequence goes on from JAODUP010000174.1 coordinate 538,360, forward strand.
TAAATATCATCTGACTGAACACAATGACTGATTATAAAACGGACGATCTCTGGATAACTTGAGTATTGGCAAAAACCGACACTTGTTTCTCGGCGAACACGGCCGGTAGGACTAAATCCCATCACGAAATAATAAACTGGAAAATATTCGAGCGCAATCTCAGGACCACAGTGGAATTAAAGTAGTTTCACTATATTATGTTATCCTGGCATTTTAATATAGTTTAATGTTATTAAATGTATTTACATTAATGTGCCTAATAAACAAATCGAATCAAATAATCGAATATTACTGGCGATGCATGCGCACTTCAATTTGGAAGTTAGAAACAACAAAGTCTATGAAGGCATATATTATATATATATATATATATATATATATATATATATGCCATACGGGATCCGGTCTTTTATCCCCCAGTCTTTTGCCCTTCAGTCATTTGCTCCTCTGTCTTTTGCCCCTTCGGTCTTTTACCCTTACACGATGGTATTATTAGAGGAAATGACATTTTACCCCAAGCTGTCGCTTATTCGGCATAGCCTCAATGTTGGAGTGGTTGAGAAAGTCCTCCCACACTGGCGCAGTACGGAAAGATGGAGCCGAAATACCCTGAGGGTGGTCACTGCCAGTCTTTAACGTCCCCCTTTATTTTTAATAATTCAGTGTAGACGGGAGCGCCATTTAACGTGGTCAGCCACCCACTGATCTGAGAAAGTAATCTCTTAAAAAGTTTCGACCTCTTGCTGGGATCGAACCTGTAACCCTTGGCACCAAGTGCCGGGTGCTTAACCGCTAGGCCACCGAAGCTCACTTGTAAAAGTGGTTAGACTGTACATTAGGCATATAACATCCCCCCTTTAAAAGAATGGGTCCAATATGTATTTGTATAGCTAACTATCCATCTCTGGGTTGAACAGTTCAAAGGAAATCTGTTATAATAGCAATAATACACAGTTAGTGTCTGGGACTCTTTACAGAGAGGTGCTGTGTTAGTATAGCTATTAATTAATAAGTAGTTTGACTGCTTATACATATTTATGTGTACCCCTGGTCGTTGTGTTCAAGTGATATGAAGCAGCACATATGTTGTTATATAAGATATGAGAAAAACTAAGCCACATGCTGAATAAGCGATAGCCTGAGGATTTCCCCCGAAAAACAAAACAAGTCACACTATTGAGATCCGGTGGTCTAGCGGTGAAGCACCCGGCATTTGGTGACAAGGGTCACAGGTTCGATCCCAGCAAGAGGTCGAAACTTTACCAAGGATTAATTTCTCGGCTCACAACATCGTGGGTTGCTGACCACGTTAAATGACGCTGCCGTCTCCACTGAATTGATTAAAATAAAGGGGTACGTTGAGACCCCCCCCCCCCGAGAACGTAATACAATCTGGCAGTGACCACCCTCGGGGTATTTCGGCTCCATCTCTCCGTACTGCTCCCCTATGAGTTGTGGGGAATGGGTTATTCACAACAACTCCAACATACAAGCAAGCAAGTATTCTACCTTCTTTCATTGCCGACACACGCGGCGGAAAATTTGTTACTATTGGATATTGGTAGATACTGTGTTTTATTGAAGACATTTGGTTGTATTCTAACTGATTGGATGTCCTCTTATGTTTTGAATAGACGTGATTTTATTTCAACTATTGCTACTGATAACCATGGCTGCTGTCAAACTTACGGCTAGCTCGGTTACATCAAGTTTGAAGTCTGGCGAATATAGAATTAGGTTTTGTAGTAAGGGAAAGTCTGATATTTGGAAAGAATTTGGAATTGTAGTAGATCTGATGGCGCTGAACTGAACTTTGCTGCTTGTAAGTCATCAAGCACTTGCCTATTCAAGTCATTTTGGCACTTCAGCACTTCAACTGCACAAGTGTCGGATTATTATTAAATAGTCACTATAGGATACTACAGGATTTCAATATAAATATTTGAATAAGTTACAATGGAAAAGTTGAGTTGGCTTTTCAACAAATTATCTTAATAACAGGAATATGTTATATTTCAGATTCGGACTCCATTCTTGTAAACCTAACAACACTTAAATAAACACGAGACTGACAGGTTCCTTCAAGCATGCCTTGCCATCAACGTCAATGACACCAGGAAATCAACTAAAGAAGTAATCCGCTGTTCCTGTTATACATCTATGCCATACTTATAGTGCAATCCGCTGACACAGATGGCAATCCAGGATCCAGGACACCTAAATTTTCCTGACATATATGGAGTAAACGAGTCAGATGGAACCAACGAGGAATTGCTTGCGACACATGTTCTACATGGCCGCGCATGGTATGTATTGGCATGAACACAGAGGAATACACCCGTCTAGTAGACAACTCCAACATCATAATGGCTTTGTGAAACCAAACCACTCAATCACACTATTTGCATCGGTACTCGCTGATGATTCCGTCACCATCTACAGTATAAGAGGAGTCACACAGTCCGTCAGTAGACGTGAAAACGTCTATCCGCGAATGCTTAACGTCAATCTCTCCTAAGGCAACGAACAACAATACGAACGACAAAAACATGGACTCTAAACATAACAGAGATAATATCCGGATACTGTAAACATGAACTACCAGATGTTGGATGTTTTACGGGCACTTTTGTGAAAAGAAAAAGTGTGCTAAATGGACCGACCGACCTCCAAAGATAGTGAGGCGAAGTGAAAGATGAAACACCCTTCAGAGCTGTCCATACATAGATAGACTGTTCATAATCAGATGTCACCATATTCACATAAACCTTTCTGTAAATATGATGACATCCCAACATCAGAAACATCGATTCTTGCAATCAAGAAGGGTCTGAACAGCCAATATACGAACTGAACAAAAGACACATATCATATAGCCCCAGACACGGAAATAGTATTTGCAAAAATCAAGGACAATAATAAGGGTTCCATACTCCTAGGTTGCCGTTACAAACCACCGAGCTCCGGCTCACTTGCAAATAACATCCGCAGTCTCACAGAGCATAATCCTTCATCTACTATATGAGTTGGAGCAGACTTCAACCTACCTGATATTCAATGACAGGAACATCAGATAATTGGTCACAGCACGACATAAGAAACGACTTTATAACATAGCAAAATTTACTAAAGACTCACTGGAACCGCTTCAAATTCCTAATGAAGATACAACATACACCACGAAGAAACCGCGGAATTTAAGCAACGTGGATGGAGTGGTCAAACTCTTAAGAAACACCAACCCTCACAAGGCAGTTGGACCAGACAACATCTCGATACGATTTATAAAGGAAACGGCAGCCAAGTTAGCCCCAAACTTATCCTCGCCATTTCAAGCCTCGCTTCAACAAATGATAGGAAGAAAGCTTTTGTCTCACCAATATTCAAGAAAGATGACAGAAGCAAGTCAGCTAACTGTTACAATTAGAAAGATAATAAGTTTGTCACTAAGCTCTGCCCATGGAAACCCTCTTCTTAAGAAATCATCTTTACCAGCCAATGGCCTAAACAACTATATAGACGACCTATTTATAATCTTTCTTTAATATCTAAAGATTTAGAAGAAGTATCCAGTCGTTTGAATGTTCACTTAAACTGTAATCAATTGTATAATGTTTTTCAGTCTGCCTACAAATAAGTTCACTCTACAGAAATCACTCTATTGAAAGTTCACCACGACATATTACTAAAGATGGACACAGGAAAGGTCAAAGCACTAACACTATTAGTTTTTTTTTCTGCAGCTTTTGACACCATTGATTATTCTATTCTTCTAGATCGCCTCTCTGATTGGTGTGGCATATTAGGCACAGCACTTACCTGGATCTGCTCATTCTTAATAAATAGGTTTCAATCGATAAAAATAAGAAAATGTTTTTCAATGTCAGTGCCTTTGTTTTGCGGAGTTCCCCAAGGCTCTGTTCTTGGACCGCTGGTGTTTACTCTGTCTGTATACCACATAACTAAGTTATCTTATTCACAGCCACAAATTAGACCATCATTTATGTGCAGATGAGACCCAAGTATACATATCTTTATCTACACAGACACTGAGCTTTCCCTTAAACAACTTGGTGACTGTCTCAGTGGTATCTCTGGCTGGATGACAAACAATAGACTTAGGGTCAATGCGAACAAAACAGATTTCATTATTATAGTTACACCCAGACAACGAGGCAAAATTAGTCGTTTCTTCCCTACGAATATCCTTACTCATAGCATTACACCAACATACATTGTACATAATCCTGGTGTTACATTTGATAACGATTTTAATTTCAGAAAACATATTTCTCTGACATGTCGCTGCTGCGTCTATCATATTCGTGATCTTCGCCGTATTCGTCGCTATTTGTCTCTTTCAGTTGCCAAAACCATTGCTACAGCACTAATTACTAGTAGGCTTGGCTTACTGCAACTCTCTTCTTTATAACATCGCATCTAAGAATATTATAAAACTGCAGTGTGTTCAGAACTGCTTAGCCAAAGTTGTCACAGATACGGTCTCCTCGGTTTTCTCTTTCTGTCCCACTCCTGAAATATTTTCACTGGCTCCCTGTTCAATCTCGCACCATTTTCAAGCTCTTTACCATTGCCTATCAAAATATTTGTTCCGGAGAACCTTCGTATGCATTTTTCATGCTTTCTCTAGCACCCAAGCCCACAGAGATCCGTTCATCTGGTTTTCACTTGTCTGCTAAAACTCATGCTCAGTGTTAAAACTCAATTTCAGTTGCTGTCTCTACTCTTTGGAATTCACCCCCTGAACATGTTAAGTGATCAAATAGAATAGTTTCTTTCCGTCACCATTTGAAAACTCACCTTTTCATACTGGCTTATCCTTCCAAAGTTTCCTAAGTTTCTACTGCATCCGATCTTTGTTGATGAATTGTGGATTGTACCTGGACTATGAATTTGCCCTACCCCTGTACTAGGTGCACCACTGAACTCGATTCGTTTCGAGGATATTGGTGCTATAGAAGTTTGTATTTATTATTATTATTATTATTATTATTATTATTAGTGGTAGTAGTAGTAGTAGTAGTAGTAGTAGTAGTAGTAATAGTATATTATCTCTTACCTATATATGTTCTAAGTGTATTGTGAACATCATGAAACACCTCAAACGTCACAACATAATGACAGACGCACAACACGGATTTCGGAAACAATGATCATGCGAAATTCAAATGATCTTGACAGTGGAGACTTTTCCCAGGATATCGAGGATAAATCCTAGATGGATGTCATCCTTCTGGATTTCTCCAAGGGCACCCGGTGGTCTAACAGTATCGTGTTGGATCACAGATCATTACCACCCGTGTTCGAATTTCGGTGTTTCATCTTTGACTTCACTTCATTCCCTTTGGAGGTCGCTCGCCCTATTTAGCCTACCATGTGCACAAAAGTGGCCGTAAAACACCAATTATCATCATCATCATCCAAGATCCCACATGCTAGACTTCTACTGAAAGCCGCCCACTACCGTGTGACATCACTACGCATGGATGGATTGAGCAGTCCTTGACAGAAAAACATCAACGAGTTATACTGAACAATGATCACTGAAACACCACAGACGGGAGTACCCCAAGGAACGGCAATGGGACCACTGCATCAGCTCAAGCGCTAGGCTGTTCGTAGATGATTGTCTCTATCGAAAGATAGAGAGCTCCACTGACTCAGCCCTTCTGCAAGACGACCGCAACACTCTACAACACTAGAAGAAACAGTGGCGCACGCCTATTTATCCCGAAAAGTGCCAGATTTTGCGAGTCTCCAACAAATGCAGTGTCATTCAGAAGGATTACTCTATCCATGGTGATACCCTGAAAGCCATCGACACCGCCAAATATCTTGACGTGGAGCTCCATAACAAGCTTAGCTCACGGGAACACATCCACAGTACAGTCCATAAAACAGATGCCACACACGCTTTCCTCCAAAGAAATATACGAGTATGCCCAAGAGACACTAGGGTCCATTGCTACTTCATACTCGTAAGAGCCATCGTGGAATAAGCAAGTTCTAATTGGGACCCTCACACGGAAAGCCACTGACTGCCTTATAAATACACAACGCCGTTCTGCTAGATTTGTCTATAAAGACTTCTAGAGAACTAGCAGTATCACACAGATGATGAAGCAACTTGGATGATAGCCCCTAGCAATGGGTCACGCCAAGGCTAAGGTGACGATGATATACCGAGTAGTCAATCCATGCTCTGGTGTGGATTCTAGTATGGTTCTATCCGACACCTGTGATGTCATCCAGAGGAAGCACTGTAACCGTCTTCATCGCATACTGCAGAACAACAACAAGGCAGTATTCCTTCTTGCCGGATAATGCCCGAGTCGGAAACAGCACCCTGTCAATTACTGGAGCCAACTAACAACGCCTTGTATATAGCCATGCACCTTGTACGACACTAGTTTGACCAGTCACACTGTCAACGGTCACCAGGCACCAGTACGCAATATTCATCTTTGGAATTTGTATTTCTTTAGGAAGAAGAAGAAATAAGCAAATATTCCATTACGTAATATTGTCAATACAAATTAATTACAGAGCTATACTGAATGGGCAACTAATAACTCTCTGTTTTAGCTGGTTGTATTCTTTATATTTGGTTATCGTTCCATATTTATAATTAATACTTTATATTATATAGACAGCCAACATTGTCTGCACAACAGGCGACAACCAGGATCGAGTCTGTGTTCCAATTATAAAGTGTATCACTGTACAACAATTATAAATGGCGCTTCAAGAGCGCTCTAAATAAACGACACCATATTTATAACGGTTAAAAATAAATATACTTGTCATGATCGCATTATTATTAGGCTGGGCATCAATGATGGAGTTGTTGGTGACAATATTTTTATAATAAAATATTTAATATGAAACGACATGAAACTTAACGTGAAGAATTACAATACATTTTAGAAAAGACATGAGAGCTTTTAATTTTCGTGTAATTAATGACATAAAGATGTTTTGCCCAAGAGAAAATAAGGACATTGAGTACAGTAACAAAAGAAAACATGGCATATTAATTCACCCTTTTGTATTAGGAGATTAACCCCATTCTATTACCAGATATTAATTATTTATAACATAATTTCACAACATACTAGACCAAGCAATTAAATAGAAAACCTTCAATTATCTTTGAAAAGATCAAAGGGTTTTAAATCAGTGGCTTCCTTTAGAAATTGTATGTTTATATACATAATTTAGTATTCACACACACATACACACACACACACACACACACACACACACACACACACAACATATTGTATATATATATATATATATATATATATATATATATATATACACAAGAGAGAGAGAGAGAGAGAGAGAGAGAGAATTTACTTTGTTGTTAAAATTGTGGGAAAGGATTAGTCTATTTCCTAATATAGTCATATAAAGTCTGATTTACGCTATTGATAGTTTGTATCTGTTTTTAGCATTCAGTAATTTCGAAATATTGATAATGACTAGGTCATGGTTCATATTCTTGATTTACATATTTATGAGGTATTTGCCCCTCCAGCAAATATCATAAAGCGTATTATGCACGGTTCAGAATATATATTTTCTGCACCGACAAGGAAGCTTTATGATTCCAATTCCGCGCATTCTAAGAAAACTGTTGATTTGGAACTGTATAATCCGTGCACTATTTGCAGCTTTTAAGGGACGCCATTTAAGTGTTTCGATCGGGTATCTAGCATTTAAATGACTGTAGTAGGTGAAGCGAGCTCTTAAAGTATTGTAAGTATTCCCGAAAGGGAAATATAAATAAAGTTTCACATCTCGAGCAGTGGCACTGGGGCTCAGCTAGCTTGTTTGGTGTATTTTATTTGTATATAATTCACTTTAGTGGTACATAGGAGTAAGGTTCGTCTTTTACAAGTCTATTTATATCCAGTTTATAATATAACATCCAAAGCTGGGCTAACCCTGTTTGTCACAAATAACATTTAAAAGTTTTCTGTAATCACATAGTTTATATGTATGTAGTAGATTTGGTATGTAACAGATAATGGCTACAGTACCTCTGCTGTGACGCCACAATAAACGATAATAAACATCGCTCCGTGACAGCTGACCGTTGCACAAACTGATATTTGAAGACGATGACAATATAAGTTTTATTAAATTGCTGCTTTAAAAATGATAAACAACAATTAAAAGGTGGCTATAAATATAGCTAATTATGTAGTTGACTGTTAATTACATAACTTCTTGCGTCACCTCGACTGTAGGATTTTGTTCACAGCAGCTTGTGGACTATAGAGACCGTACATGTCTCAGCATGAGAGGCCATTACTGTGGATTCAATAATTCGATGAACGTTATATAGTTCTGCATAAAAACGCACACATATACAACAACAATTGCATTCTTCGGCCTTTGACTTCGTCTTAATGGAAAGGTTCAATTTTGTTTCAAATCTGCAGAACAAAAATAAATATGTTCATACATTATAAATGAGGTCAAAATGTAAACAATATCACCCACATTTAAAATAACATCCATTTGAAAGTGCTGTCACACAACCGGTTTTGATGGATTAAACATCTGAATAGTTGCGAGAAATATTCAGTGCATTCTTTATTACACAAATATTATAAATAATATCACGGTGCATGTAAAATTAAAATGTCTACAACATAGTTATGTACGTATCATATACGAAACACATATGAAAACAAATTATGCAAGTAATGAATGCTCCAGAGATAACATTCATAACACGAATAAAACTTTATAAACTTTTGTCTGAAACAAAGATATAAAGATCTAGAGAGATCTTAGCCCTACTGCTTGGCTGACATTGATAACCTCACACAAATAGATATCTTTTAGTGATCAGAGGTCATCACACTAATTCCAAATATAGTATCATTCAGTTTTGATCAGACCCCTTATTTGCGGTTATTTAAAAATTATCCTTTATTTTAAAAAGCCAGTTCATATCTCATTTTACAATAGATTTGTTTGTGTGTGTACACCTTCCTGTTACTGCAGCCGAAAGTGGTGCAGAATGAACCATTAACATTAGACGCCGTACAAATAAAAGGCAGCTGTCCGTGATGTGGCGCCTGCTGTCACGATTCTCAATAAAACACAAACTGTGGGCCGTGGAAAGTACGGACTCCGCAAGTTTTATTAATGTCACAGAAATTGTCACAGGGCGATAACTTTTAGGTAGTGACATGTCAATTTTAGATTAATTGCAATGGAAATTAACAATCACCGTTCACTCTCTCTCTCTCTCTCTCTCTCTCTTCTATATATATATATATATATATATATATATATATATATATATATATATATATATAACGGTGAAACATGACACAATCATTGATAGCATATATTCCATATATGGTCCGGTTATCAATTAAGTTAGAAGCCTTAATTGGCATACTTGGTGTGTATACTAGCTGTCTATGCTCAGTACACAACCCAGCCGAACTTATTAATGACTTTTATTACTCTCTTCTGGATAAGGAATTAATTTATTTTATTGAATTCCACAGAGCTATATATATTTATCACGCACTATATATTCCAAGACGCACTGCATGATTAGTAACGCTTCCAGTATCGAGAATTTATTATGAAGATTTTCATTATTATTTATCATATATTATATATATATATATATATATATATATATATATATATATATATATATATATATATATATATATAGAAGAGAGAGAGAGAGAGAGCCTATATATGTTCTTTTCAGTTTTCTTGGCAGAAATTAACTTATTTTATTCCAGCAGCTTTTTATAATTCGCGTTCGATAAAATGAGTTAATTGAATTATATGTAGTACGAATGTTCTGATTAACTGCTGTTCGACATATATCCCCGTAGGTAGGAGTAGTTTGTTTATAACATCCTAACACGTGACCCTGTCTTGGACGATCATTTAAATTCCATAATAGACCGATTCGATTACCCCTGGCGACACCAAGCGGCTGAAGTTCACACTACGGTCTCGGGTTAGAAGTCTAAGAATATAAGCTATTTACCAGCTATATTTAGATTTTATTTATAGTCCATTAAGGGTATGTGATCTCCAGGTCGTAATTTTGCATTTAATAGTAATGGGATATACTTCACCCAATAGATATATGCCACTAAACTAAGTAACGTTCAGCGCGATTTGCATGGCTGTCATGGTCCGGCCTAACTGTCTAGTTCAAACTTCCATTCTAAAATGTAATTTTTGGTAGAACCTTTGCCATCTAACATGACGATGTGAATGGATAAAATTAATGATCACATATAATACAATTCAATGGGTTATTCCTATTACTGTAACATTGACATTTATGCATGATATATTGTATTGAAAGTGAACTGTTTTATTTTCTGAATCAGCCATTCGTGCAATGTTTACTACATGTAAATGTCAAGGGTGGTAATACTCGAATGTAATAAAAAAATATTTAATAATACACAGGTGATACGTATATGATTGGTTCCCAAGTACACATAAAAATAATATTTCCAAAACTCTACGTTAAATATTTAAACAATCTTCATTAAAATCAATTTGCATTCAGCTAAAAGTTTAATTTTAAAGCCATTTATTTAATCCATTGAAACCCATGCTAAAAAAATCCTACACGTCAGCATGACTAACTAAGGCTTAATTAGCTGCGTCATTCATCTGGAAAGATCGGTCCTCTCAATCATTGGGTTATATCCTGTTAATTAGTTTGTGTTACATTCTTTGGAAATTTTCTGAAAATTTTCCAGTATTTACCTTTTGTGAAAGGTTGCCATCCCCTATTAACAGTGGGCGCATAGCTGTTTCTAACTCAAGACCACAGTTGGCAACTGATGCAACGCATTTCACCTGGATCTGTCTATTTAAAGTGCCGAGGAGGGGTGGATCGAACTCCCCTAATGTCTCCCCTTTCATATGTGGAAGCAAAATGGGAATCAGATAATGCTTAGATGTCTTTTGAAGCACTACAGAATCAGAATTTTTCAAGTGTATAATGTACATAAATACTGGGAAAAGTAGACACTGCTGTGAAGAAAGTCCCATAGGATGAAACTTGGTGATTGGTTCTGTTATATATATATATATATATATATATATATTATATATATATATATATATATATAATATACAGATTGTTAGGGTTATTGAGGACTACACGATGTTTTACTATAAACATGAATGTGTTCCCAGTCATCATGTTACGTAATGTGCATTATGTCACTAAAATATTTAACAAACTATTTATTTCAAATAAATCAAATATTTAGTACCTCATGTAAATCTACATCAGCTAGTCTAAAAGGCTGGCCTTGAACAAACGTCTAGGTTGTTCTTTAATTAACATATCTGCATTTTTTTTGAATCGATCTGTTTACTGTTTAGAGTTTGGGAGGAGAATCCTCTCCAGAGGAGGGAGGCTCGTCTGCTTCCTGTTCCTCGAGTTGCACCTTTAAATAAGAGTTATCTATTGGTGTCAAAGCCAACCCGCCACTACTTTTTGCGCTTTTTCGCAGAACTTGCGTTGGGTCGTCAGAGCCAGAACTCGAGCCTGACTTACTAAAATAAGACTCAAACGACTTCATTTGAGACTTAATAGCACTTGCATTTTTAACACTTTAATTGTGGCATAGACTTTCTGGGGAGAGGAAAACATCTCTACATTCACGCATAATGAGACTGGTCTCCCCAGTTTGGTTTTGTCATACGAAATATCCAAGTAGTAAGCAATCAAATTAAAACAATTTAGACTGGTCTCCCCAGTATCATATAGTATGGCTTAGTAACGCGAAATAACTTTGTATTCTAGTAATAAACAAACTCAGCACGGACTAGACCGTACCGAGTTTGTTTCGCGCATGCGCAGTTACGAGAATACAAACTCAGGACGGCTACAAACTGAGAATGTGACTGCTGGCTCACTAATACCCAACGCGGACCGTTCGAACTCGTTTAGTTATCGCTCGCTATTCGATATGATGCTCGTTAATTGAGATTTATTATGAATACAAATTTTGCTCGTGCTACTAGCTACTCGTTATTCGAGGGTTCACTATATATATATATATATATATATATATATATAATGTATGCATGCAAGCCAGGGAAAATTTTCAATGATAATAAATATGTTCATTATATAGAAACCACACTGAAATAATTGATCAGCATTTTGTATGAAGATTATAAGTATTAAAACAAATACAATTTGAAAATTAATGGTAATTTTCAGTCACTTTCAAAATGATAGTGATTAGGTGAGACGGCAATCAGGCCCTCAAATAGGTTGTTAACTTGATGCTGATTAGTTAACTTTTCAGACGGTTCCTGGCCATATGTGAGGTGCATTTACACTTCATTTGCAGTTAATATTTACACCAAATCATCATCTCATGCATTTTTAAAATGTTTAATGGCCGCATCTGGATCGCTTGCTGTTTATAATACTGAAACAGTCTCAGTATACACATTCTTCTAAAGCACTCGAACCAAGTCCTGGTTCTGTGGGCGGCCTTACTTTCGCCAATCAGAGGCCTCCTTACAACAATGCATTAGCGGCCTTATTTCACGTCACTTCCGCTCACTCCCAGCCACATCACGCCGAAAGTTGTTGATGGTGTTTGAGGTGAAATTTCTACTCGTCTATAAGGAAAATGGCTATTCGTCGACCAAAGAGCAACAAGAATCCACCGATTTTCAGCCATGAGTTCGTCATACAGAACCACGCTGACATCGTGTCCTGCATCGCCATGGTCTTCGTCTTGGGCCTTATGTTTCAGGTAAAAGATCTGTCAGAAGTGTTCGCTTCGAGTTCTTGTTTTGCAACTCTACCAGATGTCAGTTTGCCAAGTTTCGCTGTTCTGTTCCTTTTTAAGTGGAGACATAACATGTTAATTTGTCACATCGAAACAACCACGAACCGTAATTGCTACGTTAGCTCTATCACAGAATTGGGCTTTGCGGTTAGTTGTATCTTTAAACCAGCTGTTGCATGTGGCACGTGACGTTGTCACGCCTCACGCAAGTTAATGAGTTACGGTTGTGTGTTTGGAGATAGGTAGATCTGGATCTAAATCAGTTTAAGTAGAGGGGCACAACATTGGAATATGCGGCTATTATGCAGTTCAGTTTGATTTAATTAATTGAAGTGGTGAATGTAATATTAAAATAATTCATAGATATTGCTGTCTGGGTAGACCTGTGACCAGCTGTTCAGTTTCTGTGAGTGTTATAGGGGGTCTATCGGTGTGAAATGACTTCTTCATTGGAATCAAGCCTACTCAGAGTAAACAAGCTGATGTGATACAAACAGTGTGATCATTGCTAACACTGCAGATTCAGTGACTGTATTTCACTTAGTTGTGCTTACAGATTGCCAGAAAACTGCAGCATTTACATTTTACATACAGTTATGTATGATAGTTCAGGGGTTAAACATGCCAGACTTGTGATTAAGAGTTTTGAGATCACAGCCCATTTCAGATTAAACATTGTCATGTAATGGTACCATATATAATTATCATAATTTTCACATGTGTACAAAACATACACTTTTTCTGACCACACCCTCACCTTGAAAGTTTACAAATGATGACAAAATAGATTTGTTTTGCAAATAATACATGTTTCTAATGAAGCATTATTTTGTTAGTTCATCAATTTTTTAATTCATTCATTACATGAAAATAATTTTTAACAGAACTAACAATCTGCTGGAAAAGTAAGTACAAAAATAACAATTTGATTAAAACTGCACCTGGTATTAAAAGAAAAATATATGCTTAGATGAAGTCTCTTAATGGCTCTAGTGTAACTAGACTAAGGATTACTTTAATTGTACTATGACCATATTAATATATTAATCCCAGTGGATTCATACTTCAATCACAATATGGTACCATGATATCTAATGACCACAGGGTAACTAGACAAAGCACTACTTAAATTGTACTATGACCAGATTTCATCTGAGTGCATTCACACTATATCACCATGACACGCACACATTCATTAAGTAGCATCACAAAGTCAAAAACAACACCTAATCAGAGTGTAATAGTCATTGCAAAATTTTATGAAGAGTTACTTTGAGTTAAGCCTGGCTTTTCATTCATATTTGACATATGGCAACAGTAGTTGCTTTGAAGGTCTTTATCTCTCCATAGTGTGAGGATGAGTGAGTGATTGATGGACACTTCATTTAATCCTCCCCCCTGCATATGATGATAATTGTGGATAGCCCCTTAGAGACCAGGAGGTGTGCATTTAGTCAGTCATCATATATATAGGTATCAGTGGTTAGAAGAAAGTCGATTTTCTTGCATCATACTCAGCCTTTTCAATCTATTTTACAGTCCCTCGTCACCTATTTTATCAGCAGAAAATCGGTGGGTTTTGGTGAAAAAGTGGTCTAGAATGCAGAAAATATTCTATTTTCCCCTACTTTTTAAGGGGAGAGCTATAATCCCCTTCCAGTGGAGAAGGCCACTACTGTGTTAGTGTGACTACCACAACCCCACAGCCAGCTTTTCACAATCTCCTTCCCACATCCATACCTCCCCTTGCCAATGACAGTGCAGTGTTTTTACAGGCCACCACAGGTGAGATGTTGCCTACTTTTTGTAAGGGGTCGTCTACTCTATTCCCTACTGAAAAGGCTACATACTAGTCTTGTGAAAGTAATTAGAAAATATCTACCAAGCATTGGTAATCAATTACATGATCTCGAGTATTCGTAATTTCCAGATGCAGTGTAATTGTAATCAGTGATTACTTTCATGAAGGTGTTTGATTATTTACTGATTTACCTATTGTCCTTGGGATAGAGACCCCTGGCTGTCGCCTATTGGGCACAGCCACCTGGTGTTGTCTTCTGTGCAGGTTTTATTGTTGATGGTGGTGTTTATAGGGGTCTTTCAGTAGGTGGGGTGATGATGTATGGTTGGACTGTTGATTTTCTTATGATCAATGCTGGAAGTTTGTAGTCTTCAGGGAGGAGATAATCTTTTAGTCTTCCTGGGCTGGGCTTACCTATTGACGGACTGCTGTCAAATTTATACACATGATGATTTGTCAGTTTCTTGTGTTGAAACAGTGCTACAGATGTTGCTGCTATTATGCCATATAAACAGGCATTTTAGATTAACTCGTGTTGTTTTCACACTGTTATTGTTAAGTCCAAGCTAGTCACACAGCCAGCAGTCATCCAAACGGCCCTGATTGGCCAGCAGTCAGATGAGAAGCAGCCAATTAAAATAACGCATGCGATAGTGACCATAAACAATACTACATCTTGGTCTCACCAGGTCGACATACAGGGTGACAAATGTGGGCATTAGACGGAGGTCGAAGTACAGAGTTGGGAGGTGGTCCAGTTATAGAAGAAAAATACAATTTTAAAGCATAGCAATAATTTAAGACTGAAAAAGTGGTCCATTTACAAAGGTGGTTGGAGTTGGAGGTTTGACAAATATTCTAACTATTCCAATTCTGTTTACATGTAAGATAATGTATTTAATTTTAAATGTAATATTAGTGCTTTAATGTCCTTGGGAAAATTGGATGTTGTTCTATATCTTAAATCAATTCCAGCTGTGATCTTGTCATTAAGGCAACCATCCACCACTGGTTCATATGCAACTAGACATTTTATGGTTTAATTAGTTGTATTATACATGTGACTGAGTGAATATTGATGAAGAATCACATTCATGTTTGTGATATATACATTGTAATCATGATTACTTTACAATGTAATGGTAATCAATTACCTTTAGAATGAATCATAGTATTCTCAAGTAATTTTACTTGATTACCTTGGTCCTGTAATCAACCCAACCCTGGTATCCACTAGCTGGTTACTTAAATAGTTATTTTCTTTTCTAGATAGTTTTAAATGTTGTATGAAGCACAGAAATTTTGTTTTTACAAATGTATATGTTAGGTTGTCAGGGTTTTCCCCCATGATATCCTGTTTTGGGGGAAGTCAACTTACCTAAAGAAAAAATTAGGTTGATTTAAAAAATAGCCTGTTAGAGGTCTGCAGTCCCAGAAGTTGCAGGACTTTGTCTGGTCTGTTTTTCATAATTGAACACTCTTTATAGCAAATTGATGGATCTTTTTCACTCATTTATGTACTGGTTTATTTGCTGGCAAAAGGGGCAGTCTTCTCATTTAAATATATTATTTCAGCATTTAATGTTGTTGAATGATATGTTTTTAACATAATGCTCTGCCACCACATAAATCTATATTAACATCTTGTAACTATAAAGTACAATCCACAATGATATCTTGCACACTTACAGTTTTATTTACATAGGTGCTATATTTTAGTTTTACATTTTATGGTGTGTAGCATAAAAAGAACAAATGTATGTTGCAGGGTCAGGCCATTGAGTCTGCATGACTATATCTATGATATCCTGTGAACTTGTACTGTTTGTTGCACAGAGAGACACTGCCAGACAATTGAAATCTGCTATTGGTATACATACCTTTAATAAACCTTTTAAAAAAAACAGCATTCCCCTTGGGGGGGGGGGGTTACCCTGGTTTTGGACATTTCTTCCTTCGTAAACTGGGCACGATTATCAAATCTGTACAATATGGTTATTTATACTGTGGAGGCATATTTTTGTTCTGGCCATGTTTAGTTAACCTCTTCAGAAATTAACACCGAAGTTAGTAATATTAGTGATCTCAGATTTCTTTGTTGTTTAAAACTACCAAATTTAATTATCACAGCTATAGTGGAGTGTAGACTAGCATAATTTTTGATAAGTGGATAAAACATATTTGATCACAAAATATTTGATCACAGCAATAATAATGAAAAGAAGTTTACTTGTGATGAAGAAAGCCCAAAATAAAATAACAGCTGGTTATTTTATATTTATGTCGTTTAAGTGAACACTTATCTGCAAACATGCTTTCTCTATAGTCAATAAAATTTGTTATAGGTCTTGTTACTAAATCACCACCATTACAATTTCAGGCCACTAGCCCTATTGCATCACTGTTTGTTACTTTGCAACACAACGTGACTATAAATGGTGAGTATCTATTAGAATAATGTGGTTATTCTTTTTATTATTTAATGTGGCACAAAATTTTATACAGGAGTAAACTATTGTTAAAGATTCTGATGCTGTCTGTTGTTGGTTTGGTTAATGCTTGTTGTTTATTTGCAGAAAGTAGATGAATGATTTATAAATCTAATGAAAATAGTATATCATGGAATAGTTGACATAGCAGTCTGTGTTTATTGTGTGTACGTAATGTGTGTGTTGGACAACTGTGAATTGATTTTTCTGTCTATACAAATATATTTGTTCATTTAGCAAGAGCATATCTATTCAATTGAGCCATGATATCTGATAATTGATTGTTGGCCAGCTGCTGTACACACACGTATTCATGATTTCAAACCTGTCTTTTTCTCACAGAGACCGAGTTAGCTGAGGACGATGAAGTGTTCTACTACACCTATGGTCTGAAGGACTTCTTCACAACCATCTTCTATGTCCTGATTAGTATTGTGGTACATGCCGTTATCCAGGAGTATGTTCTTGATGTAAGTGTAGAAATGTCCACAGGGATGATATATTTTATATGATGGCTTTTAGTTGCCATATTTTACATCCGAGAGGATAGTTAGCTTTTGATGGAAGTTTAACTGTTATAACGAAACTACTTCAGCTAACTTTCCAATCTAATGAAAAGTAATTAATATAATCTATAGAGCATCCCAAGAACCAGCTCAGAAGTGTAGCATTAAAAAATCACTTGGTTTCTTTCAAATTTATATTAAAATAATTACTCTAAACTGTCCCAAGATTTTCAGTTTTCTCAAAACAAAAAACTTGATGCAGCTGTTCTCTAAGCATCACTGCTGAATCATAGTTTTCTGTGTTGTCTGCTGTTTTGTCAAAAGTTAGGAGTGAAAGATCTCTTTATGTCCGGTACAGTGCAGTTTCCACCATCAGCAGTTTCAATAACTTTTATGTTTGGTACAATTTGTTTTTCAAAATTTATTCAACGCTCTGTGATAGATTGTGTTGGATTCTGAGATATGGTGGATCACAATAATATTGTTTGGTCATATGTGGACACTTGTCTAAATGTGATAGTCAGATAGAAATGTTCCCATTTGAGACCAAGTGAGACTGGTATTGAGGGTAAACTAAGCAAGATAGGAATTAGGAAATGAAGTGGTTCTGAATAGTGAACCGTCATTACAGTGTCCCCATTTCATTTAGCAAATATATTTACAATGTATGATTTTTACAGCTGAAACCATCTGATTATGCTAGGGTATGTTTTAGTGACATTGTTGTACTTATTTACAAAATGCCACATTAAAAAGAGACCAAGTGACAACTATGTCACTCAGACATGTCAGTTGTTTTTATGGGTTATGAGTCTGCATAACATTATTTGAAGATATACTATTAGAAATCAATGGCCTATCTGTCTTCTTTACATCATTTTAGCTAAGTCTAAGGTAAATATATATATATATATATATATATTCCTGAACTAAACCTTTTGGGAAATGGCTTTTTTTTTGAAAGAAACAAAATACTTAGTATTCTTCAGTTAATTAGGCTTGTTTATCAAGTGTTTATGATTGGCCAGTCTGATAACATTAATACTGTATGATCATTGGTATTTCCCACAGCGATAAGTCTTGATGTTTAATTAGTCAAAGTGCAGAATAAATACTAGTATTATGTGACTGATTTTGTGTGTGAAAGTGTCTTCAGCATGCCTCAGGTGCCAAAAGTTGGCATTGAAATTTCAAAACTGTTTTGAGGGAGAATGCCCCAGAACTTCAAGGGTCAGTCATACATATGTATTTGTAAGGATACTGTTATGTCTGTTGATTTTGGTCTTGGCACATCCACCATTGGTTAAAGTTGACAAACCGGGATACATTTATACTGGATATTTGTATTTGAACAATATTTTACACACACAATGAGGATTCAGATTTACAATGCTATTATTTTTGTTTTTAAATTTCCGTCACTCATTGTTCTGTCCATGTATGTATGTATGTATTGGTTATACATGTATTTTCATCTTATTGCTGTTGTGTCATTTCACCCGTCTGTTACTTGTTAGAATTTAATGGATTGGGAACTCCTTATTTAACAAAAATTGTTGCATTTATTACATGCCATTTTTTTCTTAACCGCAGAAGCTCAACAGGAAAATGCACCTGTCCAAGGTGAAACACAGCAAATTTAATGAGTCCGGTCAGCTGGCTTTCTTCTACGCAGTCAGTGCCTTCTGGGGCATTGATCTGATAGTCAGGGTAAGTGCTCGTTGTTCTCTGTCAATGGAACACTTCCGTGGACCTCCATTTAAGAATGATAATAATGACATTAACATACCAAATTTGTATAGTGCCCTATTATAATTTGTCTACAGTGTTTGACGAGGTAAATAATATAGATGTAGGCAATTTACGTCTGCATAAATGCATTAAAACGTACACAGTTAATATATAATGTACTTGAATAAGATAAGCTGAGATAAAAAGGTTATCATCTTATTTGCCAGGGACTTGGGTAGTAAGCTGGATATAATATTTGTTAATAGTTTGGTCAGCTACAATGCAAGGTTGTATGGTAATTGTGAATTTAGAGTAGCAGACTTCACCGCAGAACAGATTATAGGAGGAGAATAGTGCATCATCTCTGGAATTCTTTCTGCATACGACAGTCAACTTTCAGTATTTTCAGCTGTTTTGGTAAATTTTATTTGGGTGACACTCTCCATTGTTTATGCATTTCTCCTGATAATGAGAGAAAACTATTACATTTATTTTAATATGTTGATTTTATAAAGTAGCTTGACTGTTAGAGCCATCCAAATATGGTGAAACCTCAAATAAGATGAATCTGAAAGCCAGTTATACGTCTTGAAAGATTTATTTTCCACAAAATGTAACTGCTTTCTGTGATATGGTGTTTTCCTTTCATTATTTGTTTTGATAAAATGATCAACCTGAATGAAGCTACTTGTATAATGTTTCTTTTATGTTTTAGGAGAATTATGTCAGTGTGATCAGCAGTCTCTGGGAGGGCTATCCACATGCCACAATGCCATTTATGATCAAGTTTTATTACTTGATCCAGATTGGATACTGGATACATTGCCTTCCTGAACTTTACTTCCAGAAAGTGAAGAAGGTAGCCATTTCTGTGTTTTGGTTAAGTTTTATATCTCATACTAGAAGGATTCCAATGTTTTCTCTCCTTTGAATCATAATATTAGTTTTGAGTGATTCCTTGATGCCCGTAGCTCATAGGGGAACGCTGCTGGATGCTAACATCTTGCAGGTTGACCACATCTCGCAGTGTATCAAAGATATGGTCTTTTCTCACAGGACCAGCACTGTCTAAAGCTTTGGGATACGAGGGGCCTAATTTGTTCTAATTTCACCCATCCATTGTTTTAAGACTCCCCAATGAAAGGTTTTGGCCAAGTTGTCATATATTGTTAGGTAGCCTCTTGGATGTGTGTCCCTTTCAAATACAGATGTCACTAGGCAACTGCAAAGCTTTATGAGGTCATGTGTCTTAGACAGTTATGCTGTACTTAGATAACCAAGCCATGGTGTTCCTTGCATGATCCGAAGGGATAGGTCTGTTGCAATGAACTAGCTACTGATGATGCTGTTGGCTAAATATCTGAAGCTCAGTAGGAATTTAATGGCAGTAACAAGTGTTGATACCATTTTATGGTTGCATAATCTTGTTAATGAAACATTGCACCATCTATTTGAATGTGCATTAACTACTTAAGGCCTTAAATTCATTAAAGATGATGAGACATAAAAATGTGAATCAATTTGATAGAAATATAAAGTTATAAACTGTCTTCTGTCTTTCAGGATGAGATGTCAGCACGTATTCATTACATCATGCTTTATATCATCTTTATTGGATTTGCCTATTTGCTCAAGTAAGCATTTATTTAATGAAATTATTTAATAAGTATTAGTTTGTAATTTATGACTAGTAGAGGACGGGATGATCCTTGAAAAACAAGGTAACCCGAGTGTTGAATTACCTGGTTCTACGGCATGACTGCTATCAAATTGTACATTTCTGATGTTAACAAAAACAAGCCTTATTTTTTTATTTACAGTTTTACTCGCGTAGCACTCTGTATGCTCGTGCTACACTACACTGTTGAGCTCGTGTTTCACCTGTCAAGATTGCTGTACTTTGCTGATAAACAAGAATTAGCTAATACTGGGTAAGACTAAATAATAGCAAGAATTTGTATGTGCTCCATCCTGTTGTGGAGGCCCAATAAGTATAGGTGTTTACTAATCTTAAATAATATCAGAATCTTTGTAGATATGTCTCGTAGAAAAATTACAGTATAAATGTCACCAAGTACAGAAAGAAACTCCACACTGAATTAGTCAAAATTTTAATTCATTTGATGAATGGTTTGGGTAATCATTCTAATTGTTTCATGATGACTTCAAACTGGACACGACATTATTATTGCACTTGGTTTCATTGGCTACAAATAATTTCTATAAATTTTGTAGTTATTCACGATTATAATATCATGTTTACTTTTTATGTATATAATTCTTTGATGACATCTTTAAATTATATATTAGTTAGGTAGTTTTCTAATTACGAGTGGCTTTAGATCATGCTTATGCATGGAAAAGCTGTGATGAATTGTTTTTTGTCTTGTTCTGCATTAGCATTTGGCTGTTTAATTTTTCTCTATATGTTTTTGTCATTTATAGTGGAAATATGTACTGTCAGATATTACAAAAATATTTCAACATACTAAATTATTAATAATATTATTATTAGGACTAGATGAATTTTAATCAAATAATTGCATACAATCTGTTCTTTGCCACTAATTCCAGTAATGTTTTAATCTTCAATTTATGCCATTAAGATAATTGATCCCAAGTTTGCCATTACTAGATTTACTAGATGTTCCAGTTTTTGCTGTTTGCATTATAGGTTTATAGTGTGGGATGTTCTATTTGTGTTGGTGCGTCTGGGCCTGATAACATTAGCAGTGTTAACATTCTGGTGAGTACAAACCTGATCGTATTTGGTGATTCTCTGTGATTCGTTTCTTTATCATCCTCACACTTTTCCTGGCCAACGTGTCAATAAGACGTTCTCTTTGATATTTCCAGGTATGGGTTAGCCAAGGCTGGTCAGACAGTTATGGATGTAAAACATGGAAATTTCAACATACAGCCTGTTAGGTAAGTCAGTTGGGAGTTATTCGATTGATTTGTTTGCCTCATTGAAAAATTACATAAAGAAAAAAAACTACATACAATTACAGACACATGCACACATAAACACTACCTAGGGTAAGTGAAGGGCACTGGAATATGTTAATGGTATCCCACTGTGCTGTGACATTATATTTTTCATCAAAAACCGTTATTAATTCAAGCAATTGGTATTTTGACTGGTGGGTCTTTAGAACTGATCTAGATGCTGTAAGAGATGCTACACTTCTAATCCCTTCTGGCCACCTGTTTGACATAGTTGGGACTGTATTATGTAATGTTTTTTGCTAACTTGAGCAGCTGCAGTAGTGCTCAGAGCATCTCCCAAATAACAGCTATATAATATGTGTAATAAAAAAAGTCTTCACTGATCAATTAGCAAAACTGACACAGGTTGCCTAATTTTTCATTAAAACGTGTTTATCTTATTCAATTTATAATTTTGTGGAACATTCAATTTCCAACTACATATTACTTGTGATTGATTCGTAATACTTCATCTAATCATATTAGATATTCATTTATGGCCTAATTGCTTATCAACAAGTTTTTGAATTTGAAATATTGACTTTCCTGTTTCTGTTACACCTCAAAATGAATAACCACAATAACCCAAATTATAGTTTCAATTATGATTATAGTTTACGATTATTGATGGTGATTCCAATTGATTTTATTTAATGTAACATATATGTGTCGTATGAAATAAAATTGGAATCATATTAAATGTATATAAATTTATCCATCTATTCTGATATCATCATTAATGGATTGTAATCCTTACAGAATAAGCTGTCTGTCTGCTGTATGCCTACTCCAGGCATGGATGATGTGGAATTTTATTACTTTCCATCTGCGTCGCCTTCGAGAGGCCAATCAAATGCAGGCGAGCACCCGCAAGGCACCAATACAATCCCCATCCAAAGAGAAAAAGAGGAAATCGAAAGGTACTGGTTATGTCTTTGTGGATGTGTATACAGGGCTTTATGATGTTGTTAAATTTGCTGAATTTTTGGCAGACATCTTGAGAACTAGCAGGAGCAGACAGGACCCTACCACAAAATCAAGTTAGCCAAAACTCTGTGTGCGTGTGTATGTATGTTCAGGATATGTTTCTCCTTAGAGAACTATCTGGTTGCCATGGTGATAAACATCTGACTAGAAAGCTATCTTCTGTCTACTTCCAGCTAAACAAGAAGATGATGGCACATTACATTCGGGAGCTGGAGATGAATCATCAGCAACCGAGAATGGATCGATTCGTCCTCGTACTGCTCGTGTGAAGCAACGACAGTAAGAAGATGAAGGGAATGAGGCCATCATGTGACTAGCTGCTGTTTTGATTGTAGCTTCTTCATAAAGACTTAAAAGATACTTCCAGCACACATCCATTGCTGCAGAAAAAAAACGTTGTTAAGCAAACATCCTGTTAATTATTCCCAAAGTTTTTCTGGAAATTTTTATTGCATGACGATCTCGGATTGGGGGGGGGGGGGGATGTTGAGTCTGTGGGTGATCATACCCATTTCATTACATTTTAAGTGCAGATTAATTGTGTGCAGTGCTTCATGAATTGTCTTTAATGAGCCTCCACTGTAGATTTGTATAACATTTTATGCTTTATAGGTTCCCTGCCTGAGATCACCGATACAGCCTATTCAAACCTATATATTGTTTCTTTTTTTTTGGTGACTGATTACTAGTGGTTATAGTATGCAGCAGGGTTTGGATCATTTGTGATGATACGATGGACCTCGGTTGCCATTATGATTGTTTGCATTCCAAATTACTATTATAATTACGGCACACCAGTTAAGACCATTACTGTTGTATACTACAGCCATGGCTGTGCAAACAACAAAGTGCTTCATATGTAACTTAATTCATTTAACTCCCTAGTATTATAATTATACTTCACAAAATGTGTAGCATAAACACTGATAAATGCGTTGGAATGACTATTTTTAATTCCTAGCATTTTCACAGTCAGCCACTGAAAATGTAGACTGTTTCTTCATCTTTTTCCCCCAACTTGGAATTGCCAACTCGTTTTAAGGCCAAGATTTTATTTATGTTACCGAGACTTGTTGGTTTTACTTGTTTTTTTCGGCATCTTGGAAGAGTATCACTATTATCGTGATTTTGATAATGAATGAATTGACAATTCCATCCACTTTTGCAGTGACGTTCATCATATGTAAACGCGGCACCCACAAACTGTATTCTATGTTTGTTCATCTTGATATTGTGGATGTAAAGAGTCATTCATGATGTTTCAAACTTCTGCAGCAAAGCAAAAAATCCAGATTCAGACTTCATTAATTAACATCATTCGTTTTAGCCATGGCATAACATCCGAATTGCTTTTATTTTTGCTGGGATAGTCTCCTACACTTAACCATGGTCAAAAGTGGTTTGCCTTCTTTTCTCAACAAGTCTTTTATCTCATGTGCATATTACACTGCCAGGCTTTGTTATACTAAGTAAACAATGGTGCAGTCTTCAGATCGTGTCCAACTTGCCACTCGTATAATAAGCAGCTGCTAATAAATTGTTCAACAAGATTATTTTCTGTAAGTTGGAGGCTGTTACTTCAAATTTGTTCTTGTTGATCAGTCACCTACCATTATAGCTATTCTAGTAGGAAGCACAGGTTCCTGTTTTTCCATTTTGTTGTTATTGTATTTCCTGTGTTCACTGGTTTATGTTGAAATGGACAGTATTATTATATGTTACAATATTAAATGCATTTTGTTAACCAGAGTAATAATCTAAAAACCCAAATCAAAAAATCTAGATAGAATATAAATTTCGGACTATTTTTATACTACAGTTGAAATTGATTGTCTTTATGACTACTTGTGGATGGTTTATAGCTACCCTGTTGTGGGAACAATTTCTAGTTGTTTTCATTAGCTAATTATCTTCAAAACAGCTTGTAGAAACTAACAGTTTGATTTTTTCATGCTATAATTGATGTACTTATCACTGACGAGGCATCCTCATAGCTAGTGATCAATGCATGTGGCTAATGTTGGATTTTGTGTTGTTATTATGTGTTGATCTGACTTTGATAGTGTCTTAACATTGTGTACATACGTACCAACCAATGTGTATTTAAAAATGAGGAAATGACATCTATATCTGTACATACATATATATGTATATATACACACACATATATTCCATGCAATCGTTAATCTGTTAATATTCTTCATGCATTATATTTTTGTTGATATATTTTAATCATTAATGACATTTTGACACACACACGGAGACAAATGTGTAATTTTTGCTTCACCCATTAGTAGATACACATTTTGTATGTTACATCGATGCCTTTACTCAGAAGCTAATGTTATGTTTGTTTCTGTTCCTGTAAGCAGTGTAAAATGTTGGTGTTACCCCTGTCTTATGCAAATATTTTTGTTTTAAATATCTATGTTAGTTAGCTGCTGGTTTTTTGGTGTTTATCTGCTAAAATGCTCTACCATGTGCACAGAACCCTAAAATGTGTGATAAAAATGTGAACACACATTGACACAAAACAGTCGGCTCTGTTACTCAAACTATTTCTGACTGGTTTATGCATACTTCTCGTCATGGAAATGCATAATATAGTATAGTTCTGTCTGATTGTTTGACTGTACAAAGCCCATTTAAAGAAAATTTATAATCGAAATAATCAATGACTGTTCCAAATAAATGTAAAATAATATGCTGTCCAAAAACAGGAAGTCTTATTTGATCTTGTTAGCAGTATATATATATATATATCAAGAAGCTTATCCAGTTTGGATCTTGTACATGTCAGTCTCTGATGCAGTATTCAACTTGAATTGTGTATTCTGGCCAACACATGTATTTGAATCACTTCACTTATTTCTTGTACAGGTCATCCCTCCAAGATGTTTCAGGAAACTAAAGGTCACCATCACTAACAAGACCTGTGTATGTTTTGCCAAAGATATTTTTAACAAACGGATAGTTTATCTAGTACCTAGTATTACTATTAGTTCTTTGCTCCTACAGTTGATGGTGGCTGCCAAGCTTTGGATTTAATTCTCAAAACAAACACATCACTGTCTAAAAAATTATGGTGTTGGTTGTCAGTGATGGTTTCATTCAAACCAAGTCCACATAATCATTATGTCTGTGTGTCTATATCTAATGTTCTTTTTTCCATCTGCTGTCTTGTGTGATTCTGTATGTATTTGCTCTTGTATACTGTATATTGCAGAGATACAGCAATACATTTCAGTTCTGTTACCTGTCATAGCAGGTGATATGTTCAGTATTTTTGCTGTCCTGTGCATTGTAGAGATTTAACTAGACTTGCTTCTGCTGACTTGTACATTTTAATCCACTACAGTCATTGTATCCATTGTTCATTTCAAGTTGTAACAATGTCCTTGGCTTCAAGAATTTCTATTCAGTATCATTGTGCCACGTGTAACAACATATGCCAAGGTTTATTTTGTTATAACGCTTTAAACCATGTTAAAGGTATAGAGATTGCATAAGTTATCACTTATTGCAGTGTAAACCTCAAGATTACACCATCTCAGTTGGAAAGATAATATGGGGTTGTTAGTGTCATGATCTATCAAGGAATCTTCTCTGGGATAAAGCAGTGCTTATAAAATTGTTGTTATGTTAATGAAGGTCTGTATCTTTACTCATTTTCCCTTTAAACAATGGATGTGACATCAGAATTCCATTCAAGATTATAGCTTTCCCTATTTCTGTAGATGAACATGACCAAGTCGTAATTATTTCCCCTTTGTATGAGCAATTTTATTGTCGTGTCTTTTCAAAGCCAGATAAATATTTGGCTGGAAATCAAAGGTACAGTGTAATATTTATGTACATCAGTGATGGGTTTATGTTTTGCTGTAAAAACTACACAAATAATAAAATTACATACAATAAAATAAAAAAGTGTGAGAGATTTTATGTATTCAGACATTTTATTTTCTTACTAAAAGTAGTACACTCAGCTAGACTTCTCAATTGGTGAATTTCCCTCTTCCTGCCAGATTTAGATTGTCTTCTATTTTGTCTATATGTCGTCAAACTGAAGAAAAAAATTCAAATCTGTACACAAAGGGCAATTTTGCAACAGTAAGACTAAATATTAACACTATTATTTTTTATGTAAAAGGCCAATCATTTATTACAAACTATAAATGTTGCCTCCAAATCTATCCACAGTAAAGTGTATACAAACTTGTCTTGTGATTTCATTCAATCCATACATCTAGAGGTATGGCTGTCCTTGGGATGGTATATAATTTATGCTACTTAATCATACAAAGGTGACCTACATCAGCACAATGATAGTTGAGATATATATATATATGTGTAAATATTGCTGTTTTATGGTAAGCTAAATAGGACACGCACCATTTCCAAAGCTAATGAGGCAAAGTGAAAGATGAAACACCTCAGATGGAGCCTTGATGGTGTTCAAACCCAGGTGCTAGAGATATGCAGGTAACTGCACTCCCAGTTAGGCCATACAGTCATGTAACATATTGCAAACTCCCATGTGAGTTGAGATGATGTCAGATTGCCAATGTCAACCAGAAATATCACCACCAAACAACATAATTTTAGTTGATTCTTTCTGGTTTCGGAATTATTGGTGAATAAATTAAAGTTGTGTTTAGGTTTGGCATTAGACTCACTTGGGAATATATCATTATTACATGGATGAGAGGCGAGTAACACACCGAGAAAATGAGATAACTGAGTGAATTATCTAGCAAACAAAGGAAACCCCCTCAAAATGTGAGTCCATACTTGAGGGAGGCTACGAAGTGTACAACCAACTGTGCCTTTGAACTGAAAGAAAATCAAACCTACCAAAAACTTTGCCGGATCTAACTGTTGAGACGTTAATGCCACGTTAAAAATTTAGATTTATTGGAAATAAACAAATAATTAGTCAAAATAATCTCTTAAATATCAATCACCAAACTTATTTTTAAACAGTACCTGCTGATTTGAGCTATGGTTTGTTAATGCATGAACTGTCCACATTTTTAGAAGGTTTAATTATGTCAAACAAGGAAAGATGTCATGAACTTAATATTCTATCCTTCGTGACATTTGCCACTAAATAACAAAAGGATCTATTTTCCAGCCAAATAAACATTACCACATGTTTTATCATACTCCCCAGTACACCTTTGAATAATTATATATGAAATTTTAGAAATGCTTAGATCCATATACTATCATGGTTTCTATCAATCAGATTTTAAAACTTTATTCAACACATTTTCACTGGTTCCCCCACAACTTTAGCCTTATCAATGTATAACCACACACAATCCTGTTTTCTGCCAGACATAGTGGTAGTGAAGTATCAAAATATACTGATAAAATGCCAGCTGTAAATTACAAAATACTGCAATCTATAAAGAAACATGATAAAAATCAGAAACATAAAAAAACATGATTTAAATCAAACAACTGTGTACACTAAACAGTTTTTCTTGCTCGGACCTCGGCAACCATTCCTCAAAATTATCTTGACAACAAACAATAAGAATCTTACCAGATCATCAGCGTCATCTTGTGTTGTGATCTCTTGCTCTGTGGACTTGCCATCATCAGCCGTCAAAAGGAAGTTATCAGATTCCTGCTGTGTAACCTTACTCTCTTCAGAGTCCAGCTTAGATATCAGTGTCAGTTTCTCTGTTGGAAATTATGAACAGTCAGACTTATGTTTGCAGTCAATTTCAATTGAATATAAATTAACAAAGTATTAGTCACAGTGAATAATCAGTATGTAGCAAATTAAAAACTTTCACAGTAACATTTTTCTGTCCTGTACAAACAAAACAGCACTTACAAGTTCCAGTATCAAAGAAATGCTAAACCCCAGAGACTAAAGAAATGTTATCAATCTAAATCTGTGTGTGTGTGTGTGTGAAAAGGATAATTGAGATTGTGAATACAATCTGTGGGTCAGTAGATTAACTATGAAAAGTGATGTTCCCTGCTAATATTGCTATACTTGTAAAATTATAAGATTTGTCTGGAAACATGTAAAGACAGAAAACTATTATCTTTCTAAAATATAAGGTAAACTTATTATTTTCATAAATTCATAACTCCCTCTTATCTCACAAGTAGATGAACAGATTTTGGACTGTTCGAATAGCTGTGAAATAATACGCATTTGATTATATTTGCAGCCTATATGGTGTACACTTTTAAACTGTATGTAAAAATTCGATAATTAGAACATAGACAAATTATAAGGTGGCTAGTGAAAACTGCCCAGAAATAAAATTCCATATTTCCTTTTTACAATACTAATGTTATGTCATCATATAATAACATTGTAAATAATTGACCACATTGTGTAATCAAGAAAGTAATCAATGAAAATGATTAACTCTAGAATGTAATCAATTATTATTATATTGTATCTGGAAAAGAATACAGTTACTTGATATCATGTAATTATTTATAATCGAGTATGATTACAGATTATGATTACCCCATGTGATGTGTGTGTGTGTGTGTGTCTGTTACTTACCATGTACGATATCATGCCAGAAGTCAGTACGGCCAGTTTTTCTAAGCTCATCCTTCAATTTTATCATAAATTCATTGAATATATTAGGCTCTGAATTCTGGATGGACACAAATAACACAAAATTATTTAAAAAAAATTTCCAAATCCAGTATAACATATTTTTCTGATTTATGGCAGTTTCCTGGAATACTGAAATTAATTTAGATCTTAGTTCATATTGATTGCCAAAAAAATTGAGGGCTGACATTAAAAAGTACGCTTCCTTTTGGGAAAAAATACAAACCAAAACTGATTTGTTATTAAGAAAAATTAAACAAATCTGTTTTTAAACATATTTGTCAGACAGTCACATGAACAAAAAGTATCTGCTGTTGCTGTGTTAACCTACTGCTTACCTTAACTGATGCCTCTCTTAATGCCTTCAAACAATCCATTGCCTTTGGATATGATTGAGATCCAAATGAGTCTGTAACCAATTGGGTAATTCGTTTTTGTATCATCTCGCAAGCTGACGGAAGAAAAAATTAGAACAAGATTCATATAAACAAATCTGACCATGTAATTATGAAAAGGGTAATCTGAAAAAGGCAATATAAAATTTATTAAAAAAACATAGTTTTTGAAGCTTATTTAGGGCAACTGATTGAATGAAAAGAAATTAATGGCCTCTTTCAGCAACACACACACACACACACACACACTGAAGTTTATAATAATGGCAAAATTTCTCTGCACTTCAAACAGCACTCATTACAACATATTATTGCACTCCCATACAAATCAATAACCTTGTAACTGTTATTCATTACCACACATCAGTATACACTTTCACCAGTTTGATTATCAGAACTAGGTAACTCAGAAGACCAAGGCAAGTAGTTTTTAACGCAAGGCTAAACAAACCACTTATCCAGCCAGGTAAGGATAGCTTTTTAATAGAAACTCCCCCCCTCCTCAGTAGGCCACCAGAACATTTGTTTTGTGGCTCTCCCAGTCAAAGAAACAACATCATGGAATGTACTTTCAAAACCAAAAGATGATCAGTAATTATTGTGGCTTTATGGATTAATTACTATTATTCCAGTTCAAAGTGCTGATTAATCGACTTTTAATGGCCTGTGGTGACCACCATTTTGAAGCTAGACAGAGACTGGAAGCTCCTTAATGCTGACCTCACTTGAGCGTATCTGGTTGACCTGAAGTCTGTAGAGCCCGTACAAAAGTATGTAAACAAGTGTGAGCAAAGAATTATTCCAGTACTAAACGGCATTATCTTGTTAAAAATATGTCTTGAATGACATACAAGCATATCAGTTTGAGGCAGAAGGAACCTGACAAGAGGAAGATGATTCCAAATGTCTCAGATATTAATGCTCAAGAGAAACTATAATCCGCGTCAGTCTAGAGAGCACCCATTTGAAGTCAGAACATTTCAGTTTTCTCCTTCCCGCCTTCAAATCTGGCTTCCAGTGCAACCGTAATGGCGGCCCTTCAGTAATTTGGATTATTTCCCTTTACCAAGAATAACAGGTATATTTTGTGATTATTATTGTGGAATTTTTGGTTACTGTTCTAAGCATTACATATTTAAAAAATATTTTCTGAGGGTTGACTGTCTCTTTAATTTACCCTTGGCACTGGTCTTAATTAGGACATGTCACTGAGGAAGCATGACCCATGGAAATATTTTTATTATGTGAACATCAATTTTATTTATGAAATTGAATTATATATATATATATATATATATATATATGACATACACAGGTCTGAACATGAAAAAATAGGAAAAACTGCCTGCCTTGGGACAACTAACCAAAGAAATAGTTCTATGACCCTACCTTTGACATAATTAGTTTAGTAATATTCACCCAGCTAAAGCCACATAATAGTACAAGGGATGTGGCTAAGTAAGAACAGAACATCTGATCAACTGATCAAAATAAAATCATCCAAATGATGACAATGAGACTCAAATCCTAACACCCTACATAAGTGTTCAGCAATTCTACAACATTCTACTACTGATGTCTTCATTGCCATGGAAAAGCTTGTATGTCAATAAGAAGATACTCAAAGGTCTCATTATGATGTCAGTAAATCTTAAATAGTATAATGAATTAATTACCTGTTTCAAAGAGATCTTCATCTTTTCGACTAATTAACTCCTTGAAGTCATCGACAGGTGATGCAGTACCAACCTGAAGGTAAATGGTCAGAATAGATATTTTTTACATCCTTCTTCAGATAAAATCTGAGCATAGCATCTATTACATAATACATTAGGTTGGAGGTATTTGTATGTGTGTGCTCAAATAATATGAGAATTTGACGTTGAGAAATTTTCAGTGTATATTCTATTGCTAAAAATTAGCACTGAATTGGGTTTTAAGATTGTATTTAGCACACACACACACACACACACACACACACACACACACATACACATACACACACACACAGACACACACACACCTCACCTCCTTAACTTTGACAAGATCAGCTAATCCACCTTTGAGATCATCATTTTCAATCTTTGCTTTCTTTTCTGGAGGTTTGTCATCATTTTCACTGATAAATGGTAAAACTATATCTGGATCACATGGATATGATCTACACATTATATAAAACACTAATTAACTTATCAGTGGGGAGTAGTCATGGGATTTGACTTGAACCCAGTATCTGTTACCTATTACCTTTACACAAGATAATAAAACAAGATATTAATAGGAACTGATATTCCATAACACACACAAAACTCTCAGACACTATCTGTCTAACCTTGACTTGAAGACGTTTTCTGCTGTCTCTTCCTTTTTCTCTTTAGCAACAAGTTCCAACTTGAACTTATCCTTCATTTTCTCCAATGTTGCTCGACACTGTACCTCTACTGTTGCAGGAATTTGCAGACAACTGGTAATCACATCAGAGAGAGCTGGCAGAGGTTCATCAGGGTTTAGGGCCCGGTGTTGTAAACACTGTAACATAACAGAAGGGGACAGTTAATCAGTATGCATTCTACTAAGCAGATACAGGTTCATACATTCTGTAATTTGTGAACCTCCCCCCACACAGAGAGAGAGAGAGATTTAGAGAAAAATTTTGATTTTCAAGACGACAAAGTTTAAAAGTTATTATCAAATATTGTCGTATTGATTTTAGTGCCCCGATGATTCACCAGATATTGTTATTTTGCAAGTCAGTCTCCTTTCACAGTTTGCCAATATAGCATTACAGAACCATTTATAAAGGGACGGATAAGGATAGACACCATTTTTGAAGTACAAACATGTACCACAGATTAGAATTTAAGCATCCGTATCATAACTTTGCAACATTGCGTCCAAACAATCTAGAATTGGTAGATAAACTACCGATCATCATTCAACCAAAGGTTTGTTTAAAACTGTTTTATAAACTGTGAACTTAATTCATCATGATTGTTATTTGTAGTATTCTTATTGTAACAGTATCTTATGGATCTATGTTAATCACAGTTATGTGCCTGTATGAAATGATACCAACATCAATTCCCAAGGGACCATACTGTTTCTGTCTGTCCTTAGGTATATATATAATGTAAGATAATCCAAATAAGAGTGGTCTCAAACCTTATTATTATAAATAGATGACTTTGTTGTTGTTGTTATTATTATTATTATTCTTTCTATCATCATCATCATCATCATCATCATCATCATCATCATCATCATCATAATTATTACTATTTTGGAAACTATTCTGAATTAATGAAGTTCAATTCAAAGGAAAACAGATAAATGGGCTGAGTCACCTCCAAAAGTAATGACATAGCAATGCAGACCAGGAATTGAACCTGGTTGCTAGAGATCTGTAACCAACTACACTGCTACCAGTGAAGCCACATAGATGTCCTGCTGGCATTCCTACAGAGCAGTGGTCAGAGTACTGCACTACAGATCTTCAGGTCAGGGTTTGAATCTGAAATTCCACCGAAGTTTATGAGATCTTTCACTAGGGAGTAACCCATTGGCTAAATATTCAAAATATGAATGGCATCGAGGTTAAAACAAAAACCCACATACCAATAGTGGTGTAATAACGCATCATAAGAAATAAATATATTTAGCTTGAGATACTGTGTAGGGCCACTGGACAAATGTGTCTAGCTATCAGTGACTTGCGATTGAGTGGTTCATTTCATGTTAAAGATCCGGCAAACATGGGTATCTTATATTGATTTAAATGTTCCAGCCATCAGGCTATCAGTGTGCCATCTACCAGTGGTGTGGAGAACTAGAGAAGTTACTTTTAAAAACTGACCCAGGCCTCAACATTAATGGTTGTCCGCCTGTCCGGGACAACCAAACTACGTAATCCACATGTTGTAAAACCACATGTTTGATTGTCCGGTGTGTCAAGTCGTATTTTCCATTGTTCTTGAGTCAATGTCAATAACTGCAATTATCACAACGTGCGTCTACCAATTCAAAAACAAATTCAAAAGTGATTTTTTTCCGGACAAGTAAAAATGAAGTGTGACTTGTCCGACCTGACAAGTGGCAAAAAAAGTTAATGTCAAGCCCTGTGACCGATTCCACTCCTGAACACCG
Organism: Paralvinella palmiformis; assembly: GCA_025642065.1. Classification (NCBI taxonomy): domain Eukaryota; kingdom Metazoa; phylum Annelida; class Polychaeta; order Terebellida; family Alvinellidae; genus Paralvinella; species Paralvinella palmiformis. The sequence continues at coordinate 572,858 of JAODUP010000174.1, forward strand.
CATGTCTCGACGACCTGGCTTCAACATCAATGAGTTCCTCTTCCACAACTCACATATGAGAAGTCTGGGGAGAGGCGAGCCAAAATTTACAGAAGATTATCTCGGTCAGGATGTTTTATGTCCTCAGAAGGTCCCACTTTATTACAGTGTTTATTTAATCACCCAGTCACAAGTTAGAGTGAGTGTATGCCGTGTTTAGCCCTTGGGAGTTGTCACAGTTTTGACATATGTTCACTGGGCGAATCTCAAAGGAAGTGTTCCCCAAACAAAGGTAACTTGGTTTAATTCATCCTAACTTCTGCTGAGGCCTTCTGCACAAATTTTGGATGGGAATTAAACTTTGGCCTTTGGTATTTGACAATCTTCAATGTCAATCACCATAAAATCGTATCTGATGAAAATAATCGGCATTTTCAGGTATACAACTATATAGATAATAGAAATCAACAGTGAGTGGCCATCTGATTATGTTAATGCTTACTTATAGATTTTAAACACTCTATTTGGTGCAAATATAGCAGTGTGTGTGTGTTTGCATGCACATGTGTGTTTGCATGCACATGTGTGTGTGTGTGCGTGTAATTGTTTTGCTTAATCTCAAAGCAGATCTCAACTGGAGCTTATGGTGGGGGGTCTATTCAACACAGAAATGAGATTAGTGCATAACAGAAGACATTCTATCTGATAAGTAGCCTTTTTTATTTAGGAGGAAGGGACAAAATAAAGTTCCAACTTAGATAAATGACACGTTATAAAAAGATTTGTAAACTGTCAACAGAAAATAAGTCTGATGGAATATTTCATGAAACAGAAATAACAGAAAGATGAAAGAGATATTAAGAATGTTTATTTCATTCAATCAGCAATTTTGAGAAGAAAAGTGATCTGTGTAGAAAATTAAATGGTAAACCTTACAAAAACTTATTGTGATTAGAAATGATCAAATAAAACATTGTGATTTATTTAAATAAAAATAAAACTGTGTGTGTGTTGATATATTGATGGGTGAATGTGTGTTACATTGTCATACAAATGTACATTGTTGGTTATCTTCTTATTTTAGTGATAGACTGTGGGTATTTCTTTAGCAAAAGGTTGGCAAATGTGTTATATTAACAGTGACAATAGCAAAGGTATTTCCCAAGGTGATTATAATATTAAATTGTTAAGAATCTATCAAGGCTAACTCTAACCACTTTAACTTTATTATAGATTGTTCTACAGACTTGTGTATTTATTAACTATTATTTTGGTTGCAAAACAAGAGAGAATTCTCTCTGTTAAATAGCTCTGTGTATATACTTGGATGGCTTCAGTAGATGCGGTATGTTGTCTTGTATTGCTGGAGACAATCTTGGTAGCAAACAAATTACTAATAATCATTTGTTTGGTCCAGAGGATGCCACTCATCCACAGGACTGAAAAAGATCTTGATTACTCACTAAATCTTGGCAGAAAATCATAATTTGTGCTCTAATGAAAAGAAAACAATGTATTAGAGTTTGTTCACATACCCCGGTACATTTAATTATTTATCAACCTAATTTATATATACCCCAATCTGAAGTTGGATCTGTAGCGCATTGCAAGCACTTAAGCGTTGTCATTGATTCATCTCTCATGATATTAAATGCATGCTTTCCATGTATTCTTTTGCAAATTTACATTGCTGCCAATTGCAGGTACTCTACAACAAAAATATCTGGGAAGATGTTGCATGTGGCTTAATTCTTAAAGTGGATTTTGAGTAATCTTATTTTTTAAATACCATGATTGCACTGTTGTATATCATGAACAAAATGTACTATGTGCCTCATTTAAGTAGTTAATTAATAATAATTACCATTAATGATTAGGTGAGTGAGTGCATTGCTTAGCCCTGGCTCTGGTCACACCTCTGACATATGACCCCTGAGTAATTTCCTAGGTTAAAGGAGACAATCAGTTATAAATTACCACTAAAGTCTACTCGTCCACGAACAACTGGCCTGAGATAATATTTATATGACCTCAAAGTGTTAAAGTGCTTCTTAAGGATCTAGTGTTTAATGGTTTAGGATTTGATGTATTGTGAAGCTTGCAGTGAAAGGAAGTTAAGGAACTAAATGATCTATTTTTGAGTAATGTCTCACTCGCTCGCTCACTCGCTCGCTTGCTCACTCACTCACTCACTCACTCACTCACTCACTATTTTTTTTAATCAATTTAAGCCCACATGTGACATCAATGATCATATAACAAGGTTAATATCTTACCTGGTAAAGTCTCTGTAGATAAGGGTTGAAGGTTTCCTTTGGCTTCAGAGCTTCAGATGTATCACCATCCTCATCTCTGCATTGACAACAGATGAACAATTATTAGTAAAAATCAATCAATAAATCGGCAGTTTGTAGTTACGGTAGCTGACATTACTAAAAATGCCAATATAAATTCATGCAAGGCAACTGTTGATTTCTTGTACATACATTGCCATATATCTGAACGATTACAGGGTGACCTCATTTTCGCCACAGTTGCTCAAACAGAAGTTTAAAGACACAAATGAAGTCGTAGAACCAGTGAGTGGTTTATTTAGCCTCAGAGCTGGTCACACTTGGTACATATAGCTGAGGGGTGCCCCTTCTTATGGAAACATCCCACAAACATGGGTTAGGATCAGATTCAAATCTTTATTAGGCCATTTATTATCAGTATGACAAAACAAATGCTTTTTGTAGATTTGTTTACAATCAGCAAAATAATTTCTACAAATAGTAGGTAAGTATGAGATTTTTAAATAAAACACACCAACAACTATAATGCTGCTATATATATATATATTTGTTTACAATAAATACAATAGTCTTCTATTGTGTCAGTATTAGAAAAGGTCATAACTGGATTGGAAGATGATAATGATGTTATTTTAGTTTGAAAAAACAACAACCATTATTTATGATGGCTAAAATGTAATAATTTCTTTAAACAAATTCCTGACACTACTCCATGGAGTGGTTCCAGGTTAGTGTAATGTTATCGTTAAGCCTGCGAGGTCAAGCACTAAAGAAACTACACACGATAATATGCAGTTTGGGTGCTTTTTGAAAACTGGAGTTAAGAATTAACCACATATATCCCGTAAATGTGCTTTAAAACAATTCATGTTGGAAACCATAATGTACCAACTTGATAGCTGATGTCAGATCCATGCTGTCTATCAACTGATCCATCAATTTCAACTGTTCATCTACAACATAAAAATAAATTAAAAAATACACACATACAGACAAGACATATAAACCTTTACCAGTAAATCTCTACATCCATATTACTTTTCATTCACTTACCTAATAATAATAATAATAATAATTGTTATAATAATATTAAAATATAAATTTAAAAACAAAAGACACGTGTTTGACACTGTGCGATATAAGTTAAAATTAATTTAAACACAAAATAAAATAATATCAATAACAGTTTAATTCTTAACCTGGATTTAAAACTGTCTGCGGGTAACCAGACTCTCAATCAAATGACTTATAACATTGTCTACCGAGCAATCCAACCAGTTGGGAGTTGACTGTATAGTTTGGCATGATTTATTTGAAAATTTCAAGAAGAACATTCTACCTAAAATTTGTCCTATTTATGTTAAAGTATGGAAGATATTTACTGTATGCATTTATCTACCCACACACTTGTATACCCCTGCATTTTATGGGAGGAAAATAAACAAGTTTCAAATGCTGCATTTACATTTGTCCAAAGCAAAGCACAAATCAGTCAACTCCATAATCCAAATACACACCAGTATAAAATTATGTGATGATAATAACCAGATAAATATTGGTGATGCTCAGTTTGCTCCTGAAAATAATTGTTCCAGTCAGGCTCAAACCAACACATTCTGCACAAGTATCTCTCTACACTATGAACTGAGCTAATGCTCCACATTATTCCACTAACAGCACATACCTGTTGGTGCCAGTTTCTGTCTGGCTGCAGTGTTCTCCTCACTTAATGGCAGTGAACGAAATGTAAATTGTCGAATGTCCTCGACGAAAGGAAGCTCATTATAGATGAGGCACTGTAATATAAATAGCAACATTACAATTGAGTGAATCAGCTGGACGTGGATGAATGCCAATCTGATCTGATCTTAAGAGAACCACTGACTATAAGTGATTCTGGATATGAAACATTCCAAATATTTGGGTCAAACTGTATTGCACTTTCATGTTAATGATAACTAAACTACATTGATAATGTTTCCTGTCAAATTTTAACATGTCAAAGCAGCTAGACTAGATTTACCATAAAAGTTTATAGTTTCTGCAGACAATTTTTAACAAATCATGACATTTCTTCTTCATTATATTTTTATGAAATTGCAAACTGATTTAAACTTTTATAATACCTAAGTGATTACACTAATAATTCCAGACATTTTGCATGATTTTCTTCCACATATCTCACAAATGTGTGTAAAATAAGAAAGACAGTCCATGAAAAATCAACAAAGATTTAAAAAACAAAACAAATTCAGCCTAAACTACTGCCAAGCTCTGACATATTATTCAACCCTTCAAGGCAGTTCTAGCATATCAAATTAATGGCGTGCATGCATAATTATTTTTAAAAAGTCACTGAAGAATTGAGATAATCAGTAGAGTTTCATTACATTTACTACAGTTTCCTACTGGGTAAAGGGAATTTAGAATTATAATGAATTAGTTGTGGGAAAAAATCCAGCCACTTTTGTCGTTGGTAATTATTTCTTAGATTATCATTTAGTGGTCATAATTTAATTTTAACACTGAAAAATGTCCATATCCTTTGTCTCATAACCTAGAATAATACGATATTGAAAAAGCAAACAATCAGTTAACTTACTTCATAGTCTGCTTTAATGTAAGGCATTAAACAGCCAACATGTACTTGTGCATTGGCACAGTAAACTCTGCGTACAATTGCCACTGAATTTAATTCATACATTGCATTAATCAAAGCTGAGAGAGCAACAGCTGCTGCCTCATCACCCTTCTCGGCAACACATAACCAGGTCCCATCTCCCATCAACAAGTGACGTGGAACCTAAAAATATCATAAATAATTATAAATTATTTTAATAATGATAATGATCATAATAAGAACAGTACCACCAACTTCCAAACAGACAGCCATAGGATAACCTAAATTAAAAAAACAAAAAGCAAATGGATTTCCAAGATCCTCCCTAAATGTAACTTCAGATACACAAAACAGATCCATTAATCACTCTCAATTGACTGACTTGTGAACATTTCTCCCTAGTGATCTGAATGAATATTAGTAGACTGTATAATAATAATAATAGTATTGTAATTAAAATGGCATTTTCTGATGCTTCACACAACCATATATACTTGTGTATAAGTCGACCCGGCAGATAACTTGAAGTAAATTTTTGACCCTGTAATTCTTTCCTCAGGCATATGTTCACTGAATAAGTCGAGGTCAAGTATTGGCTTAAAAGCCCCCAAAATCCGAATCATTGTTGTCATTCACAAAAAAGCTGACACCAGCCATTTCAAATTCATGGTGTTAGCAAGTGCGTTGTAAATATATCAATATCAATTTCTTGTTTCAATACCTTGTTTTCTCTGTAAAGCACCTACAGCAAGTGGTGTTGATTAGACTATCACATTACTCGTCATCATAATCATCATCATCAACATCAACACAATAATATCAAGGATACAGTTAGCAAGATATCAAGGTATATTACATAATTATATAATGACATACTTACAGTATCAGCTGAAGCAAAACACAACAATGTGAAACATTTTACAGTCTTGTATTTCATAGCTTCTTTGTCGTCCTTGGAAAATGGAACCAATGTGCTACCATAGCGATGACCTAGAAAGGTCAAGATCAGACACGATAACCAGCAGTCCAGATACTATATTTTCCATTCATTCGCCATCCCTAACAACTTTCCCCATTTTATCATACTAATCCTTTCGAAGGTGAACATAATAACCTTTCTATGTACTGTTCAATAACACTAACAACTTAAGATGATAACATTAATTTATTAAGTAAGTTACCGGACAACTTTCAATCTTAACTTATCCTAAATCCTACATTTCAGTTATAAATCACAAAACAAATCAGTTACAGTTATCACTTACATATATCAAAATTATGTCAAACTATCAGCCTATCTCTCTGACTCTGTATACACATATAACTCACTTATAATGGGCAAAACAATTATAGCGCAGTACACTTTTCCAAACCTAGAACAGGATATGGATAAGAGTGGCATCATATGGTGGAATCTTCATAAGATGGAATTTTTGTGAAATTTGTGTTTTATATTTCTAATTTTAAGAAAAAAATTATTTTCTCACCAATATTTTATGTAATCATGTAAATGTCAGAATTTAAATGCAAGGGATAACTAGACAGTTTAAACCCATGCATCCTGGAATTGTCCATGAATATGCACGGTCAATCTAGTAGCTGTGCTGTGCTAGGATGCAGAAGAAAGAAAAAAAACTATTCAGCCTGTTAAGCCTAAACTTTGTAGTTTATTAATTATTTACATCTGTTATGAATAAATGGTACTGAATGTTTTGGAATTATACCTACTATATGACCACTTTCAGGACATGATCTTATGAGGGTAAATATACAAATTGTGGGAATGAGGATAAACTCCACACACACCCAAACCACTGTAACCTGCCAAATGTTTCAAACTTGGACTAGCTGAGCTGAGAAAGGTCCCTTTTACCTTAATAGTTATAATGGTGTAACCAAATATGAACTGAATTATAACTGGAAAGCCGCAAGAAATGGAGCGATTGTTTACAAGTACAATTATGTAACCATAAAGTCGCACAGATAACTGCATAAAAAATAATTAATGGATAAGAACCACGACTGATAAGTCATCTTCAAAGATTTCTTTTTCAAATTAAAAACAGACAGAAACCAGAATATCTGAAATTTGAGGGGGCAGACTAGGGTACTGGTACCCAAAGGGGTTGAGTCACAGGGTCCAAAAGGGTAAAATGCCAACTGACTTAATAAATTACTATATTTTTCCCTCCTGTTCAGTAGCCCTCTATTGTCATAAGACAATAATCTCTATTATAATACCACTTGTGTTTTATGATAACCAGCCAAGAAAGTAAAAGTGGTCTGTAATAGAAGCTTTATCTGTAATAGAGGCTTTATCTGTAATAGAGGTTTTATCTGTATTAGACGCTTTATCTGTAATAGAGGCATTATCTGTAATAGAGGCTTTATCTGTAATAGAGATTTTATCTGTAATAGAGCCTTTATCTGTAATAGAAGCTTTATATGTAATAGTGGCTTTATCTATAATAGAAGCTTTATCTGTATTAGAGGTTTTATCTCTAATAGAGGCTTTATCTCTAATAGAGGCTTTATCTGTAATAGAGGTTTTATCTGTAATATAACCTTTATCTGTAATATAACCTTTATCTGTAATAGAGGCTTTATCTGTAATATAACCTTTATCTGTAATAGAAGCTTTATCTGTAATAGAGGCTTTATCTGTAATTAGAGGCTTTATCTGTAATTAGAGGCTTCATCCTAGGTTGTGTGTATATTGATATGAGACTGATAATTAAATTGAATTTAAATGTACCTTGAATAACATCAGAACTTTCTATTTCTGTTTCAGCATCATCATTCAGATGATGCGTCCTCAGTCTCTCTATCTTCGCATCAGCATCTTTTGCATAAACATTCTTAAATGTGTTTGGTTTCATTTCCTTCACCTAGATACATAACAAAGGAGAACATATTAGTATATTATCTTTATTATATCTCTAATAAAGTATTTAGTCTCTCTCCCTCTCTGTAAGTGTGTGTGTGTGTTATATATATATATATATATATATATATATATATATATATATATATAAGCAAGCCCAAAACATTGATAATAAGTCTGGCTGGATAATAAGCCAGTGGGGCTGAAACAATATAATTTTTGTATGTAACACAGTATCACTCCCACAGGTTTTCCAGACTATAAGAACTGATATCGTTTTAAATTTGTGTTACTTCTTTTATCAATTACTGTTAAAAGACCAAAATGCACCTCACTTTATTCAACCTGTTTCAGTTGAATTCTGTGTGATGGCACCATTCTGAGGTTGACATCATCAGAGTCAAATGAAATCTGCGGAACTCAAGAATTCATTACTAAACAATTTAGGCATCAAAACACTAGCATTAATATATAATCTATCAACAGATTTTCTTAAGATCAAACTAGGAAGTGAATGTGAGTGCATAGAGTGAGAATAAAAGATTGGAAAGTAAATGATCACAGCTGGGAGAGGTCTGAACTCTGAACTCAGATCATTTTATAAACAAATGCATAAGTCAAAACAGAGGTTAAACCATCCAAACCATTTAGGGCAGATAATGCAAGTTGTAATATTTATTTCAGCTATATGTATCTATCGCGTGTTAACAGAAAACCAAGTCATTCTACTATGCACCTAGCCAAGTTAATAATATGTATGGTATATGGCTATAGACTTGGTTCAGTCTTTGGGAATTGGCAATTTATGGTAGAGTAAAACACCAACCAATCAGAAGTTGGCTCTGGGAATTCCCAAAGGAAGTTATTATGTGTACAAATTAATCTCAATATATCAGTATTATTGTATACCACATACTGAGATTTTTAAGTACAAAAGAACAACCTTGCTCATTTGTACAAACTTGAGAATTAGGACGTTACATGATTATCAAATGAGTTTGTTTTGAAGGAATAGTTAGCATAGTTTCATAACTAGTGATAAACAGAATTGAGTGCTAAATGAATACATGATTTAGATTTAAACACTACCTTTGATGATGACTGAGGTTATACAATGTTGCAACAAGCTAGTGGAAACCTTACGGAAGTACTGGAATTTTGTTATTTGGGATATTTCTACCTTAACTCCAATGATGTCAAGACAGAGTCTTACTGAATGAACAAGAAACATTTTAAACATGTCACAAGTCTCCATAATTATTCCAAAATATACAAATAATATCATTGTAAGTGGGAAATGTTACAAAACAATCTGGTTTTAATATATTTGTGTCATGAGCTTTCTACGGCTAAAACTAACCCAGAAATAATAAAAAACTTTCTGATCATCATTAACACTATATACTGAACCACAATGACAAAATGTTCATGCTTCCATGTGAATAAAATGCACTGAAGTAAATCTGTGTAACTCTTGTTCTCATTAATGTCTCTGTGACTCAATGACTTAAAGGTATAGATTTGTGTATGATCAAGGTGTTCTTCCATTATAGACTCGTTTCAGTCTTTGGGTGGCTTTGATCAGTGATGGAATAACACGATCAATTAGAAGTGGTCTAAAAGTAATGCACAATAAGATGCACGATATCAATGAATCACTGATGGCATTGTCTCAGCAACTCTAAATAAGAAATTATTTTGTAAAAAAATCTAATTCAGTGAACTGAGGCAGATTCCAATGTGTGTGCTTTCAGAGTCGATCTAAACTGTACTTACTTAGTGTGAGACCACCTATCACATGTGGTCACAGTGGATTCCAACCTATTGTCAATCTCTGTTTAAGTAAGTTTTCTTAAATCTCAAAATGCAAGCAATGAGGATAAATTCAGAAAATGGGTCAAAAGTTCATAATTTAGCATATGGATGTATAGTATTAATGTAAAGAGAAAAAATATGGTAATCTAATGAATTAATCACAAGGGGATTACATACAAAACAGTGTGTGTGTGTGTGTGTGTGTGTGTGTGTGTGTGTGTGTGTGTGTGTGTGTGTGTGTGTGTGTGTAGGTGTGAATAAAATTATATTTTATTATCACTTTTGGGCACACAGTTGGCAATCATGGACCAAATAATCTTCAAAAATAGTGAATACAAGTGAAAAAAACAAAAACAACCCCCATAGTGGGGCAGGATTAGAACTTGAGTGCTGTAGATCTGATGTCAAGCATGCTACCATACACAGAAAAACTTGTGTGTGTGTGTGTATACACACATTCACACATATAACATACCCTGCAATACAGACATATTGGTATATGCAGATTGCTTCCTATATCCAGCTGACATTTCCAAGCTGCAGATCTCACTTGTCGAGACTGAAAGTAACTCAGTGCTGGTAGAGCTTGGCTGTAAACAGAAACACAAACAGGAAATTAAACACACTCTTCAGCAGATAAACATTGACCAACTAGTTAAATAAACATTATAAACAAAACCAGAAACACAGCTTAGGCAACTGTAAAGTATTTGGTACACATTTTAATTAGAGCTTTCTGTTTTGAATCTTTTGCTACTGGCAGAGGTATTAGCAATATCTTCCAGCCTCCACCTGTCTCGGTCCACTGAACTTTAGATGAATGAGTAAATTAGTGAGTGGATGAGTGAGTACACTACGTCATACACATATGAACATCCAGCACACTGTTTACACCAAAGAAATTGTCAGGAAGTAGACAAAACACACATAAATTAAAAATGAGGCCATATTGATCACAGATTGATGCAAGATCATTACATGGAGATGGTAAGTGGACTTCAAAGTGGTAGAGTATCAGGTATGTATCTAGTATGATGATGACAGACTCAAACAGTTTTCCAAAGTCAAATAAACCATATCACTGTGACAATAACAGGTTTAAAGACAATAACTTCTTAAAGAAAACCCCAAAGTGGCCGTAAAACACCAATCATCATCATCATCATCATCTTCTTAAAGAAAACCAGAATATATTTTAAAAGACAATTTGCAGCTTATTCTTAGAAAGGAAGAAAACATACATAATAAGGAGTCATAGGAAATGAAAACAAACACATTAAATGGATGACACAAGGATTTGACTTAAATTTGAGACACATAACAAAAGTGTTATAATGTTTTGGTCTACTTACTAATTGAGTAATTAATATTTTAGTTCCTAACTTTAGCTGGCATGTTTTTCATTGTGAGTGGCAGGCCATATTCAAACACAGTATAAGCTCACTGATTTAAAGGTGAATTCTGGAGATCCTCTGAGGAGTGAGTGATTCTTGTGTAGCCTCAATACTAGGATATATGGTTGGATAGTTATTCCTTATAGAAATGAGGTGATCAGATGAAACATCCCAGACACGTACCACTAGAAATCAAACCCAGCCTTGGAAATTCAGTGCATATGCTACCCATATGCTCAAATGGTGTAAAACTCTCCAGTACTGACTACTTACTGGTGGGTTTTGTTCCATTTTTTATTACATAAGATAAATCTGACTTTAGTGAGAAAAACACCAACATTATTGCACAAATTTTCATGCTAACCTTCACTGACCTGTATTATTAGTGTTGCATTACTTTCATTCAAATTTATAATCAGATTTTAGATGCATCTTAATGCATTATTCACATAGAGTCACCTTTATATTGGTCCTTCCACAGGGAACAATTTATTACCTCTACATTGTTATTAATATTATTATTGTTGGTCTGTGAGTGACACAAGGGGAGCTTTTCATTCACACACACACACACACACACACACACACACAAAATTCAGTTGTAAATGAATAAGTAAACTAATTTCCAATTTTTTGGCACACTCCCCAAATTGACCTACATATATTTCACCCAAGCCTCATAAAATGCTAATGGGGGGGGGGGGCATTCTTTTGTCTACATACATTCACGTACATTTGTAATTCATGAAGTGTTTTTGATCAACCAAAATATAGCAAAAAAATAAGTAAGTTTCATTGAAACATATTTAATTTTGAGACAACATTCATAATCCAGATTAATATCAGTACAATAATTTTGATACATAAGTAAATACTGGATATTTAAAACATTTAATCATGCAGAACAATAATATCAGTACAAGTTATTTATGTTGTCCATGATAGCATCATGTTATGTTTTTATAACAACATTTTTAATCAGCATCATTTTTTGCTTACGTGTTAAGTTAGAAATTAGAACAACAGAAGTTTAGTGATGGAAAGGGAATTGCTAAAAGTAATATTCATTTATCACAACTTATCTATACAGTTGAGGTTTGTTATTACAGACTTCAGATAACTGGATTTCAGCTTGTTCATACACATTTATTTGTGAATAGTTACTGTCCTACGTTATTCACTCCATTAAGTAGATATATATATATATATATATATATATATATATATATATGCTTTAAGTTCTCAGCATGAATTTTGGGAACCAAATATATATTTTAGATTAACTTTGAATGATTTGTTTACTTTTAATCAATTTCTTCCATGATGGTGGTATCATTTTATAGATTTATTGTTAAATTATACCTTTGATGTTGGTATCATGGCGTGTTCTTGTAAAAATTAATTAAATATGGCAACAGGTTTCATATCTGACTGTGAGCTTTGGTTAGCTAATAATAGTGCAATATTTTAATTATGAAAATATAATTAATCCCATTTAGCTTTAAATCCAGTTCATACCTGTGTTTGCGTGATTTGTTTCCAAAGGCAGATGTTCGTTGCCATATGTCTCAGGTGTGACCAGAGCAGAGGTAAAAAAACTAAAACCAGGTTCACAACATGGCACAAACCCAAAACAAGTGTCAATTTCCATCTGTTTCTCCAGTATTAAAGCAATAGAAATCCTGGTTAATGCAAATTTATGACAGATCATTTACAACCTGTTTAATAATATTGGCAACAGATAAAAAAATTCTGCTTTTATTGTAAACAATACCACATTATCTAAAATGAAGCAGCTGAAAGATGTTCTCCAAATAATAAATCACTGAAATTTGCTAATGAAATGAAATATTACTGTTTCACAGCCACTTTTGTGCACATAGCTAGCCAAATAGCCAAAACGTTTCTAAAGATACCGAGATGAAACAAACAATTAAACACTCTTCAGACAAAGGCTGACTTGTTTTTAAATTTAGATCCCAGAGGTCTGCAGGTAACCAATGCTACCAATTTGGCTATGAAGAGAAATGGAACTTGCTGATTTACTAATCTGCCCAGAATTTGCTACATCAAACATAAAGTTCAGCATAAAACATCTTACACTAATTTGTCATAGTTAAGGTACTATTAAAATTGTTATTGTTATTATTATTATTATGGATGTTAACAATGGGATTAAAATTGGTAAATTGTGATATATTTGCATTTACATGTATAAATTAAAGCATTGTCTATTAGTTACAGGTCTGCACTGATTCTTTTTTGGACATAACAATAGTGAAAAATATACTACTTATTTAGCATGAAGACAAATTATTATTATTATTTTATTAATAGGAGTAGTGGTAAATATTGACCAGTACTGACCTAAATGAAAAGTTGTCTCCTTTAACTTTATTAAGTAGATGTCTTGCCATCTGTTCACCTGCCCTCTGTTGTGGAGATTTAGCTTTAACATGCCCATTACTTGGTCCTGGTTTGGGCTCATCATCATCATCATCATCATCATCATCATCATCTTCTTCATCCAGAGATGGACCACTTCACATGCAATTTAAAATATATCCAGAAATGGACCACAATCTAATTTATAATATATTTGTCTAAATATAATGCAAATAAACAAATGCAGATAAACTGCTCTGCATATGAACACAGTATCAGAAGAATTTTCAAGGCTGTCATTGACAAAACTGATGTTATATTAAGTAACCAGAATGCTAATGATTCACTCACATGATATCCAGATTAATGTCAACCTCCACCATGCTGGCAATGATGTCATCAAGCTGATCATCCGCAAACTTGCCACAGAAATTAGAAAACAACACAACTCTCTTTGAGCCAATGCGTCTCTTGCCTCTGACATAGAATTAAAAAGGTGGAGAGAGTGATTATATAAAACTGACTATGACAGTGTAAACAGTAATAATAATAAAGTTAACAAAATTTGAAAAAGGTGGCTATGTTCACAGCACATATGTACATGACAGCAATTAGTCAAAAGTGGGTTTCTATGCTGAACTAAAACTATTTACATCTAACTTAAACATTTACCAAAGCAAAACCATGTATTTTGACAGACTTTAAAAGATTGATTGATTGATGTTTTACTGCCATTTTAAAAAACCAGCACGTGAACAATCACTAATATTTTTTTGCCAATCCAAATATTAAATCATTTAGCTGCATGGATAATCCTTGTGATAAAGTCTAATATAAGAGATTAATAATAAAATTAATATTAATCAATATTTCAATTAACATAAAATTAATATTAATCAATATTTCAATTAACATAAAGTATTAACTGTAATAATAATAATACCAATTAATGTAAAATACTTAGCTTAGTAAACATGTGTGTGTGTGTGTGTGTGTGTATTTCATTTTCAATATATTCAAGATATAATAGAAATAAATCTAACTATTTTAAAGTTACAGTGATTATTCACATGTTTAGAAGCACCACATACACTAATTCATGATACTATGTTTAAGCTCTTCGTAAAAAATTATAATAACAACATTAATACATGCCAAAAATAAACAAACAATTTATTAGTAGTCTTTAAGACATGACATTCATTAAAGAAGGTACTGTATATACTCGCGTTTAAGTCGATTTTTTTTGGTAGTGAAAAGGGAGCTCCCAGAAGCACCTCGACTTATACGCCCGACATAGTTACTACCAGCTGAAGGAAATATTTTTTCGGCCATCCATCCTGGACACACAACACTACAGGATTCAACCCAATAATCAGTCAGAACAAAATCATCACATCACTGCCTACTAAATCATTATTATTCAATAAATAACAATTAATTTTCACCAAACTGTTATTTGGACATCACAAACATGCTGGTCTTTATATAATAATACTTGATAGTCACGCATTGTTACCTACCAGCACTTCCAGGTGTGCTGTGAAACAATGAATTAATAACACTTGCAATCAGGCGTGTTTGTGTGAGTCAGAGTTGTAGCAAAATCGCTGCCTACTAGTCTTATCCAATAAATAATGATTAAGTTTCACCAAACTGTTATTTGGATCTCACAAACATGCCAGTCTTTGTGTAATAATAGTTGATAGTCACGCACCATTAACTACCAGTACCGCCAGATGATTAGTGATACTATAGAAATCACTGTTCACATTGGGTGTTAGGTGTGACAAGTTTGTTTATTAGTTATAACATTGTTTTGTTTTCGGGGAGAATCCCCAGGTTGTCGCTTATTTAGCACAGCCTAGTTATAACATCAAAGTAGTATATATATATATATATTGCTGCTGGTGAAGAAACTGATACTGATATATTTACGATGCACTTGCCGACACCATGAGTTTGAAACATAAGTTAAAAGTAATCAAGTCTGCCAAAGAAAACAACAACTCTGCTGCAGATAGACATTTTGCTGTTAGTGAAAAACTAGTGAGAGACTGGAGAAAGCAAAAGAAATATTTATTTGAAATGCCAAGGATGAAAAGGGCGAAGCGTTACGGAGTTAGTCCGTACATTAAATTAGAGACAGCTTTGAATGATTGGGTACTAGAGTATCGCCACAATGGATATATCGTCACCAAAATGATGATATGGATACAGGCTGTCAAGTTAACACGGGACAAGCAATACGAGATTTTCATGGGGAATGCATTGCCAAAACTGAGGATGCTGCAGACAGGAACAGCTATGGTGATTACTATGATGATTCTGTTGCTACATGTGAGATTCCGGATTACGACTGGGTCAGCGTTTTTGCAGATGATGACAACGATTCAGATTTTAAACCAATACCATAAAATATCTGAAAAACATAGTTTTGGTGTATAACACAGAAGAGAAATCAGGATAATCTGCAGCTTGACTTGTGCATCATTTTGTCCATAATTACGTACAATGGTACACCCTCCGTGTATGACAGCGTGATACAGATTTTATAATTGCTTTGATGTTGTATTTAATAAACAAACTTTTCTCAATTGTGAGCAGTGATTTCTATTGTTTTTCTTTAAAAAAGATACATTTAGTTCTGGTGTATAATGCGGAAATTATGGTGATGGAAATTACGGTAATTGACCTTGACTTATACGGTGAGCATAGGCCTGAGGAAAGAATTACAGGGTCAAAAACTGACCTCGACTTATCTGCCGGGTTGACTATATACATGAGTATATACAGTAGTCATGTGGATAGATTCTAAACTATGTTAGCACTAACCTAAAACATCGAACAGACAACTAAAAATTATATGAAGATTAAAATTACTTACTGTACTGCTTTCACTAAATGGTCGACAGCCACAATGAGAGCATCAACAACTACCAATTAGGTTAAGGTACATAAACCAAATTAATAACTTAGCTTATAAGAATAGAGACAAGTGATAAGTGATATTCAAAAATTGTGCAGGTAAACCATTTAAATTTGCGTTCACCAAAATGGGCAAATATTTACCCAAAACTGTTCACTAAAACACAGAGTGCAGAGGAAAGTTCCTTTTATGCACACTGGTGGTAATTAATTTTTTAACATTAGCAAATGATTGACAGGTAGATCTGAGTTTGAGACCCACTAAAATAATAAGTGGTTTGACCAATTTTTTCATCTACTATGAACCTCTCGGAGCAATCGATTATAAAGTAACAAGTGTTTTTATTGATACAGTGGTGGCACAAGGTCATTTAGTGTGATCACTGCCTTAATTTCAATAAAATCCTTATTGTTGGCTATGCATTAGGATACAGTCTCCAGATGTGTTACTTGGTGTGATGTCATTCTGCACATACTCCAGCAGCTCCCAGCTGACAGGCCCTAGAGGTCGTGCCAATGTCACATGGAGATAACTTTCATCATCCGCAAGATCGTTGGAAGTGCCATCAGTGCCGAATAGTATCAGTGCTATCTCATCTTTACACTGCGAGAACATCTGCAACACAATACGAGAGACTTTGACTTGTGCTAGAGAGAAAACAGTTTTGTTCAGAAGTAAATGCACTTGACACCAGTGCAAACATTTATGCACATAACCCCCCCCCCCACACACAGAGAAGCAGCAAGAAATAATGATGATGATGATTGGTGTTTTGTGCACATGGTAGGCTAAATGGGCAGAGTGACCTCCAAAGGTAATGAAGGGAAGTCAAAGATGAAACAACCTTCAGATATGCCCATACCGAGATTGGAACACAGGTGGTAGTGATCTGTGGTCCAACAAATTACAACTAGACCATGGAGGTGCCCCAAAAAATAAAGAGGATTAACAACAAATTGGCATGATATATTAGGCAACGTCAGCTCCTTTTAGTTTGTTTGGTTACCTTCAATACTGGTCACAGGCACAGGTATGAGCTAGATTTGAACCAACAA
Organism: Paralvinella palmiformis; assembly: GCA_025642065.1. Taxonomy (NCBI): domain Eukaryota; kingdom Metazoa; phylum Annelida; class Polychaeta; order Terebellida; family Alvinellidae; genus Paralvinella; species Paralvinella palmiformis. The sequence goes on from JAODUP010000174.1 coordinate 590,213, forward strand.
TCTGGAAGTTTCCAGAACAAACTTCTAACCAGTGTGCTATATCAGAGTGCTCTCATCTCCTTTTAGTTGTCTCTTATGAGATTCAGAAGGAGAAAGTGACTAAATCTAAATCCTAAATTCAAGGGTTGTCACCAACGTTTGCCGGTGTGGACATTATGACCAAACAACCAACAAAAGACTGTGCCAATTGACTACAATTTACTTATTTGTTCAATAAATATCATTTGAATCCCTTCACTTTTTGTGCTTATATCAAACACAGCATCATCAGTGATGTGGTCATACTACACTATTATTTTAGATTAGCCATAAACTGGAATTATTCTCTCTCTCTCTCTGTTTGTGTGTCTGTGTGTGTGCATGCGAACACCAAGTGTATACATGCATGCTGACACAAACCAACAAACCTTTCTCTGAAGAATTCTCCCAATGGCTGTCACAGATGCCTGAAGAGCTGTCTCCACACCAGGTGGTGCTTCAGTCATACCTGGTCCAACATCCAGTATTATAGCTATCGCTTCCTATAACAGAGGAAAAGTCAAGTAACAATCTGTACAAAATAAATTCATAATGGTACAACACAAAAGGGCACAAAGTCTCTACATTACCGTCTCAACCCATGACATCCTGATCTGCCTTTTAGGGATCTGTGACTGTATGCATACAAGTGGCATGTACTTCATGAACCTTAAATTGTTAGACATACCACCTTCTCACTCACCACTGCAACAGGAGCAGTACGGAAAGATATTGTGAGGTGGTCATGAAGACAGTGACTCGCTAATAGAATGTTGACTGTGACACATCATGTGTGGGTCATCTGAATCTCCATTAGCTACTTTTTATAATTTTATTAACTGATTATACATAATGAAGATTCTTGAATTATCAACTGGTGAACAGTGGAAACCCTTCACCTTCTAGATGCCATGTCATGTTGTTCTATTGAGGCATGAGAAGAAAAAAAAACACCCCAAAAAGCAGAAAAGGAAGTCGCAGAATTGAGCCACATGCACCTAGGGGTGTAAGGGAAACATTTTGGGTTTTGTGCACTTTAGGACAATCTGAGTCAATCTGAGGATAAAACATGACTCTTGCAAGATAATTTTTCAAACCACCAGTTTGACCAACTTCCTATTTTGAAAATTGTTATTTATCAGCTGCGGAAAAAACAGAAATATGATAAAATCTGGAAAACTCTCATCCCTGTTCTATTTCTTCAAGTAAACAATAGTCATATTACTAATATATATTTCTTTCGTACAAGGAAAGAAAAATAGCAGAGTAACAGTTGAAACAAATGTATATTAAATATCAATTATAACTGTACAAACTTGTCACACCAAACATGCCTAATTGTAACCTAAGTGGCGAGCAGAGGTTTGCAATGTGAATAGCAATTTCTATATTATGGCTAATCATCTGGAGGTACCAGTAGTTAACAGCATGTGACTATCAAGTATTATTACATAAAGACCGGCACGTTTGTGAGATCCAAATTTACAGTTTGGTGAAAATTGTAATTTATTGAATAAGACTAGTAGGCAGAGATGTGGCTCACACATACACGCCTGATTGTAAGTTTGATTGGCAAGTGTTATTAATTCATTGTTTCACAGCCTATCTGGAGGTACTGGTAGGTAACAGCACATATCAAGTATTATTATATAAAACCTGGCATGTTTGTGAGATCCAAATAAGAGCTTAGTGAAAATTAATTATTATTTATTGAATAATAATGGGTTAGTAGGGGTGTAGGCAGGTATCAGCCGCCGACACACATTGGCCGCCTATGTTCTCATTGTTATTCACATGGGGGAGCCACTGTGGCTATAGTCTATACCTCAGTATTGTTTAAATATTTACCATTTACACTTAACAATTTACACCTTTATATCTTAGGTTATACATAACTTTTATCGATGCCAGTAATTTGGTTTAATAACCTTAATACCATTTTATTTCTAAATGTTCTAGGACACTGAATGGCCTAAATTGTGCTGATGTGTCATTAAATAACATCAATTTGCTGATTAGATGTCAAGCTGTCACTGACTTGATCACTGTACCAGGCATTGATTTTGCGTGCAAGATTTGTTATAATTTATATTCTTTTGCTCAAGAATAGAAAAATAATAGTATGATATTAAAACCTCCTTATATAAAGTTTGATATAACCTTCTCATCAGGTTAATTGCAAATTGTCTTTAGCTTGCATATCAGTTACCTTAGTTGTCATTCAATCATGGCAATGATTGCCAATTACTCATCTGCTTAGAATGGAAAGGAAGCAGCGTGCAGCTTTGCAGCGTGTGCCCTGCAGCGTTCTATACTTAGTTTATAGGCAGCCGATATGCGTTGGCGGTCAATAACTGTGTAGACCATTAGTAGGTAGCGATGTGACGGTTTTATTCCAACTCTGGCTCTTATTGGGTTGAATCCTAAGCGTTGTGTGTCAAGGATGGCTGAAAATATCTTTCCATCAGCTGGTAGGAAATATGACGCTGGCATAAGTCAAATTGCTTCTGAGAACTCCCTTTCCCTACCCAAAAAATCGACTTATACATGAGTATATAGAGTATATGAAGTTCTGACCAATTTGGACTGTAACTAAGACTGTAGATTAACTGACATTATAACAATATAAAGTTATTATCAATTCAGTATCATAGCAGTATTTCACCTATCAGCATCCATGCAAACATTGTTCGAGAGCCTTAACACTTGAGTCTTAAATTAAGGCTGTTGTTACATATCGTGTTACGTATCGTGTTTGTTGATGATAAAGATCCAAGCACTCTATGTGGGTGCGCCAAGTTTGGGTGTTTTCGGTGCTCAGATGTGGAACAGCAAGCTGAGCATCGGAATCGTGTTTGTCAGTGATAAAGATCCGAGCATTCAGCATCTGAACCATGCATCATCAATATTATTATAAATCTGAGCAATTTCATGATCGTTTTTCATCTGCTCGCATCAATGTCAGTGACGGGAACGCAGTTGTAATTACAGCTACTAGCATTTAATAAAGATATTAGATTAAGCCTATTAATAGACATTATAATCAAATTAAAAAGAAAATCTGACATTTACAATTATAAGAAATGCATTAGAAATTTTATGGTTCCAGCAGCCAAGGAAATATTATTTTCTACAGGTATACTATTCATTCACTTTTTTTATTCTAAGTGCTAAAGTGTTTTTTTTCCAAAGGCAGTATTATTTTCTGTGAGATTTTCAGATTTGGCCAAATTCAAAGACATTTCCAGGACCGGGAAAATGAATTTATTATATTCCAGGATTCCTAGCCCTGGGACACCTGGAAAACCCGATTATTTGTAAAGCCACACAGCTGTTCTACTGATCGTCTAGATCTATTTCTTTGATTTTCATTTGTACCTCTTCAAAACTATCAACAGCATCTCCTACTTTCAACCCATATATAACTACTACATGCTCGGCCCCCATATTTGAGTAGAAGTAATAGCAATCAAGGAATAAATGGCGAATGCGCATTGACTATGATTGAGTGCTCGGACCTATAACGCTGAGGTACAAGGTTCCGATGCTCCAATACGTAACCACTTTGACGTCTTTGTTAAATTAAAGGCTTGAGTATTAAAATTAAAGTTTAACCGGTGCCTGCACTAGAGTCTGCATTTTTCATATTCGCAAAGAAGATTGTGGTTGAACTTGAATTTATATACAGTGTGAGTGTGTGTGGATCATACTCAGATACTGGATCAGTGGATGGGACAACCATACTTCATATTACTTGTATAGTTTGCTATTTATAGCCTCGTGTTGATATTTAGGTTAGAGATACTGGCCTATAGACTCTAATTGTTAATTAGCTAGTTTACTTATAAATTAGTGATCGTGCATAGATTATGGGGGGGGGGGGTTGCAGTCTAAGGCAATGGCCGAGTACTCCGACTACTCGGAGTAGCCAGTAGGCCCCCTAAATTTAATTAACTAACTAATATAAACTAGTATATAAAATCCATCAACATATTGTTTATTTCAATATTAGTCAGATTAAAAGTTAGTGATCATATAGTGAAAAACACACACTTCGGTTGCTGCCATCCTGAGAGCTAGCCGTATTTTGTTAATGTGCTCCTCCGCTGTTAAATCTCGAACAAGTTGAATTTCCGCCGAGTCGGCCAAATATAATTCGGTGCAACGGTTACATTAGATTGGTAAAACAGTGTGCTGTGTGTTTATGTAAAACGCTATTTAAAAATATCTAATCAATATTATTAGCTACGGTATAACTGCAGTGAAAATATACAGGACTGCGACAGTATTGATACATTTCGAAGTATGCCTTGAATGACAAATCATTTACTAACTGACGTATCGTATTTCTGGAGAGATATATTCCTAAAACCTCTATTATCGCTCTATGAAGTATGCTACTCTAGATCTATAGATCTAGACTACTATAGACTAACCTCTATGTCGTATGACTAGATATAGATGATAGATCTATTACTGTATTACATTTACAGTATTAGACTTTGACAAATTTGAGTAGATCTAGTTTGTCCTGTATATAATATATCTGCGTGCATAACCGCTGCTGGCGTCAATTTTTTTACAAATGATTCAACCTCTATGTTTAATCAATTAATGATGTTAGAATATAGAGTATAGACTGCAGTCTAGTAGCTACCTACGAATAAATCTAGACTAGTCTATATCATTAGACCTACGGATGGCATCTGCATTACCTCCTGTGTCAAAAGAGCAAGCTTTTCTTGAGACATACTTTCAGTGCCTTCAGAAATTTGCTTATGACAAGGCAAAGGAGCTTTCAGTGAGCATAAGTATATTTTTATTATTATTTGGGAATAAACTGTGAATCATAATGGTCCTTTTCATTCTGGAGATTCCCGAAGTACTGGCTAATCAGAGGCTGAACTATTTTTAGCTAGGTCAGAAAACACTGAGATATAACCAGTCTTTTTCCAGTGATGAAAGTAGATAATGTTATTAAAAATATATTATAATAATTTACATTAATCTGGCGAAACCTGTTCTTTCTAGAATATCCAGATGTCTCGCATAAATACGTGAGAAATGAATTAAATGTATATTTTAGTGTGAGTTTGATAATACAAAATAGCCATCTCACAGCATCTGTATTTTAAATGCTTGTTTGTCTGAAAGATCGATATAAGCTATCCTATTTGTTAGCCCACAGTTAAAAATAAGTTGTGAGTTCAATATTTTATATTATAAGCCTGAATATGCTTTCTACGTTGCCCCATAAATTTGAAGCAAAGGGACTGGGAACAAATGATTATTTCAGTGAGTAGTAAATCCTGTTCAGGATTTAACCCTGAAAAGGGAGTCATTATTTTCTCACAATGCAGTTCACTTTTGGTTATGTTTTCAGTCACAACTAATTAATCTGTTTTTAAACTGTCAAAAGCAGATGACAGTATTTTAATTTATTGAATAGCATTCCAGGATGGCAACCAAAGTCAATTTTGATGGAGCAAAATACTACAAATCACGGTTCCTGTTGACGGTTATTACGAAAGGACTCAAAAAAGGTAGCCAGCTCCTGATTAGTCGGCCGATTTACCAAGGATTGCCGATCTCTATGAAAAGGACCATTGAAACTGCCTACTACGGTTACAAGATGGCTATCTGCCTCTAGATCTAGAACTAGTAAAAGTCAAGTGACCACTCTTTTTTTAAATTTCAAAATAAGAAGGTTCTAGTGTTCTGTTCAGATATATCATTGACATGTGATTATGAATTCAGATTTTAGAGGAGATATTCTCAATGGAATTTTGACTAAACCTAGTCCATAATATTCTAAGCGGTCTAGCCTCAGATGAATTCTAGACAACTTGTATCCAAGATATTCTATACTCATGTCCCTACCTGAAACAAATTGTTCCCCCCCAATTCTGAGACAACTCGTACCCTCTTCTGATCCTGAACCAAAGGTTTATTTCACTGTTACTATATGGAATAGAATACATCTGTATAATAATGTAAGCTTTGTATAAGTTAGACAAATTGAGGTACATCTACTCCACGAGCTGTACCTGTATCACATTTGATATGGCACCATTTATCAGTATCACACACATCACAACTAATAGCTAGACTGTTTGCATGTACACCTTTGGAACATATGATATATGGGAACAACATATTCACTGTTAAATGTATAGATTACTGTAGCTAGATCAATGATGGTTGTGATTTACTGTGAATATCAGGGAGTTTTAAATGAATTTAGGCATACATTATAGCAATTTATAATCATATTATAAACCATACCTTGTTTTGATATGTGTGAATTTTTCTTTTGATGCCAAGAAATGCATCTGAGGAGGCAAGCCAAGGTTTTGATACATGTGAATTACATTCTGCTAACAAAGTATATCTACTCCTGACCAGATGAACCCAGCAATTTAATTTCTTAACAGTTCATAGTTTTTATATGCATGAATTGACTCTCAAAAATGGTGGTCAGTTGTCTTTGGTAGCCAATGCCAGCCAGTCATCCTGTCACCCCTACTACCTATAAATAATAATTACCTTTAAAATCACTTACAGGTTTTTACAGACATATTATTTGGGGTATTGTTAAATTATATATTATTTGTACAGCGCCTTTGAATGGCTCCTGCTAGTAAGGCGCTTTATTAAATATACATTATTATTACCCAGGCGACATATTGTAGTGTTAAAATGTGACTTCATTTTGCCTCAGTACAGAAAGCCAGTCTCAATTTAGTTTGAAGCAGTGTTACACTTTTTCATGATCAGAGTGTTATATCACATTGATGCATACCTGCATGTTGGCTTAGATTATAGAAAAGATTGAACTAATACTGTAAGTATTATTTGATATCCAGCCTTTAGTAATTTATAAAGCTGGAAGGCCACAGCATTCTATATCAGAACATTTTTACATGTTGCTGTTGGAAATAAGAAATATGCAAAATATGTGATCATCTGCAAGCTAATAATGCTGCCAGAATGCAAGTCCACTACACAAAATGTTCAATGGATTAAGTTTCATCAGCATCAATTGAGCCAATATTTACCAACTTTGGAAAAAAAATCATTTATGTGATAGTCACTATAAATGTGTTGAACGACATCCATTAGACTAGTAGAATTGGCTTATAGTTATAATGAATGAGGTTTTTACAGTTTGTTACAGTATTTTAAAGTTTTTTTTTACAGTTATTAACAGTTTTTTACAATGTAAAGTAAAAATATGTTTTTTTAAAGTAAAAAACCCAACCCTGAATAATGGTCCTTTATTAAATCTACATTGTTATGTTATGTTATTGCTGCTCACCTGGGAATTTTCCCCATTAGTATGTCTGATTTAATCAGATGCTTAGAGTTATCTTATCTTCATCAATATATTTACTGAATGATTATCACACTCCAACAGTGGCAATCATTGTGTGTGGGGAAACAAAACTGTAGCCTCAATGGATCCATTGAAATGCTTAAAAATCCTGATTTTGGGAGAGATGTGATGAAAACCAATTTGCTTAATTGTTAATGCAATCACTTGGAAAAAGCTGATAATAGATGAAAGCTGCGTACAAATATAAGTTATAAAATTTTAAAGAAATTCATTTTGAAACTGTGTTATTCCTAAATATTGTTTTGACAATGTGAGTAGAAGAATTAAAAGACATTTAAACAATTATTTTATTAAATTTTGGACAGCAAAAATATATCACTCACAAGATTAGTACAGTATTTTATTATAAGTTCTAATACGAAATGTATGAACAACAATTATGTAATAACTTTGGGCATGACTGTGACAATTCCAGTATTGATGTACCTGAGGATCTGACTTTAAAATATTTGTACTTCTCTGAACTGGGAATTGAACTCTTGGATCAAGCATTTGAATGCAGTAAATTGTACATTGTCAATCTTGTAAAGCTGATTTTATTGTAAAGCTGATTTGTTTGACATTTTAAATGAGAAATAGTAACTCTCCTATGTTATTTCCATGACAGGACAAAGAAAAGGAAGCATTGAAGACTCAGCCTGTGTCAGCATGGAGTATCCTAGTACATTGTCTCGGATCCTTGGTGACAGCAGACAAGGCTTATTCATCACTTCTCTTCCTCACTCAGAATCTCAATGCAAGATTCTTTGGCCGTAAAGATGTAATTATTAGCTTTTTATGTCATTGCATTTGTTTATGACATAATGCTAGGTAAAGAGTCAATTTTATGTAATATGCTGTGTCTTTTAAGGAAGAGGTGTGGGATTTCAAATAAAGCCGTTCTTCCTCAGAAGAATGTTGCCACATTTTTTTATATATATTGACTGAGTTTATATTGAGTTTATATTGAGTTTACATATCAGTCACAGATTGTACTGTTGAATCTGCAGTACATGTTTTATTTCTTTAAAATAGTATTAATACAATAAGTTTCTATTGAAGCTCAGGATATTGCTGTTCTTTGCAGTGATATGTAGCTTGTTGATGTTATCAGTGTGTCACACTGTGATATAAATTAGTGATATGTCACCTTCTGAATGACTATAAATTTCAATTATGTAATTTTATTGGAAGATTAAATAACAAGGTGTTGAGTCAAATTAGCTTGTTACAATATAAATTTCTTATTCTGATAAATACTTATTCAGCTAATGTGAAATAATGCCACTTCCTAAGGATGCTAACTAACTAAACTTTATGCATTTATTAAAGGCGTATGCATGTGTGTGTGTGTGTGTGTGTGTGTGTGTTTACATGTCTTAAAACACACATACTACTATATATACCGGTAATGATGAAGGTTTAAATTTAAAAAGCTTGGTAGTTTTTTATGCTGATAAATAAAAAAATATATATTTTATAACAAAGTTTAATAGCTGTTGATGTTTGACATTAGTCATTGCAGAATCTGAGAACCAATTATAACTGTCTGCTGCTGGAGCTGCGTAAAATTGAGGAGGCTAGCAAACGTAGCGTGGCATCTGGAGATCCGGGTAGGAATTTAGAGCAGCTGTTTGGTCACCTTTCAGGACAGTTATGTCACTACATCACGGCACGGATCAAGCTGGCTGAGTTGTATCCTGATCTTATTTTCATTGACACTAATACCAGTTCACTGAACAGATGATTAAATTAAAACTTAAAACACAGAGTAAATAATTTTATAAGCTGTAAAGTTTGTAATGATATCATTTGTCATCAGATGTCTCCATGTATTCCATTCCTGTATCACGGTTGTTTTCAGGGACATTTCAGTTATAAAATAAGATTTTTTTTTGGTGCTGGTAAATCATTAAAGTAGTCATTTCCTAGTCCAGAGATGTGCCAAAACATAGCACATTTTATAGAGTAACTGGGTCCGATTAAAAAAACAACAACTCTGACAAATATAAAACTAGTAAGGGTGCACTCTGTGTATGTGTGCGCAAATACAGATATCTATTATACACAATTATGTTCATTAACTTTGCTGTGTTAGCTATGAGAAGATGATGTTACTCTCTCAAAGTAAGTGTGTCATGTTTGAGGACATCCAGGTGATCATTGCCGAAATTATCCAGGATTATCAGAAGAACTTCCACCATCCCATCCTAAGTCCAATCAAATCTAACTTCAGGTAAAATGTCATCAAATGCCCAATGTCACACAAAGATATATCGTCGTTTTGTCAAAGATTTGTCAAATTGGCCAAATTTCAATAATGCATTTCTAGCCTACTGTTTTTAATCTGTACCATTATTGTTATGTAAATTTAACATATTTAATATAGTAAATCCCACACATTCACACACTATTTACGAGACATAATAATAATAATATAATTCTTGATTCATTACAGCTTGGAGTGTGATATTCTCAATCACCTCATACAAGCTCAAGTCAAATTACAAGAATGGCAGTTCTTAGAGTGTCTTCTCCATCTTAATGATGCCAATACAAAGCTGAACTCCTGGGCATCGTATTCACTGCCTAAAGAGGTATGCTTATAATTCTGTTACATTTTAGCTTACTGATATTAGGTCTCTCTCTTTCAATCTCTCCCTCCCCCCCCCCCCTTCTCTCTAGGTATATATGTATTATTAGTCATCTTAAGTAGAAGCTACTAACACGAAATAGGAGGTATAACATAGAGGGAATATATTTTTAAAAGGTTTATTCTTGATGACTCAGTGACCATTATTAGTAAAAGGAGGGGGGGGGGCAATATTTACACACTTGGACTTTAAAACAAAAACTTTTCTCAGACTTTTAACTGAACAGTCTCTGCCAAATATTAGCAATGCCCTAACTGGTTATGTGATTTGTCATAAACCTTTAACACTTGGGTTCAAACTCCAGCTGGACTATGTATGGAGGCTGTTTGACATTTCACATCTTCTCATTAGTTTTGGAAGCCATAAATTGCCCATAAAATGACAACAGTTACATTTTGATGGCTATTGGCAAAAACATCCTATAAATATATATATTATATATATATATATATATATATATATATATATAAGAGAGAGAGAGATTGTGTTGAATCACTTCTAACACATGAATTTTTGGAACAAGTGTTTCCTATTTTCAGTTTTGGTCTATATCTAAATGAGTTTTAGACTTCTTATTCTGATTTTATCTTTGAATGACTCATGTTAATAAGAAAAAAATTGCTTATTCTAATATTAATATAACTAATATTATCAATCACCTATATATATATATAATGCATGTGTATATAGCACCAGAACCAGGCAACCCTGTTCTGAGGTGCTGTACAGTATTATATATATATATATATATATATATATATATATATATATATACTATAATGTAATACTTGTAATTATGCTTTTGTTCCGAAATTATTTGTTTGGCTAATACTTGTTAATATTGATATAACTGGGTTATACAAACCACTTATGTAAACAGACAAATTATAGTTGATACATCAACACTTTGAACTGGATTGTTTAATATGTGGTTAATTGTGTCCTTATTTTGACATCATTTATAATTTGTATAAACATATGTGCATTAATCCTGAAAATTTGAAATGAAGATGAACTGTTCTTTTTAAAAGCTATATAGATCTCTATTGTTTCATATCATCATTATATATATTGTTGTCTTTTTTACATATTTTTGTACAATAAAAATGTTTCCTTGGCATTGAATGGAAAAATAATGTTTAGATATCTTCATTAATTGTAACTGCCTCTTAATACTACAAAGTGGGAGAAACATGAGTCTGTTGTTATATAGCTTACGTTTACTGATGTGGAGGCTGGGCACATTCGCAGAGTATGACAATGACAATGAATTTATTTTCCAATTTACACTTACATATTTTTACAATTTGTATTTTATACATTAACAATTATTCATTTGTGCAAATTGGGGGACCTATGTAGTTAGATAACTGTCTTCCCATAGGCCCCATATGCACATACCTGCAGGTAAATCACCTTTTATTTATCCAGAGGCAGGGCAAATATCAATATGATGTTATGGGTGGTGGGATAGTTGCTGATCTCATGCCAGGTTGCTATACTGCCCTTTTCTATTCAAGGTAAAGCGCATAGGCTTCAGCACGAGCTCCTCACGCTGCCAGTTTCCAGCCGTCTATCAATGGCTGGTTAGATTTAAAGGTCTCCTCGTGGCAAAGTTTGGTTTGTATTTCTTTGATGTGCTCAGCAGACATGGACCAGCAAATGAGGTTAAGAACCTGATGGCAAAGGCCAGCATAGACTTCTATACTAGGTATGTGTATGCACAGTGCTGCCATCTACTTAAAAACTATTCTTTAGCAGCAATGTTGAAACATTTATATCCAAAGCTTTTACCAGCTGATTTTTATCCAATCGATAAAGCGCTCACCTGGTGTTATACCACCTGAATTTTTATTTTTATTTTAGATAAATGTATTTTGAGTAAATAGTGCCTGATAATATTTATAAAATATTTAGATACGATATTAAAATTATTTCATTGCACGCATATTTTGATTGGAATTAATTATGTTTACTGTGTATAGTCATTATGATTGAGGATTACTTTATTAAATTTTAAGTAAACTTAATGCTGTCTTTGTATAATCTTTTGGATTAAGGGATTAGCCTAATTGCAAATATTGCTCATATAAATAATCACAGAAAACAATAACAGAAGAAATATATTGATCATATATTTGAAATGAGACTGAGAAAGAAGCGATGAAATACATTTAAATTTCAATATTTCTTTGAAGTGAGTTTTGAATGAATCAGAGATTCACTCCCTTGTAAATATTGATAATGTTTCACATCTGTAATAAATCTATCTTCATAATCTTGTAGATAATAACTAGTAACAAAGATGGTATTAAGCTCTATTTTAAAGGATACTCTTATGTCAAAAAGTATGCCAATAATAATATGACTTGTATGAAATATAATGTGTATAAAATGATCCAACAACTAAAGGACAATAGACCTTAATGGTTCAAGACTAAAATGGCAACAGACCAGCTGGTAAAAGACCATAGGGAATATTGACCATAACTTGAAAGAGACAGGTATCCATCTTAATTTTGGTAATTTTTGGTTTATCCTGTTGATATGGAGGTGATCACAGACTAATTTATGTTATCAGTGAACACAGGAAAGTAAATATCAAGTAATGGTGTTTTTTAAAACACGTATGATTGTTTTAGTTGTTATTAGCAAATGTGATTATATGATATTATTTTAAGTACCGGTAATTTATTTTATGGTACCTGGTCATGCTAACAATGGGATGTTCCAATGGCACAGTGCTTGAAACACTTCATTCCTAACCTCCAAGTTGTGAGTTCAAATCTGGTTAAACAACTCATTCTAACCAAGGAGATTCCTATACCGATGTCTGACAGTCCACATAATATGACACTATGCCAAATTACAACAGGATCACAATATCAGATCTTCCCTGTATTTCCCTGGTTGATGACTGTATTTCTACAGTTACCCCCATTGACTTGGGAGTATGTGTATCACATAATTCATTGATCATGAGCTGTTTTCTTTATACCTTTTCTTTTGGTGTGGCTTCTATGGTCATTCTTTGTGTGGCCTCATTTACCATTCCGTTCAATTACACAGCTCACACATTTCAATAGTAATGACACATCTTAGATAGACCAATTATATACATTCCAAAAATAACATCTGCCTCAGTAGTTTATCGAGGTGGTTGTATTGGTGATAGTGCGGCCGTTTTTGTATCGTAGCCGATTTGGACCTACACCTTTGTGATCACGTCACTAATTAGAGCATCGAATTGAATAATCATGGCAGTTATCTCTATTAAGTTTGGCTTTGAAAGACAACAGCGAAAATACACCTAGTTAATTTGTTTATTGTTCATATACTAATTATTAATGTTGAAAAACGATATTATTGTATTTCCCCCTAAAGTATGCCAGATATTACCTTCCCTTTTAATCTGGCCCGTGTATAAGACGCACTTGCTTTTGACTGCGATTTTGTGTTATCAAAGGTGTGGCCTATACACGAGTATATACGGTAAAAGGAGGCAATACTAAATGACGTTTTTGTTACTCATTCACATACTGACTCATTCAGTTTCAAAACATTCAAGGACATGTACTTTTTGTGGGTTTATTGTAATTAGCAGCCGCATTCCTGTGGATTTTTGCAATTTTATGAGAAATATTTATATTGAAGTAAATTAGTGGAAAAATCTATGGTATTTGTTTACATTTTATTAGGATGTCATTGGAGAACTTGTATGTTAATGCACAATTAATTTAAATTCCAGTTAACTAGGTTCTGGTTAATTAGGAGTGACCTTTAATAATAATAATAATAACAGCAGGAACAACCATTATAATATTTATCCTTGCAGAATGGTTCAGTTCCAGAAGAAGTCAGATGCAACAGCTGTCTGTCTTATCCTGGACACCACAAATAAGGAAAACAGTGAATATGTCTATCAAGGTCAAGGCTACAATCACCCAAAAAGGGAACGTGAGAAACCAGAAGGCATGGACAGTTATCCGACAATATTCAGCTATCCAGGGGTACGCTAAGATTAACCATTTCTGTTTTGTTTGCCGATACCATTCAATATTTGTTCTTCATTTTTGTTTTGTTTCATTTTATACACACCACCAAAACAATATGTTTTAATGGCTGTTAAATTATGAGGGGGCTGTTGATCAGTGGGTTCCCACATCAGTTTTCTCCATTTCTCCACCACCTGATTCCGTCTCATCCTCAGCCTTCCTCTACCAATCACACCATTCACCTCATACAGTATGCTTCTCTTCACCCAACCAGCATCACGTTATCATAACACATGCTCTCTAAAAAAATTCCCATCCACAACACACTCTCACTGCTGATGTTGAATTCACTCCTCCACTCATCATATCCCCCAGATAACACATACCATTTCTCAGATCCATGCTATCATGAATGTTGATATCCTCTCACCTGAAAGAGTGATAAAACCTGAATGGATAAACACTTCTTTCCATTTTGATCTCCATACAATGAATATCTTTAAGCAATTGTTCCCAATCACACAAAAAACGCATGACCAGAAAAGGAAAGATCCAGCTCTAATTCCATTTAGTGATGTACCAACACCATTCAACATCATTCTCATGTAGGTACCTTATTAATTCACAATAAACATGTTAGAAAGAGGTCAAAACCCAAGACCTCAGTAACAAATGTTAACACACAAATGGATGTTCTCATGGTAAAACTTTACAAGTTTAGCTAATAATAGATTATTAATAATTGTTGACAGTCAGCCACCTGTGAGTAAGGACACTCTACCAATATTTGGCAACTGAGAGAGTAGTAATATCCAAATAGCTGAGGTAGTATCCATTCAAATAATTTTGCAACCAATCATCACATTAGTCATGTATATCATGTGAATTAAAATTGTGGAATATCTATTTTCAACACCATCTACTGATGCTTAGGAAAACAGTAATAGGGATGCTGTCGAAAGTGAATGGATGAGTGAGTTATTTCACTTCAAACAAAACAATATTCCAAACTGCGTAGTTGTAGGGTGCAGAACCTTAAAGAAAAGCTATACTTAATGGCTAATTGGACTGTGCACTTTTGTCATTTGCTTAAAATGGTTTATTGTTGAATGGTGACATTTAATTACTGAACAATGAACTGCTAATACAGCTTTGTTATAATACAGTAATGGCCTATATAAATTATAATCCATTCTCAATGTCTCTGTAAGCCTAAGTTGACCCTTGAAAGTGATATTTCCTGTAGCGTATACTAATATTATTATACCAAACTTATAAAGCGCTCTTTCCCTTGTTAAAGCCTGTTCAAAAGCACTGGGTGAGATTTTGCTCAAACTGACACTAAGACATCATGTAGAGTGTATCCGGGAACTCTGATAGTGTAGTGTCTGGTAAACCTCCAGGCTTGGATCCAGGTCATATATGTGTTTGTGGGCTGTTTCCCTGTGGAGTTCCTCCTCAGCCAAATGTCCCAACTGTGACCAATTCTGAGCCTTAAAACTCTCTCTCACACACACACACACATACACACACACACACACACACACACACACACACACACACACACACACACACACACACACACTCACTCACTCACTCACTCACTCACTCACTCACTCACTGTCAACAGATGGTTTGTTCTTAATGTTTTCTTCTATGGTGTGAAAACTAAATAAATGCTGGATTAAGGAGGTCATTTAAAGCACCAGTAGTCTCTGCATTTTAGATCACATTTACACTTGCTGTAGATCACAAATCACAAGGTGAGGCTTTGACTACAATTAAGGGGTCATTAATTATCTATATGGTACCTGATCAGATGGATTAGGTCATTCTTATTATTATTATCACTATTACCATCGTTTGACACTGTACTGACCTGTTTCACCACACGGCCCATTTTAGAACACGACCTTGCTATTTCGCAACTGCTCCGCACTGGCTTGTGGTGGGTAGTAAGACGAGTGGCCTGTTTGCAACCACTTGATTCAGCTTAGCATCGGCATGATCAGATCATGATAAATTTGATTGTGCACCATTTTGTAAAATATGAATTTATTATTGTTGCATGGCTTTGTATGCATTTATATATGTAGATATAATATCCTTAAAATAATTTCTGAAAACAGTATATTTTTAAGTTGTTGATTCGGTCTGCTTCCCATTTTGAAATGGGATGGGCAGCTTTTAAAAGGGGAGGGGGGGCCTTTTCAACAACTTGAAATAATTTATTGTTTCCAGAATTTATTTGTTCATATATCTATATATAGAAGTCTATATAATTTATATTCAGTTTAATTTTTACAACAACATATCATTTTGCTAGATAACTGGCCAATAATACAGAAAAATTTGAAATAACAGCACAACATTTCGTTGCCACATGGTTGCTAAACGGCAGGCATTTTTAAAACCATGGTTGAGAAACGGGAAGGTCCCATTTAGAAATGGCTCTGGTTGTCAAGATGGTGCATAATAGCCATTACTTTTATTATTAGTAGTAATATATGGACTTCATTGTGATTTTTTTACTTAAATTATATTGAACAAACTTAATTTACTGAACAAGGGTATTTAGTTTGTGTTCTATTTCAGGAGAGACCAGATCGGCTGTGGCCAAGTGTGATTAGCATCTTAACATCAAACTCCATGGAGCTGGACTCCTATGATAAAATCATATACTTCTGCGATGTGGTTAGTATGAATAATATACATGTTATTGAAAGTGGGCATTTGATCAGTAAAGTTTGGAAATAGTTTATGAAATGGTGAAACAGTTACCTCTCCATTAACCGGATTTCTAGTTTAAAGGGCCATGTGCTAAATATTATCATTTACACATGTCAAAACATGCCTTTTTCATTATATGTAATATACCGAGCTATATTTCAAAAGATCAAGTTCACTACCAAACCACTGAAACGGATGCATTTTCTGCCAATCAGTATTTATGTGCTGATAAGTGCATATTCTTCGAACCAATATTAATTATTCATGAGCCTACATGTATTAATGTGACCTTTGCCAAATATGACATAATTTATGGACAATCCCTCGCACAGTGTCTTTTAATCTATGCTTCTATTGGTCTCCTACGTATTGTCTTATTTTTTCTCTGTGATTTATTTTAGAAGCTTTTCTGTGCCACATCACTGACATTTACAGTTTTCTTGCTGTCCATGATGAAATGTTATGGATTTATGTTCATGGTTTTTGTTCTTGTGATTTCCAAAGATCATAATAATATCATGCATGTGAGATTTATTTGACATCCTAACTTGCCCAAAAAACATAATCGTGATCTATTGTATTCAAATGGAAGTGACTGATAGGATGTCAATGTAAGCAAACAGGGATATTTTTAACTTTGCTGGTTTGATGGCTATTTTGTGCATGAAAGCATAGATAACTAATATATGTATCGGCTCAAAATGTGACTACCAGATCAAACATGTGAACGCAATAAAACAACTTCTAATGTTTATCACCTAGTATAGGTGTTAATTGCTAATTATCTCCATGTGTGTGTGTGTGTGTGTGTATGAGTATTAAAAGTAAAAAATAACATTATTAAGTATTTTTATCCAAAATATGTCGATCATCTTTCTCGTTTTTAATCACACTATTATCTCTGTTAAATGATTTGACAAATTGTCAATTTACCAAATACCGGTAGCACAAAAGTCGTCTCATCAGTGAATCGGTTACTTTTTACATTTTGTTGGCTTTCACTCAGATTTGGTTCTAGAAATTCAAAGTAGGGTATCCATTTTTTTACAGTGGCAAAAAATCCCAACACAAAGCTTTTGTTAGGGGGACCATCTAACTAACTCTCTGTTCTATTTTGAAGCCATCGACATTGGTCACAAACTATCTATATCAATGACTGGTTGACTAAACGGCCTGCTTGCATTTCCATAGTAGCTGAAATAACAAGCCTAATGATAAAAATGTCAATTATGGAATCGTGATGGGTAATTGTATAATGTTATGTTTTCAATGCAATTCTTCGTTCTTTTTTTCTGTGTTCAAGACTTCAAAGGATAAAGTAAGTTAGTTGTCATGTCATACACATTTGTTCTAATGTATTCGCTGTCTCCTTGGCTGTTTGTCGAATCATCCGCATTTGGATTCTTCCAATTGACATTACAATAAGTTGTTTGCGTCATCACTGCATGGACCTCTACTCGCATATTTACTCATTTTGACTGCACTTCTTCTATTCAGTTTAGATTTTTTTATATAGTTCGGTTATTTCAAGATATCAAAACATAAGTACAAAAGTGGAAAACATCTATTTTGGATGTAATTTTGTGTGGAGGAAATACCATTTTAATTAATATTTTTATTTGCTTCTGTTAGCTTGTTCTGGTTGCATTCCTTTCTTTTAGTAAATATTTCAAGATAATTTGTAAACGTTGAATGGTTGTAAACAGTTTGGGTTTGTAAACAGTAATAACCAGTTTGGTTTAATGTGATGTTCAATGTGATGTTCCTGTGTGATGTGTCTGTGGTTCTCATTAGTTTGTTTATCCATTGAACGTCGTCACTTTACAGGTTTCGATATCTTAGTGTAATGAAGCATAAGACAATTTATTAAAAAATAAATATGTTTCTAAGTATGTTTTGTGGGGCATGCAACCACATGTTGATGTGGAATGTTAAACAGTTGTTAAAGATGAATAGTACTCTCTCTCTCTCTCTCTCTCTGTGTGTGTGTGTGTGTGTAGAATATCTTTTGGGGATAAATATTATATATATATATATATATATATATAGGCCCTGGCTCAAAGTATCAGCAACCTAAAATCTATAGATTGATATATGTTTGTTTTTTCTTTCTGGATATATATTAACTAAATAAAAATAAATAAATTGTTGAATAGATTAATGATCACTACCCTGACCATCTCCAAATTATGGTGATTCCATTGTCCTTATCATTGTGTGATGTCTGTCTGCCTGTCTGTCATCTGTATATCTGTTTATGTATGAATGTATGTTTGTATGTGCTCATATATGTCTAATATGTTGGTATGTATGCCCGTTTGCCTACATATATGCCTCACTCTACTCTGCACATCATATACATATCTTGCATTAAATGTAATAGTATCCCACACCTCCCTTCACACACACACACACACACACACCACTATCACTAATTACTGTCACCAATCTCTCTGTTACAGAAGATGCCGGCGACTTATTTCATGTCGAGAGTTGAGCCACGGATAACATTAGTGATATTGTTTGAGAACAAGAAAGAGGAGAGAGACAGCTATATAACTAACTTTTGTTAATGACATCTCATCACAGTTGAGGTGTTCTAGACTGTTTGCTTCACTGAAGCCAGGCGTCAAGTGATTATCTTATGTTACTAAAGTCTTTATCATTGTTTTTGTTGCTTATTAAATAAAATAGTAATATATCAAGTACCAAGTGTATGCTAATTGCTGCAGGGTGTTTGTGTGTGTGTGTGTGTGTTAAAGCACTGGCTAAGAAACTCTCAAATCATAAATACAAAATCTAGATGATTCATAGGGGCATTGATTCCAGATGGGAAACCTTTCATGCTGAGACACGTGTAGTATATTACCAGTCCTTAAGTTGTAGCACAGCAAAAGCCAAGGTGAAGGCAACTTGCTTGTGAGAATGTTTAGTGTGTGTGTGCGTGTGTGTGTGTTAACAAATTGCAGGCTATGATTCATCAAGTGACTGAATCCAAAACAAGAGCAACTTTTAATCCCGGTATGAATGATCTGTATTTTTAGCACAAATTGTGTGTGAGTGTCCCAATTTCATCCTGTGCAATTCAGAACAAACCAATTACATGAACCATTATAATTGTATAACTCATTTTGTGGCTTAACCTATTATGTAGATTCCTATGTTGACGTGATCTTATTTTTCTCTATTAAAACCGTTTCTATATTAAAAACAGCAAGTATCGGTTCGAAAAGACTGATCTTAACACAGATATTCTCTCCCTTCTCTCTCTGTCTCTTTCTCTCTCTGTCTACTTTCCCTACTTTTGGGAACGTATATCCATCGCAGAAATTGTTTTGTGAGGCGTATAATGTCCAGTCACCAGATTGTTCTGCGTTTATTTGACTGAAATATTGTGGCAAACATTTCTCTACCTGAAGTTTGACACGTGTCGGGAGCCTGACGGTTTAATATAGTGAAGTGTTTGATAAACCGGAGTGTCCATACAAGTCAATCATCCACTCCCAATGATGCGTGAATAAAACAATGAGTACCCGATGACCTATGATAGACATGATGGCACGTCAACATCTCGTTGATAGAATCAGTTCCGCAGAAATTAATTGATGACTGATCATATATCTTCCATCGATCATATATCTATGAGTATCAATGAGTGACAGGAGGAGATGACATTTATTTAGCTTTTTCGCAGCCGATCCATAATTCACCATTATAGTCTGAGGCAGCCATCTTGTCTACAGTCGAACACAAACAGTCTGATCCATTATCTGGTGTTTGTATAGCCTTGTATTTTCCAGTCATCACAATGGTGCAGGTTGATTGCTTTGTTTCACGTAAGACACCTTGTCGGGGACGTATTCCTTACTGGAATACCACGATCAGGCTTTATTGATCAGTCTTTTATTAATGGATGCAACATCCCATAATCGCAGACTTTACTGGAATTCGATTCCTCGTGCTGGAGATTTGCAGTGCACTGTGAATTGCACGACGGGACATCACTTCACCCATCAAGCGTAAACGCCGGAAAAGCTGCAAATACAGGAACGGTACTATAATCATCTGCGAAGACCGTCAGATAAATCAAAATATATTTTATGTGATCAATAGAAACTACTGTTAAACCGCTAATCCGTTCCGTTTTGCTTGTCTGCACTTTTACTAGGGCATTTAGATCCACCACCCCCCACCCGTGACAATATCGCCAGGAATAAGTCATATTCACATCCTGTGAAAGATTCCATAACCAGTTAGTGTTTTACGTACATCAGATATTAAATTCACTTTCCCGGAGTTTTTTTTATAGCCGATGTTGATTCACCGTCTGCGGCAGCCATCGTATATACAGTTTTTAACAACAGACGTCTACTGTCATTATATGGTCTTATCTTTTAATAATAATTATGTGATTTATATAGCACCCTATTCAGCTAGACAACTGCTGTAAGGCGTTTTACAGTATTATTATCCCTGACTCAGACCTGTTCCAATCCAGCACTCAACTCTCAAGGGAGCATACAACGCATGCTGCCATTATAGGTACAAAGCGTTACTCAAACACACATACCCATCACGTCCTGTCAGGTTCTCATTTTTATGGATGAGTGAACCAGTGGCCACATGACGGCATTGCAGCTCCGGAGCCTCGAACTTGGGACCCTTCGGCTACGAGTCCTACCCCTCTAATTAACTGCGCTATCACAGCTCATCGATATGATCATACGAGTGATTGTTTTGTTTAATCTCTTTACTGATGTTTCCTGGGATGCGTGACTGAGGAGAGTATCCCCTACTGAAATACATGGATTAGACTCAAGCGTTTTACTAGCGGCTGAAGCCAACATCGCACGGACAGAAGCTACGATGGGATTCGATCCTAGGACGGAGAGAAGACGAATACCGCCATCAGGACGAAACACCAGAACGGAGGTACGGATCGCATCCAGACTGGGTGGCTGAAAGTACAGCAACATATTATTATAATCACCGTCAGATAAATCGAATTATCCCAGAGACTGACATCAGATTTGCTATATTCTAGCTTCGGTTTGTGGTTAGCTTTCACGAACCACACATCAAGAGGGCGAAGGAGAGCTGTCCATTATATCCGTCGATCTGAAACCTTTCATCTTATCAATGACCACTTCTCATAATTCACTAATCCGTTTTGGTTTGCTTCGTCGCATTTCTACTTTACTCGTTTTAGCGGCATCCTGAGCCGATAGAATTAGCTTGTATACTCGATGACCCCCCCCCCCCACTGACAGCATCACCGGGTGTGAGTCGTATTACACCTTCCAACCTGGAAAGGACTTCATAACTAGCCAATGTACGTCAAAGTCTACGTTGTGAAAAATAGACCGTATAGAGCTGAATTGAACTGATTGATCATCATCATCACGCGAATCAGCTGATACTTCATTCCCTATTACTTCAGCAGTAAAAGCACAAACATCCACTCCTGATACATACATCTGGAATATATATAGTGTGTTACCTATCACTGTACCACGATAGCCCAAACCTGAATCACAAGTAAAAGGAAATATTGACCTGATGATGTAAGTAACAACGCAAACGAAATGTTTTAGATATAGTAATAAAACTTTCGATGTTTGTTTTTCTATGATATGTGAAATATATTGTCCAGGAAATTGTTGAGGTCATCTTTTTAACTACCTGTTTTTAATTTAAGCTTCATCTGTGTAAATGTAATTTATGCAAACGACTTTTATTGCTGTCCCTCGCCTAGAAAATGGACACGCAGCTAATGCCCTAGCACAGCCGTGATAACACGTCAGCATAGCTTATCCATAGAATCAGTAGCACAACTAAGTGACCACGGATCCTTGAGGCCACTTATTATCCATCCAAGAGCACGCGCGAATGACAAAAGGAGATGAAATGCACTTTCCATTTGCTACAACCTTCTCGGGCAGCCATCGTGTCTACAAAGATTGATTGAATGTAACAACGATCTCCTACCATCGTCTGCACCGCTTTGTCTTTTATGCGCTTCACGACGATCGTATGTAGCTGCTTTGTTTAGGTTCGATTCTACTTTTACGTGGTATATTTGGTCAAGGGGATTTATTATTAGTTACCCGCTGCAACGAGAGGATCACGGCGTAGCGTCTTATTGCTGGATGAAGTAGCCCACGATAGAGGCAACGCTTGGATTTGATCACGCGATCAAAAGATCTGGGGTGCAGTGCGCTGATAAGTTTACCATGAAAGTATCCAAAGCACTTATAAGAATTAAAACATTAAACAGAACAAATCACTTCTAGACTGTTGTAAGGCCGCAAGTACAGGACAGTTATGATAATCACCTGTACAATCTGTCAGAAACAATTGATTAGTTGTAATTACCAACTCGAGCTCTATACTTGTCCACTGTATTAATCGATCTGAAGCCGTTCATGTTATCAATACCCACTATATTGGTAATCTACTGATCTGTTGTATGAACCTTCTCTCTGTTTGTGGCATGTTTCTTATAGAATCGCCCCTCGGCCAAACATTTCAAATGTGATCGACACCGTGGTTAAAAATAAAGATTACTAAGAAGTGTTTCGTGTCTAAATGTATACTTTGTACACTTGACCCGATATAATTACTCCACACGTTCGAAGAGAGTCCCCTCCCCCTTAATATGCCTCCATAATTAGTCAGTGTTCTACGCTCATTAAAACCCTACGTTATCAAATAGAGACTATACGAATGCGTGAAATTCGACCGATGAATATTCATCCGACTCGGCTGGTACTTCATCCCCCGTGCTTCAGTGGACATAGATAAACATCCACGCTGAGATATATCTCTAGAAGACGATACATGACCCAAATTACCCATCAATGTACGTAGAGAGTCCACGACCCGAATCACGAACAACAAATATTTTTGTTTGCTCGTAGAAATAACGACAAAATTACATCTGAGATGTCTTTAGAAAAATGTGAGTGCTTAATTATTTGTAATATTTGTAGCATTCATTTGTGGGAAGTTGATGAAGTAACGTTTTTCTCCTTTAAATCAGTTTAGGGACCGAATTAGTTATGTTGTATTAGCCTCCTGAAGGAGAGTGCAATATATATATATATATATATATATATATATATATATATATATATATATATTATACTCACCTTCAGGAGGCTAATACAACATAAATAAATAAAAAGTGTAAAGGGAATGACTTCTATTGGTGCTTGGATTAGAAAATCACGCTGTGCCCTAGGATAGACATGACGATCTGTCAACAGTTTGTCTTTAGATTCAGTACCGCAAATAATATAGATCCTTAGGATCACTTCCATCAATTCGCTTAGATTGTTCACAGCCACCGTGTCTCAAGTTTACGAATAAGAAGATTGAGATAAGAAGTTTGAATGTTAAAATCGGCTTTAACCTTGTCTTTTATTCTCATCACAATGATCATCACTGATTGTAGTCGAGGAGCTATCGCCAAATGAAACCAGATGACCAAGATGAAACCTTTTTACTGACAGTTGAAGCATCTCATGATAGAAGAAACACGTTGATTTGCCCACACGATGAAGAACTTTCCGGTGTATTGCACCGACATCTGTATCATGGATGTATCCTTACACTGGTCATAGGTAAAGACCGAAACAGAACACATCGCTCTTCGAACGGAAGACAACAAATACAGGAAAGGTATGCTAATCACTTGGGAAATCCCTGAGAAAAAATTGCACCATTCTTAGTTGCCAACCCCATATCAATATATTCCTGCTTAAGTTTGTGGTTAGCTTCCAAACATTTAAAGAATATTTTCGATATTTTTCCGCTGTATTCGTCGAACTAAACTTGTGTTCGAATCCCGGCGTGGGCATATCTGAAGGTTGTTTCATGACTTCATTACCTTTGGAGGCCACTCGGCCCATTTAGCCTACCATGTGCACAAAAGTGGCCGTAAAACATCAATCGTCGTCATCGTACACCTTATCAGTATCGATTACAGTCAATCCATCGATCAGTTCTTTGTTGCTCGTCTGCATTTTTTACTTCAGACATTTCAACGCATTCGTATGAAAGGTTCCACAGCCGGATAGTGTTTTACGTTCAGCAAAGTCTACATTATGAAGTGCAGACGGTAGGAATGTCTGAAACGGGACCGATGGCTGCACATTCAGTGTAGCCGATGTCTCGTTTAATCCTGCTTCGGCATAAAAAGGGCAAACATCCACGCTGAAAGGTATTTCTAGGAAACAGCGTCATACAAAATATTTGTTCAACCTGAACTGCAAACGAAAAATATTTTGGTCTGGTTGTGGAAATAACAACCGATGAGGTCATTAAAAAGTCAGTGTCTGCTTTTTCTACAATACTTGAAACAGTTAAGGAGGGAACCTATTTTCTCCATTTTATATATATTCCTGTAATAAAAAATGTACGGCGTTATTTCAAGTATGGCGCGCATTTCTATCATGCACGTACCAAGTTCTTTCTAATAGTCGCAATATTGGATTTAATCAGTTATATATATATATATATATATATATATATGTGTGTGTGTGTGTGTGTGTGTGTGTGTATTTTCTTGTAATACTTTTCTGTGAGAAGTTGAAACACGGGATCTCTCGTGGTGAAGTTGACTGTATAATACGAGGTCATGTTATCAAATCCCAGGTTTGTAGGTTGTTTCATCCACCAATTTAAGTTTTTAGCATCATCATCATCTCATTCAGTAGGGAATAGTCCTTCAGCAAATTGTGACAGGTGCAATTAGTGCAGATGCCAAACAAAACACATACACATTCATTCCAAACAAACCTATCCTATTTATTGAACTAACAAATGATTGCTAGTAATAATAATAATAATAATAATAATACATATTATTATTATATTTATTATTTTAAACACGTTAATAACGTAGAATGTGCCGTTGACGTTATGACTTGGGTGTGTTTCCGTTATTGTTATGTTATTGTTGTTATTGATGTTGTTATTATTGTGGTTTCCCAGTAGAGAGTCTCATCTGCTAGAATGCATGTAGAACGTGAACACTGTGACACCTGCCTTCAGATACAATCTTGATACTAGATCAGACGGTTTTTAAAATAAGTAGTATTTAAAGTAGGTTTTATATTCTAGGATATCAACAATAGGATATCTATAATAAGACATCTAACTAGAACCCCCCTCCCCCAACACCTAGAAAATCGTGCATTTTGTATTACTATAAAGACGACAAGAACCGAACGCACAAAATAAAAATTGTACTGTTCAATCTTTTCATGAGAGACGCCTTCAATAAATAACACAAAATCTCAACAATATACAACCACTGATTCATCAAATCATTCATAGACAGGTTTCATTGATTATCAATTGTAAAAAAATACACACACGTCGTGCACTGATCGAGACCCACACGTCTAGTTTGCCTGACTGACACTAGATGTCGCTCTTGTAGCTACGGATATTGCGTGTCGAAGAAAATCCGTCTCACCGCCATTACACCACTCGCTGTGCGGACGCATTAACCGTACACTGTTTATGTTAGATGGCGGGTCCTCGTCGTTATTGGCACATGCCGTAGTCTTTTGTCTTGGTGTCATGCTGTCAGTGTTGACGTTTGGCACAGACTGACAATCTTTCATCTATCCACCCCCCTCTCTTCATCTACAAGATGTCATCTCCCGCCGAACACAGAACATATTTCACTCTCCGGATTCCCGTCGTGGAGAGCTTACTTAGTGCAGCTGGTAGAGCTTCCTTTACATTACAGACTCGTGCGATTGAAAACCGGTATAAACCGTGTCTATGGAATATTTCATCTAACAACATAATTCTTCGTCATGATCATCCCATATTCCTAGGGAGTAGCCTGGTCATAAGTATCAGTATAAACCAGCGCCAAGTGCTATAAACCTCCAGGTTAGGGATCGAATCCTAGTTATGCTTGTGTTTGTTTGATGCTTTTTCGAGGAGTCATTTATTCCAGATGTGCCCAACGCTGAGGCTAAATAAAGTATATCTCAATCACAGAACCAATGCCTAGGCTAAACAAAGTATCCCCATACTCACAGAACCAACGCCGAGGCTAAACAAAGTATCCCTCACTCACAGAACCAACGCCGATGCTAAACAAAGTATCCCCTTACTTACAGCACCAATGCCTAGGCTAAACAAAGTATCCCCACACAGAACAAACGCCGAGGCTATACAACTTATGTCACTCACCGAGTCTAAACAAATACAATAATAAACACTAATTGAGCTTTTGGGTTGATGTGTACTCACTCACTCACTCACTCACTCACTCACTCACTCACTCACTCACTCACTCACTCACTCACTCACTCACTCACTCACTCACTCACTCACTCACTCACTCACTCACTCACTCACTCACTCACTCACTCACTCACTCACTCACTCACTCACTCACTCACTCACTCACTCACTCACTCACTCACTCACTCACTCACTCACTCACTCACTCACTCACTCACTCCATTAACTGTTGCTACTCGATTTCCAAGTTTCTGCATTCTGGTTGTCATAAATGCCTTGGTCGTTTCCGCGTTTCCTCCATAATACGGACATATACAACCCGGCATACTCCTCAACTCTCTCTGATGTACACTTTTCTAGTTGTCAAAATACCCGCACTCTAAGTCAGAAGGATATTTAATCTTTCACCGTAAAACAGCAATATTTCACATTGCCTTGGCCAACGGTCACGATATTCGAGCAGCAATCCCAAATCCCAGCAGTAAAACTCCAGCAGGATCGCGGCTTTACTGAACCACGGAACCGGTAAGATGCTTCTCATTCTAAATTTAGCATATATTGCAAATTCTAGATTTATCTAGTATTAAACCCCGTCGGGATATTGTAAATTAGAGACCATCTATTAACAGATATTGGCATATTATGTCTTTTACACGGTATATGTCTCGCCATTATAGTGTCTCATACCTATCCGACTAGATCACCTTCTGTAAAGAGATATCGATCATCGATCAATTATTATATTATCTATTAAGGACATCCGCTGTAATGTACCTAAGCTGTGCTTCTATGTGTTGGCGACGCCATCTATCCCCCTCCCCCAACCGGATATAACGTCTATTGTTGTTAATGCTTATGGGACGACCCCATCCCACCCCAATAGCGACTGTGGATTTAATCCCAGTTTTAATGGCCTATGCTATTTGTTCGTTTCCGTTCTGTGGATCTAGCCTATATAATGACCGCTGTTGTTACAGAGTTTATGTATCTATACTCCTTCTATTGCGGTCGCTGTTGTTACATAATCTGTGTATCTATTATCCCTCTATTACGGTCGTTGTTGTTATATAATCTGTGTATCTATTTTCCCTCTATTACGGCCGTTATTGTTACTGGACTTGTGTATCTAGTCTCCCTCTATTACGGTCGCTGTTGTTACTGGACCTGTCTATCTATGCTCCCTCTATTACGGCCGCTGTTGTTACTGGACCTGTGTATCTATTCTCCCTCTATTACGGCCACTGTTGTTACTGGACCTGTGTATCTATTCTCCCTCTATTACGGCCGCTGTTGTTACTGGACCAGTGTATCTATTCTCCCTCTATTACGGCCGCTGTTGTTACTGGACCTGTGTATCTGTTCCCCCTCTATTACGGCCGTTGTTGTTACAGAGTCTGGGTATTTGTTTACTCCACTCTGTCTAAAACGGCCACCTTTATTACAGAGTATGTGAGTCCCCCCCCCCTCAATGACGGTTACTGTTGGTGTCGATTTTGTGGATGCAGTACCACATGCACACACTCATCTTGCTATAACGGCCATGACTATTAATGATTCCGAATGACTCAAGATACGTGAACGAAATGTGAAATGTTACGGTTTTACGGCCACCTTACGGCTAAGTGAATGATGAAACTGTTATTTGAATCCAGATGCTAGAGGTCTGCGTCAAATTACACTATCGCTTAGGCCATATAGAACGTCAATAAATGTGAGAGCTTCCTCCCAGCTTCCGCTTAAAAACGCAATGGTAGGGTAACTAGAGGCATACGATTAGCACTGGATCAGTCATGACGGATACGGGTCTATTACAGAGCTTAAGTGAAACATCCAAATAAAACCCATCCTTGCCAACCACACGAATTAAGAGACTCGTCGTTTCTGCTGCATTCAGCCTTTTCAGCAGCCATCGGTTATAAATTAAGATGCAAATGTAGCAGCACGTGACTTTTAATACGGATTTGACTATTCATTGATTTAGGAAGAATCCATATTGACGATGTTGGGTGGTAATGGGCTGTATTATTGGACGACGATGGGCTATCGTATTGGGTGATGATGATCAGGTCTCTTATTGAGTGGTGCTGGATTATTTTACTGGCCGTTTATAAGGTATGTTACTGAGTGGTAACGGCCTATTACTGATCAGGCGGTAATACTTTATAGCAAGAAACAGTATACTGCCAGTGGTGTTGAGGATTACGCTAGACAGTAAAGGTAATTAGCGGGGGAGGGTGGAGGGCAAACCAGTAAACCCGATAATACTAGTCGGAATGTACAATTTCTGGAGTGAGTGAGTGATAATTGATTGGTTGAATGGGTGAGTGAATGTGTGAGTGAAGGTATGAGTGAGTGAGTGAGTGAGTGAGTTAGTTACTGGGACATAATATCGAGAAGATATTCTCTGAAAGAATTAGATGCTTTGGGCATTGATGAATGATGAATGAAGCATCACACAAACACAGGGAACACATGGGTTAGAACCCAAACTATAAAGACTTCCAGCGGATTTTAAAGTCCTTTACCCGAACAGAGCCGGTTTGAGAATATCAATCAATAAAAAAGTGCATGTGTTCATGTATGCACGCTTACGCACACCCACGTGTGCCCATTTTAACACCCGGGGGGGGGGGGGGGTTCTAACCATTTCACGGTACTCGGTTCTGTACAAAATAAAATTGAAGAGGAAAAAAGAGGAAACAAAAACAGTTTTTAAAAACTATTGGTTGCTCATCATCTTCTGGTGCCATTGAATGGGGAAAGTTAATTTACTTGCAATCGATATTGAGCGCTTACTGTCAATAACTGCCACTGCGACGGATACAAGTATGAGTTTATGAAAGTCCATAGTCCATAGGGATCTGCAAATTATACAGTCCAAAATTAATGAACGACATTGGTTTTCGACATTGTGTAACCAAGTCTAGATCTACCTTAATATCGGTTTTAACACATTGACGAACGAGGATGACACCAATAATAACAACAACATTGATATAATTATATTAAACTGTCATTACTATTAGGAGTCATAAAAGCTTCATACAGTAAAAATATATATCAACATAATGATCTACGAATTTATTGAATACAAAATTATTACCATTTAACCTAATCCGCCAAAAAGAGCCATTAATAAGTTTAGCACAGCACATGGGACATAATATAATTTAAAACAGTAGTACAATAATATGGCCTAGAATACAATGTTCATTAGAACAGAAATATACAGCAATATGATATGGGATACAATAAACATAATATAACATAAGTTCTTAGTGTGAGATGATTATATATATATATATATATATATATATATATATATATATATATTTTGTGTGTGTGTGTGTGTGTGTGTGTGTGTGTGTGTTTGAATGTGCTTTCATAATATGAGACTTGTATAAAGGTTATCTCTCTCTCTCTCCTCTCTTCACACACACACACACACACACACACACACACACACACACACACACACACACACACACACACACACACACACACACACACACACACACACACACACACGTCCATAGGTGAAAATTAAAACAATACCTTAATAGACACAGAAGTAACACATTCTTTTTCTTACCCCCCTTCCCCACAATACATGTAGTTAATATTCTAAAACCATGTCAATCTACAATTTTAAGGTATCGTGTGCAACATCTTTTGTTGCTACGGTGATGGATGGAAAATGACACGAATCATCCTTGAGCACTAATCACTTGTGCAGCAGTTTGTAAAGCAGTATATTTTCGCCAACATAATTGCGTTCAGCGGTTCTTATGCGGGTTTCTATGAGCTTTCCACAATATATGTTCGTTTTTCAATCACGTTGACAGTGTGTTAAATGAAATACCAATTTCTACATTTGATTTTTAGATTTAATTTTTTAGACTACAACTTTCTGCCTACAGTTCGTAGCTATCGCAGTTGTTTTTACCAATCACGTTAAACACGATTGTCATTTTCTAAATCATTATTGCCTTAAAGATTCCACGAAAATCGCATAATAGTCGCTGGACAGACAATTGAAAACACAACAAATTAATTAACTATTGTTATAGTGATTTCTTACTGTTGAGACCGTAAAATCACCTCGTTTTAAGCCTTTTAAAAATTTAATTCGTTATATCTGAGTCTATTCACTGAGGAAGGTGTGGGAGCTGGGCTGGACGAGTAAACCATTTCGATTTAAGATACTATTTCGTTATATCCCATTAAAAAAAATAAACGTTTATTATATACAGTCAGAATCCGTTAATCCGACAAGATTTGTCGCATGATAATATGTCGCAAAAAACGAGAATGTCGGAATATCGAGTCCGTGACATACCGGTAGTCTCTGTCACACATTTTAAACCATAAAGATATGCCTCTGTATTTAAGCCAATATTCAATAAATACCATGACATACCGATAGTCTCAGTCACACATTTTTAAATCATAAAGGTATACCTCTGTATTTAAGCCAATATTCAATAACTGTGCGCAAGATACGGAATCGCATTGAAGCCACTGATCATTAAATAGCTACGGGAAATGGAAGCATCGTGCGTCGGTGTATATAGTCGAGGATGATTATAGTTGGTTACGAAATACCAATTATCGCGTGTGGGAATGTTAATGAACCATTACTGACAACATGTCGGAGGGTCTTGCATGACTGAACCAGCGGAAATATTTGGCAACATTTTCGTGTTGTCGGATTATCGAGGTAATTTTACATTGAAATGTTACATTCTGTTTGCGAAATGAAGTGTCGGAGTCGGAACGCGGAACACGTTTTTGTCGGATTAAAGTGTCATTTTTAATGGAGCTAAATCCGTCACAGGTAATAATGTGTCGGATGGTGGATTTGTTGGAAGTTCTGACTGTATATATATATATATATATATATATATATATATATATATATATATATATATATATATATATATATATATATTCTAACGAAACCAATATTCCACAAATATAATGGTGTGTATGATGTACCATAGCCGACTGAATATTGAATAGACAGGATGGGTTGTGGAAGATCTTACATTAGAACTGTGCCATGATAAATCAGCTACGGATACCAACTACCATCATCTTAAGTTAATTTCTTATTTATTTAACATATAAGCTCAACTCACACAAAAGATGACTTTCTACGACCATTTCTGTGCCCAATGTTAGTCTGAATGGGCCACACTTCACAAAGACACAAGCAATAACATCAACACGAGGTTTAGTAAAGCGGTTACAAATGTGTACAAAAGTCCGTCCCGAAACTGTACTTAATAACTTCCGATCACGTGATTATACCAAACTCCCTCTAGCGGAGTATATTGCCGAATCACGTCACCCCTTGCCTACATGGAATTCCGGTTTAGCGTCGTTTGGCTCTAAACGTTTCCGACATCGACACGAGACGGCGCTGTATATCAAAAGAGAGTGCTGCTGTTGTTAACAATAAACGTACGGACAATGGGACAACAACGTTTTAAGAATACACCCGACAATAATATTATAAGTTTATATCATGCAATTAAGATACGAGAAATAAGATTTCACTACCCGGGGGTGCGCGCGCACACACACACACATATCAACTTGATCTAAAGATTCTCTATTAACCTGTGATTTCGATGGGTTTTTGGAGGAGGAGGTAAGATATGCAGGGATTGGAGATAAAACCAAGCGAGGCCCTTCAGAATTATAACATTTCAAATGTAACTTTGTGGCATGCTAAGAATATATGACGTTCCTTTTTTGCTTAAGATTCATTTCTTTATGGACAGATGTCTGCATAAAAGGTGGGTTGTTACTTCGTAAAAAGGAGAAAGGAAACACGGTGCGTTTCGGAACCAATTTCAGACCGTACCCTGCTAAAAGTTTTTTTTTGGTGATATGTTGAGCTGATGAACTTTGTCAGTTCTAGAGTCTGTAGTAACGTCAAGTAGAGGGTTGTCGTTTTCTGGTTTGTTAATTCTACACGATTTATGAATGATGACATATAAACATATGGATATTCAGATCCAATACATATACGCAAGATAAACGTGTACAAAATGTATATAAACATACGCAGATTCGATCGCATTACCTGGAGGTTAATTGCCATAACATACGCACGCGCAGGCACACACACACACACACACACACACATACAAATAAACACACACACACACCTTTAGTTTAAAACGTGATTATATTTTTTGTAATTACAATCAGTTGCCATACAAAGTGTACTATGTTTTTGCAAAAACAAACAAACAAACAAACAAACAAACAAACAAACACACACGCACACACACACACACACACACACACAGTGAGAAGCCCATTCGATGGTATGTGATCTGTTTTGATGAAACCTTGACACAACCATCGAGTTGGTTTTTGTCCGGCTTACCTAAAGAGGGACAAAAACATCTCACGATCGATAGGATCCTCGAAAGTGTGACCTTCCTCACCGTATGAGGATGTCAGCAGCTTTGACCGTGGAGGTATTCTGATCACGTGACTGAGGCATTGTCCTACAATCTCTATCATAGTTCTTTGTCATGGATTCAGGAGATACTACATCGATTGAAACTCTCTCTCTCTCTCTCTCTCTCTCTACCCCACTTACCTCTATCTCTTTCACACACACACACACACACACACACACACACACACACACACACACACACACACACACACACCACACACACACACACAGTATGCCTATTAATAACGAATTAATAGCTCAAAAATTAGATTAAGTTTGGTCACCGACTTTCTTTGGACCGTGCACGTTCCCAGTCAAAAGGGACCGTATAAATAGCACACGGCGTTCAGGTCGGGGGACTTTTTTCCCCATCGTAGCTTGTGTGTTGATTTATTTATGTTTATTGGTAGCACATTAGCTGGATGTGATGTCTGGGTAAAGGACAATGAACGATAACACCTCGAGTCAGTTCTGACTTATTAAACAGTTTTATTGTAAGAGAGTAGGACATTATGGTCACAGATCATTTCGCTAACATAATAATGTTGTTATCACGTGACTTATATAGGTCAAGCGCTTGATACAGTGTACAGCTGATTTGTTATCACGTGACCTATATAGGTCAGGCGGTTGAGACAGTGTACAGCTGATGGCCGTCTTTCGACTTCTTCCTTCAGCTTCTTTATTTGTATTTATAGACTTGAAATAAATAATCATGATACGATACTCCCATTTATCATCATCAACAACAACAATCACAACAACAAAATGTACATTTGTTTATTCTTCGGTTCATCTGTTTATATTTATATATATTAATTAATTTTGTAACTGACAGTGGCTGAATAAGTGGTTGAGTGTCAGTTAGTGGTTGAATGAGTGAAAAGTGAACGAACGAGCGAATTAGTAAGTGAGTGAGTGAGTGAGTGGGTGAGTGAGACATTCATTTATTCATTCATTCAGTCAGTTAGTAAGTCAGTCAGTCAGAGAAACACTAGTCTGTGAGATATATACAGGTAACAACATTTTAAGTTAAATAAAGTAATTGGGTGGATGGTAATATATCTATGTCTGGGTATATTTGTCTGTATATCTAGCTGTCTGTTGTCTGTCTTTCTATATATTTGTAGGTGGTTTATTTAATTGTGTGTGTTATTATATATATATATATATATATATATATATATATATATATATATATATATATATATATATTATATATATATAGAGAGAGAGAGAGAGAGAGAGAGAGAGAGAGAGAAATAGATGACGCTTCTACCTTACACTTTTCACCCGCCGACTGATGAATTTAAGTATGTATGTGTTTGTAGAAGTATAGGTTTATGTATGGTTATATATGAACATATTTATGGTTGAACATATTGGAGGAGATATAGGTTTTTAATGATGTTTATGTCTTGGTACTCTGAGCCAGTGCCATCATTGCTGTGCATATTAATACACACACAGCTGATAGTCGTACCGTACGATAACACACATATCTATATCTGATATGGCATTGTCACCAACAAGAACGACCCCCTCTGAGCATTGTACCACCCCCAGGATGCCTCCCCCACAGCCTTATTCCCATCACTATAATAAGGATCAATACCCGAAGAACCATTATAACCCACAGACCGTGTCCACAGTCCTCAGCCTCGTGTGTGAGCGTGTGTGCGTTTGTGTGTTGGGGGTTATTGGTGACGTCACGGGGATATCCTTACCCGCCCCCTCCCTCAAGATAGGTGACATCTTTATAGTGATCCCAGACCGTGGATAGGTCAGTAGAGTGTTGGAGCTCCGTTCTGAGGATAACTAACGCTTCGTTCGTGGATTACTGGATTATCGCCCACAGTGTACTGGATACACGCGGGTTCTGTACGGGATCCGAACAGACTAACAAGATGAGTTGACCAGGTTGGTGTGACATGATAGTGACGACGTGTGTTACATGTTTGGGTGTTTGTTTTTACCGGTATGTGTGCGTGCGTGAGTGTGCATGCGCGCTCGTGTTTGTTTCTATGTGTGCCTATTTGTTTTGTTATTGTCGTCCTTGCTATAAACAAAACGGTTTAGTTAATTATATGACACACTTTTCAGTGATTGGGTGAGTGAGTGAGCCGGAAAGTGAGTGAGTGATCCAAGAAATCAGTTACTATATATTATCAGTTACATCAATGATGAACCGAGACCATGTTTAAATCATTAATATTTATTTACGTTATCACTAACTGAGGTTAACATCATCTCTACATCACGTGACTTATCCATATGTTAGCGCCATCAGATCACATGATCCGTCATGTGACAATTATGAACTCCGATTTCTTCCTAGTGTAGAATTGGGTTGATATGTCTGCACATCAGTTAACCCTAACGCTATTCGCCATTATGTTTTCCCTAATGAATTATCAACATCACGGAAACGCGATTGCCACGTTGATAACACAATTGTCCCAACGCCAATATATATATATATATATTATATATATATATATCCACAAGGAGGAAAAAAACCCACACACACAGACACATCAACACTGGCATACTCCCACACACATACTTCCACGTATCTGTGGATACATACATACACACATAGAGGGGGGGGGTTTGGTAGCTCCCTAACCTAATAGCTGTCGTATACGATCTGTGATATATGATCAGATAATGTACTATTTGCGAGTATGTTGTTATCAGACGAGTAATGCTGGTAAATTATAGACGTTATATCAGGTTATAGGGATGTATATAACCGATAACGTGGTTGGCTACAGATCTCTGGTACCGGGGTTAATATCTCGTTCTAATTAGGCCTGAAGGGTGTTTCATCTTTCGCTTTATCGCATTATCTTTGGAGGACGCGTGGTTCCTTTAGCTTAAGGTGTGGACCTGAAATGGTTTGTCTCTCCCCCTCTCTCTCGCTCTCTATCTCCTCTCCTTCGCTCTCACTCCCCCCTCTCTCCCCTTCTGTGTGTGTGTGCGCGCGCGCGTGTGTGCTTCTGTATAGGTATATTGGTGAATATGTTTATGTAGGTAAGATTTTGAACAGACAATTGTGAGCTGGTTAATATAAGACATGGACGATTCACTTAATAAGAAAAACTCTTGCTTGATCATTCTATAAAACCATTCTCTCCCCCATGTGAATGTGTGCGTGGGTGTCTGACTAGGGGTATGTCTGTCTGTCCTGTTTGTCTGTCTGTCCTGTCCTTTCCTGTCCTGTCTGTCTGTCTGTCTGTCTGTCTGTCTGTATGTCTGTTAGGATACATAATGCCAGCACGCAATACGTACTGGACACTTATTTCAAATACCCCAAAATAGACACAAGCTATCATCATCACATATTAATATCGGACTTATTAATATATAATGACAATTATACGAAAGCGACCCTTCATCAGGCAGGATATACACATAAAATACAAAATTAAAGATAGGGATCTTCTTCATTGTGTACAATCTTATATGCATTGTGTTGTGAGCCTATAATGTTACATAACGTTGCGAATTGTCATGTAGGGTGACCAAAACCGGAAACAAGGTATCCCGAATCTGACCATTATCAAGGACTTTTACGGTCTCCGGGAAGATAAAACGCCCTCTACCCACAGATACTCCAGCGTCGTTTAACTTAGATAGTCACCCAAGAAACACCCCTCCCAAAGTTGTGAAGTTTTGAGCCGAGATAATACACCCTGAATAAGTATGCCATAAATCGGCACTTAATTCTCAAACACTAACACTTATGCGAACGATCATTCTTCATGCTCCTAACGTCGGAACTGGTAGCGTGAATAGCAAGAAACTTCTAGTACTGGGGTTCAAATCCTGATCTGGCTAGATTCTATGTCTGAAGGATTTTTTTTACCTTTCACTTCGCATCATTACCTTTCGTCCTTTGGAGGATGTTTATCCCATTTAGTCTACCGTGTACACAAAAGTGGCAGTTAAACAGCATTCAATCAATCAATCAATCAATCAATCAATTAATCAATTAATCAATCAATCAATCCTAATATCGAAAGCTTAAGTTCAGGGAATAGAATTCATTCCTCTATAGCTCAATCTATCGTCTGCTCTCGTTATTTTGGTGCCATTTTACCGAGGTTCTAGTATAATCCCTAGCTGTCACTCGTCACAGTTTTTTTATACAAACATTTCAATGTACAACCAAATCACTTCCTTGGCATGGCTACATTTGTTGACAGCCAATCGTATTTCATGTGTGATGTCAGCATAACCTAATCGATAGACTAAACGAGAAGTCTTTTTAATAGCACTCATAACGGCAAAGTTGTTTGAAGGTCAAATATTTCGTTCCCTTTCAAGACTACCGACAGTTATGATTTTCTCCCCGGAAATATGACAAAAATTAAGAGGATAAGCAACATTTATATGAAAATTAAATGCATATACTTTTCTATGGCATTATATGTTTTTTCCAAAGGAAACTGTACATAATATAAGTGATGTGTGCTTTATATAAAACACCAATGCAGCGCCACATGATGACCGATTGTTCTAAGAAATGTCTGTTTTGTTTAGGGTGAAATATTGGTTTTCACTTCGCAAATGTGAATATATACAATATTCGCCCGTTCCGATTTCTGGCCATTCGTTTCTTTCCCATCTTTACCATCACTCGCATAAACCGGAGGATGCACGGCCTTTCAGCTTCTTACGCGCTGGAACCTACTTACAGTTACTACGCAATAAATAAAATAAGTCACCAAGTTCATGAAACTTCCGTTTGAACTCATATCTGAACAAATCCCTTGTTTGAGGCCATGTACCGTTTCTAATAGTGGCTTGGGAAAATATTAATGCATTTGTTTTCTCACGCGAATTAGTGACTGCTTAACTCCCATTCTGTGAATACATAAATAGGGACACTTAATTTGTCACATTATGATAAAACATTTGACAGTTATATCATTCCAATTGTTTCCAACCGGCTCAACTAGCGTTTCGATGGGCGATGCAAAGACGGTGAAAGAAGTCCCAACAATCCCAGAAACACATTGGGATACGGGAGAGATAATTGTAGCGAAATTGATCGTCCGACAATGAATTTATAAGACGGAAACACAGCGCCAACACCTAGAGGAGTATTCCGTTTCTAGGTGTCAACTCTAGGCATTTAATCCACACAATAGCCGCACAGTGTGCTATCTTTTGAGAGTAAACTAGGGTCTTGTCATCTATCCGACGTTAATTTTATTCGGCTAAATGCTCAACTAGTTCGGTTAAATACTCGTTTACATATGCCAAGCTCTTATTTACGACTTACCAACAGATCAGGGCGCTGTTGTTGCAGTACTGCGCCGCAAATATCCATATAAAGTTTTGAACCCCTGTTGATACCGATGCTCATTGGATGTTTTCCTAGGTTAAATTAACAATCACCAACTTCCCATTTACATCTGTCATCCGCTTGTTTATACATGTACTCTCCAAATAGCCATTTGGTGTTAAATTTCGTTTACATTCGAGGCATACTCATTTATATCTCTTCAAAAGCAACTTACGGTAATCGGAATACGTTGCATAAAACGTCATACGACGGCAGTTGGATTCGAACTTCGATACTTTACATAAATGCACATTAATACTATCCATTCAATCACTAGTATGTATATTGACACTTTTGGAGAGAAAAGAAAAAAACGAAAGTCCCCCCTCATCTCTTCTCACACACACACACACACACACACACACACACACACACACACACACACACACACACACACACACACACACACACACAACACACACACACACACACACTCTCTCTCTCTCTCTCTCTATATATATATATATATATATATATATATATATATATATATCTTTATATTCAGCATAAGAGTAGACGATCCCGGTATATTAGTTATACAGCAATATTACGTGCTATGAATTATTCATCGGCTTTCTGGATATCTTCCTCATGGATCAGTCACCATTATCAACGTCTTCTGGAGCGTACTAACGACTTGTCGTTTTGTTAGTACTTTTTTCGGGCGTTTTTTGTTGTTGGTTTAATTGATTTATAGTTAGAATATTGCAGGTTGTTTTTTATGTCCTTAGTGGGGGACAAAATACCCCCCCTCCAGACGTTTATCAGCATCTACTGTCTATTAAATAACCTGCTCTTAAATGCCTTCCAAATGCGATACCTGTAATTTCACTCACAGTACGGGTTATAGAATCGGAAAAGGGCCTTACAAAGGTCCACGAGGACTGTTGCCAAAATCTCCCACATGACGGGTTTCAGTATACGTTATCCCGTCAAATGTTAGCAGCTTCACGGTTTTCCACTTTGACGGATGTAACATTCTAGTTAGCACTAAACGTTACATTCGTTGCGAGGGCAGTTCCATTCTATAGCTGGTAGAGTGCATTATGATGGAGGTCTCCAGGTCATAGGTTTGAGTTCCTTATTGACCCTGTCTTTGGAATATTTAATGGTGAACATGACAAAGATTTAACCTTAGTCAAGGGAAATAATATCCAGACGGTTTGAACACGTGATACGGACTGACAGTACTGCGGCAATAACAATCCAGGAGAGAACAGTAGAATGATCCAGAAGAGCAGGGATAGCAATTTGATGATAACAAATACTGAATCGGGTTAAGAGCTAATGAACCGTTGATCCTGTGGCTAATCGTAAACGGACTTCGGTGGAGAAATATTATCTTCAGTGTTAAGTTGACTCAAATATATTTGAGCTGAAGAATTTCACGATTATAATGATGATGATCATGATGATCATGATGATTATGATAAAATTATTAGGAGGAGGAGGAGGAGAAAGAAGCGGAAGAAGAAGAGGGCGAGGATAAAAAGAGGTTATAGGTGAAAGTTTAATATCTGGTAGTTTGTTTCTTCGAGGTGTCATCATATAATAGACTGTTCCACGGTCTTAACCCATTGTTCGGAAAGTCTATATTCCCACACGATAAGCCAATGGTTTTGTCAGTAATCCCTACACACAGCAGTGGTGTAGATGACTTATATGAAATTTGTGATATTGATAATAATTATTGTACATTTTGGCACAAGTGACATAATGACGTTTTGGGTGCACGTTGTTTTGGTGTATTCTAGTATTCTGTATATTTAGGTTTATGGGCATCCCTGCCATAAACCACTTGAAAACGAAGGGAAAGTTTATATATATATATATATATATATATATATATATGCGTGTATGTGTGCGTGTGTGTGCGTGTGGGCACGTAATGTTCTTCGGTGAGCATAGTACGTACAGCATCTTTCCACAAACTATTACAAAGATATGCCAGATAACTGATGGTATTTACTCTACCGAATGCCCTCACTATTTATTCTGTTCTACTATCACACACCGTGACAGATTTTCTATCAGAGATAAATTTAGAGAGAACAAAGGACAGGAAAGTGAACGAATAATTTATCAACTTTATGGTCGCAGCGCATCAAATTCTGTTATTTAGATAAATACAATCGCTTCGCTCGGCAGCTGTAATCAATTTTAAGGCTTCCCATCAGTGTCCGTTTTAGCCACTTCTCTGACCGTATTGAACAATATAAAACACGAGACACTGAAATCCGGCATGTTTTGGATTACAGCAATTTGCTGTCTACAATAACAGATACTGGGCTTTCTCTATAGTGAATGTGGAGGTACTGCGGCCGCTGGCTTGTATATGCTCCATAAAGTAGGAAACACACGTAAACTATCCCCACATTGTACTCGTATCTTACAGCATACGAGTATGAGTAATACGTACTTTGTGAGGGAGTGTTTTGTTTTGCCTTGATACTGGTCACACCTGGAACATGTAGCGCGTATGTGTGTGTGTGTTTGTTTGTTTGTGTGTGTGTGTGTCTTGGAATAAAATATAATTTTAAGTAATTTTAGTGGTCTCGTATATATATATATATATATATATATATATATATATATATATAGTGTTTATTAGACATATATCGATGACTTTAGGAATATGCAATGCAGTAAGTGCTATTATGTGCACACCAACGCAGCCATGACTTGTTCGATTATCTATACACCACAGTAGATTAGATTAATAATTAACAACGTGTCTGTTTACCTTATAGTCTGGAGTGGCCTTCTCCTGTCGTATAGAACGTCGAGAACAAACATTTACGTTATAATATGGCGACACTTGTGCTTGTTGGTTTTATTATATACTTGTTGTCGACGTTGGGGAATTTCGGTGGGAGTTTTTTGTTCGTGAATGTA
Source organism: Paralvinella palmiformis (assembly GCA_025642065.1). Lineage (NCBI taxonomy): Eukaryota > Metazoa > Annelida > Polychaeta > Terebellida > Alvinellidae > Paralvinella > Paralvinella palmiformis. Next base: position 631,989 of record JAODUP010000174.1, read on the forward strand.
ACCCACTAAACTCTATTAACTCCATTAATGCACTATTAATGGAGTTTTGAGTCCAGCAAGTAACTTTGTATAATGCCAATATTTTATTGATGATAAGTGATGGATATTAAATTGTTACTGACGGCTAGTCTTCAATTAGCTGCCAATCATATACCATCATAAGCCAGTTTTATTTAAGATCATATTTCAATTATATCCGATGGTTTATTATAAGTTGTAGAATTGAGTACAAACAAAAAGATCACGTGACATTGCCAAAATTGCAGCCCGAATGGAGAACCTAGATCGTTTATACACGCTAGCTATTACCGTGTAGTAAATTGTAAATCGTAATATAATGTAATATTGTGAAGAGTTACTATTTTTCTGCAAAAACACGTTAACGCCTGGGATATTCTGGATATGAGAGATGGATGGGGGGGGTGGGGGGGTGGTGGTGGTCACGGGAGCATTAACTGAAGACCATCCGAAAACAGTGAAGACTAGTAACATTCTTAAGTTATATTTATCAGAATTAAGTACACAGGAAAATGTATACTTGAAGTTATGTAGTTTTGTTGTTCGGGGAGAATCCCCCGACTGTCGCTTATTCGGCCCAGCCTCTATGTTGGAGTGGTTGAGAAACCTCCTCCCTCACCACTCACAGGGGAGCAGTAGGGAAAGATGGAGCCGAAATAGCCTGAGAGTGGTCACTGCCAGAGTGTTTTACGTCCTCAGGTTTTTTTTACCGTCCCCCTTTATTTTAATTAATTCAGTGGAGACGGCAGCGACATTTAACGTGGTCACCAATCCACGATGTTGTGAGCCGAGAAATTAACCTCTGGAAAAGTTTCGACCTCTTACGGGGTTCGAACCTGTGACCGTTGGCACCAAGTGCCGGGTGCTTAACCGCTAGGCCACCGGAGCTCACGTACTTGAAGTTATATACATATAATGAATATGTGTAATGAACACTACAGGAGCTGGATTGCTTTGTTAGCTCCTTGATCAAGAGTGCGAATGATCCAATTTATAGTTGACTCTATATTTCTGGGTGAGGGTTGACATCTTCATGATCCAGTTTATGGACGTTCCGGTTATACCATAACCATCTCAATTACGACTTGGCAGCAGCATATGGCTTCCGAATAGTGGATGTTCATTCTTCGATATCTAGCCGATAACAAAACATATCTTATCTCGTTTGGTCACATAATACTGCTGGTACTGTAGATATCGTGCAGTCGTTGTCCCAAACAGAATAGCGATCCCATTACTTGGTCAGCGGCAAAAAGTGGCCATAAATTACCCAGATCTCTATTGATGAAGTCTAGCTGCCGGCGTGTGTTTTGACTGTAAATATTCGATGCCAATATGGCTGATGTTCCAATACGGAGACAAGCATCGGCCCCGCGGGCGTGGCGTTTTTGGTTCGCGGACTATTTGTGTCCTAAGCTCGCTGAAGAAGCTTGCACTTAAGCGGCGAGAAATTATACATCGGCGAACAATATACTGGCGGGCTGCCCCATCGTCGAGGGGATTATGGAGAATATAATCTTCTAACTGGAAATTGATTTCTCCAGAATGCAAATGATCGTCTGCCTTGGCTATTTTGGCGCCATTTCTCTATAGTTGCAATGGAATCGGTATCGGCGATCGGTTTAATTTGTGCTCAGAAATAGCTAATTCTGTTATAATACCCCTTCCACAATGGCTAACCTTGTTTATGTCCAATCAAAATATTTGTTGTTTGATAAGTCAATTGTCGGAAACCCTTTATTCCGACAGCCCGATCTTCCGACAGATCCCTACAGTTTCGACCAAAGGACGGCGATTTTAGGGGCAGATATTGGACTGGTGAGACATTACACATGTCTCAGCAAGAAAAGTCGCCTGAAGAAACGTCCAGAGTTTGAATTCGCGGTTCGAGATTCACTGTGCCTGTGCCTTATTATACACAGCTAACACACACACACACACACACACACACACACACACACACACACACACACACATACACACACACACACACACACACACATACACACACACACACACAATGTCTTCGGGAGTCTTCCCAAATGTCACTAGAATGTTATCTCAGATGATGTCGTGCATGAAAGATATCCCGAAGGCGAGAATCTGTGTTTATGCATCTTCTGTTAGCTATTAGCAAGCCGTATCTGGATATAGGACTTATTAAGCATAATTAGTTCAGTGTGGTCGTTTTTCAAACAGAATATTTAGCCTGTACCCCATGACACATGTTTATCTTATTTAAGGCCCAAGACATCTCTCATTTATCTCGTCACCCTTTTGGGTATAGAAACTTTGGGAGCTTACAGTTACTTTTGAAGTGGATGAAGTTTCCTCTGCAGAACATTTATTTCCAAATATCAATTCCACTATGAGATATTTCCAAATGGTGTTTCACCTTTAGCTTCGCGTCATTCATTACCTTTGGGGGGGGATCACTTGGTACATTTAATTCCCCAAATCGCCATAAAAGAACATCTTACATTTCGGAAAATACTACTACTACTACTACTACTACTACTACTACTACTACTACAAAGAGTAATAGTGATATAATACAAAGACGTGCGCACGCAGATACATCCCTCAGCACCTTTGGTCTCGTGGATATAGTGCGTGAGACTATTTACCTATGGTTATGGTCATTCTCTGTGGGAGGTCGTAGGTTCGCAAGAACTATTCCTCCAGCTAGTCAACTGGCAAGGTTTTCTCCGCCGAATATGCTACATATTCTAAATTCTAAATCTGTTTAGAATTAGTCTCCGTGGTGAAGCAGTAAATTACAGACAATATGCGTCTCCCTCATTTGAGGTTGCCAGCCACGTTAAAAACTGTCATTGGGCTATTATTATTATTATTATTATTATTATTATTATTAGGTACGCAAGTACTAAATGTTGATAGTCTGAAGGGTTGACCAAACGTATAACGCAATGGATATAATAGGTTTGTCAAGATGTGTGTTGGGCTCATTTTATTTAGCCTCGGCACTGTTCGTATCTGGGACAGATGGCTGAGTAGAGATTTCCTAGGACCACATACCCCACAAACACAGATATGAGCCAGATTTGGACTAAGAACATTGAGGTTTGGAATGCACTGTCCTCTAACTACTACGCCATCGGAACACACACACACACACACACACACACACGCGCGCGCGCGCGCGCATTGTTTGGGCAGATGTCTGTATCACCTAACGCACCAACTGACCTAACATATATTTTTTCACCTACGGCTGTTCGATTCTATATATATATATATATATATATATATATATATATATATATATATATATGTGTGGTGTGTGTGTGTGTGTGTGTGTTACCGTTTCATATTAATCACCAACACACCGACTGAACTCACACCTCCTGTCTCCCGTCTGTAATGCGAACATAAATAACATAAAATGAACCCCTTTTAACATAAATTGTCTATATTATTTGGATGTCGGGTTTTGGCGATGGTATTAAATATCATCGTCTATGCTGACAATACTTTTAACGATCGTAAACCAATTTAGACGGTTAATAAATCAGTCTATAAATTTTGAAACAGATGAGCGAAAGACGTAATAATGAACGGTCCCTTTACAAGTTCAACACCAGGATGTTACTGATATCAAAAGAAAAACCAGACCCCAACAAAGACACTGTGTATGGCTTTTGTAGACTAAATGGGTGTGTTTAAATCGGGTGTCCACATACTCTGTCATGCAATATTTCTATCACTGTTCGCCGACTCATCAAAAACAATGTAGATCTAAACGTCTGAGAATTATGTAGCCAATGTATGGCGCTGTTCTGAGTATGGGGCAATACGCTACTCATGCACGTTTGGCGAGATTGCTCTTCGAATTTCCCGAACGACTTGATAGCTTTTGATTTCATGTAATTATGTATAGAATCCAATTGGCACACTTTCAGCACAGATACGATATAATTAAACACAAGAAATTGATCAATTTGTCTTTTCAAAAACAGTGTTCGCATACAGCCATGATAAAATAAATTTCCGTTGGATATACGCATGTGCAAGCTGAAATTCCGGAACACTTGTGCATGCGCATGGTGACGACGTTGATTTGATTACAGAATCCTAAATAAATACACCCTCAGGCAAAATATTTAGAGCGCGTTTGTAGCACCACATGTTAATTGATCGCCATAATATAATTAATGTTACGGCTTGTACCTCAGCAATATTATAAAAAAAATTATAAATAAGCCATAAGGACAATCAAACGCTTATATTGTTAAGTTTTGCTTAAATTGTTTAAATTGCATTATGGAACATTTTTTTTGCGCGACGGTGTATTCGTAGTTGTATTTTCAGTGTCACACGATCAAATGACAGGCGGCCGAGATGGCGAACTCATGTTGCCGCTGTTGAGTTATTGCCTATCACATTCGCGTTTATTACTGTTATGATGAGCGATCTGATGCTAAATTGGCGAGGTTTCGCTCCGACTTTTCAAAATCAAAAGCTGCCAAGTGGTTCGGGAAATTCGAAGTGCAAACTCGCCAAACGTGCATTGGTAGCGTATTGGCCCTACTCAGAACAGGGCCATACATTGGCTAAGATAATTGTTACCCTTGAACCTTCGATCTATCGTCTAATAGAGGCGACGACTGTCAGATATCCCATCAGATATCTGTACTTTCTCATATGGGCAAAGGACAAGATACGTGTTTGTGGAATGCTTCCCTGTAGTGTATCGCTCTTTGGCTATACATCCCGGCTGTAACCAGCGCGTAGGCTAAACAAAGCGATCACTCACTCACTCACTCACTCACTCACTATTGCGTAGTCGTATAGAACAAAGACGTAATTACGTTTCGTAGAGACCAAACCGGACTCGTTTCCAGAATGCTCCAGAACAAACCAATACTGAAAAGTGGACCAAATCGATGTCGGCTCTGGAACGGCGATCTAGCACTGAATATTAGCAATTGGTCGAAAATGGGGCTCTCTTTTTTGTTGTCGTCGTCCTGACTCTTTCCAAGCATCTGTCACACGACTGCGGGGACCTGGACATGGCTTCGATCACCGACGGCATAACGGATTGATAAAGAACAAAGCAGGAGACAATCGATTATGACGAACTGTCTACACAGACTATCAAACCACCCCACCCCCCACCGACCGGTTCCACTCCCTCCCCACGACCAGTTTGTGCCACATGCCGGTTCCATAGAACTGTACGCTTAATTTGAAATTTCGATTACCAGAAGAAAGCCCAAGCCATTACAGCGACTCCGTTGTTCCCGTCCGGATCGCGTCATTCGTCGTAATATTGCATTTCGTAATCGGATGTTGATCGACGTCTTGGCTTATCTTAGCCAGGGTCAAGGCCATTGTTCTGTTGATGAGCGCAGTTGGTGTTCTGTCATCGGGAACGGATGGCTTTGGGAGTTCATAGGTGAGAGTGAGTGAGTGAAGGGGTGAGTGAAGGTGAGTGAGTGAGTGACTGAGTGATTGATTGAGTGAGTGATTTGTTTATCCTCAGTGATGGCCGTACCTAGTCAACAAACACAGGTAACCTGATTAGATTCGTAACCTGACCTGGAGGTTTCCGGCAAAGTACTGTAATCACTACACCATAAGAGCACCTAGATGGCTCTCGCAACGAGGGAGTGAATGAGTCAGTGGGTGAGTGAGTGAGTGTTTTTTAGCCTCGACGTTGATGACACCTGCTATATATTGCAAAGGGGCAACTTCCTGTTGAAACATCCCACAAGTGCAGGTTTGCAATGTTGCAACCACTGCACTACCGTATAGCTCAAACATATGACGGTTACAGGTCCTTCAATTAGGTGAGCCAAGCAATTGTGATAATGTTCTTTGCGCTAAGCAAACGTTCTTAGAGTGGCGGTGCTGTTTTAGGATTACATAATAATAACAACCAGGTCGTTGTATGCAAATAAAACAGGGTGTGACAGTCATGTTTTGAAGCCGAGTTTTCAACAACAACAAAAACCGTCTAATTTAAAGTGATTATGAGTTTTATAAATATTTTTACTTTAAATTTTCTTCATTTAAAACAACAAACAACAATGATGATAAAACATGCCATAAAACTCTATAGCCTATTCTGGTGGATGTTTCATTCATCAACGAAAATTATCGGGGTGGGCAGTGGATTCTCGTAATTCAAGCTACGTAATTGCTATTTATATTCGAAATGGCTTAATAAGAATGTCATTGCTTGCTTCATATGTTTTTTTTAGTCCACTGTGCGGTTTTATCAACGATTTATTATTTTTGTTTTGTGGAAGAAGGTGTTTTTATGGGATTTACTGTGCCTTCGGCTATAGTAAATGGCTGAATTAAAGTCAATTGAAGTCGACCGGCTTTAAATTTTGTACATAATTCAACTGTCATTAAGCAAGCGGGATGATCCATCATGATGAGGAGTTCACATCGGATTGAATCGATAACATTGATTGATCGGTTCTTAGAATTTCATGATAAACATTTAATGCCGACTTTTACTGATGACGTATGTGTCACGTGATCCGTGATTATGGCAATGTCTGGTTCAACGATAATCGGTGATATATGTTTGTGGATGTTCAGTGAATGAATAAATGGATGACTGAATTGATGAATAGTAATGAATGAATAAACGAATTAATTAACTAATTAGCAGTGACTGAATAAATAAATGAAGCGACTGAACGAATCAGTCAATCAAATTATCTATCTATCTATCTATCTATCTATCTATCTATCTATCTATCTATTTATCTATCTAATTAACTATCAATAACTATTAACGAGGCTCTCAAATAGCCGATATGTCGTAAAACTGCAAAACACAAACACAAACATCTGATATTATTAAGCGTTTCTAGATCTGTTATTGTCAAACTGAAGTCATCACCATAGAGCTGTTTTATCAAGCTTCATTTGATCTCACTAGATCGATAATCCCGACTCTCATGTCTCCCCATCCAGTATTCAATCTGATCAGTTGACAGTTCACTCTATAGACTCTTGTTGTGTGTGTGTGTGTGTGTGTGTGTGCCCCCTTTTGTATGTCGGTGGCTCTATATTGTCCGTCTTTTTATGTTATGACGTGCGTGACACACACACACAGTGACACACTCTCTCTGTGTGTCTGTGTCTCTCTCCCCCTCTCTCTCTCCCTGTGTGCGTGCGTGTGTGTGTGTGTGTGAACGTTAACTGAGTGGTGAACGTAAACGTATGAGGATTAGCTGTTAGATTTAAATAAATCACACGTATACTCGAATCCAGCAATAATCCATTGTGCAGTATCGTTACTGTCATTTCGCTGCTTCCAAATGTAAGTAGAGTGCACACAACATAATGTTGTCCCATGTTCAACTGATGATTGACGCACCAAGAGCCTGTAAACGGTTTAACTTTCACACTGGTCAGTAAACAGCTTACGACGCTTGACCTGTCGGACCTCTGATGTATGTAGGATGTGGTTATCTATTCCAACTCTGAATGAAGCTGAGATCAGCATCTGTGATGTCGAAATGTTCTGATGTAAAGGTTTTGTATGTGCTTCCGCTTTATTTGCATAGCCTACATAAAACCGCTTCACTGTGGGCGTGATGATTTTGTCACGTACGAAAAGCGGTTGGCTATATATATATATATATATATATATATATATATATATATATATATATATATATATATTTCTGATTAATGATTACATGAGGCTGTCTAGAAAGTGGTATCTTTCAACAGTTTCCACTATATATGTATAACTGTAAGAGGCGACAGACTCGGGCCTATAGATAACATAAAGAATGAGCCTCACAATTATCTTAAGTAACGGAAATGATCCCGTCTATGTCTATCCGAAAAAGTACAATAGAACCTATCCCATCTGCCACCTGCATATGACGATCACCTGTCATAATAAAACTTATTGATCCCTCTGATGTTGCGTAATCACAAACAATGAAAGGCTAAAGACAGTTTTTAATAAACAAAACCGATTGAGGGAGCACCTTAAGGTCTATTAAGTGCAGTCTCTTAATGAAGCTTTTGCGTATTATTATTATTATTATCATTATTATTGTTGTTATTATTATTATTATTATTATTATTATTATTATTATTAAATTTTGTATATCACGTTCATATAACCAAGATGATTTTATAAGGGCGTTGTTTCTCATCATCTCATTTTAAGAGAGACGCTCGCCCCACAACCGTATGTCTGAGATAAGTCAGGTGAACACTTTAAGGTACAATCCTGTTTTTCTGACATTAATGACATCTTCGTTGGCCGATGTTCGGCGTTCATGCAGTCCAGTTTTATAGGACACTTTTTCGCATACACCTAGGTCTGGGTTCGAAACACAGTGTTACCAATATCTAACGGATACTTCATCTGATCATCTACAGAGAGTAGCCCTGTAAATGCGTATATCACATAATCTTCTAATTGAGTGAGTGAGTGAGTGAGTGATTCACATACTAAATTATGATATATTACTTAGTTATATAAATATTTTGTTAAAGGATGTTCGTTTCTGATGATGCTATACATAACTATATGTTACAATGATATCTTTATTATGTCTACATTGGACACACACATAGACACACACACACGCACACATACACACACACGCATACACACACACACGTGCACTCACATACAGACAGAGAGAGCGAGCAAGATCGACTGGGAGAATATTTAGATGTAGATGTATACATTTGTGCATAGTGGGGGGAAGTTATAATAATAGTGCTAATATACATAATATTAGTAATAGCAGCAACAGCACTAGCATTAATATTATTATTATTAGTAGTAGTTGTAGTAGTAGTTGTAGTATGCCAATGAAAATATTTAGATCATAATGTATGTCTAGTGACTTATTTCATAACGTGCACAAATAAATTTAAATTAAAGTTATTTACCCTGTGCACTGTTCACACCTGGGACTTCCTCGGGGAAACTAATTGCACAAAAACAGGTAATACCTGGATTAGGACCAACAACCTGGAGGTTTGCAGTGGACTATATACATACAAGAAGAGTGGATTAGATAAGCGCTCTCTAATGTCTGGATATTGTTGATCCACTTATGGATACTGTTATCTATATTTATTCGCCTATATCAATTAATCTTCTAAACTGAGTTAGTGAGTGAATGAGTGAGTGAGTGAGTGAAGCTTAATTTCAATACAGCACCGTAGGTGACATTTATTGTCGGATCTTGTTATTTGCCTAGTTCTCAATCTCCCAATTTAAATCTGGAACCGAGAGGTCTCCTTAAAATCTGGACTCAATCAAGCCATATTCCAAATGCTTTGTCTGTTTTATAGTGTTCAGGATATTCTGATATGAGGAGATAGAAGAAGAGAAATCATATCCGGGACTATAACAATGGAGGGTCGTGAAAGGATTTGGCTCTTTTAACATAACTTTAAGTATAATTTCTGATCATGTAATCATTTATTGACGTGGGTGATGACGTGGGTGATGACGTGGGTGATGACGTGGGTGATGACGTGGGTGATGACGAGGGTGATCGTTCACTCGCCTAATGAGAAACTGAGACTGATTGACTGACTGACTTACTGACTTGCTGACTGACATAATGGCTGAATGACTGGCTCACTCACTCACTCACTCACTCACTCACCCACTCACAGGCACGCATGCACGCACGTACATACGCTTTGACTCAGTTGAAACTTGCTGAAGTCTACACAACTTAGCTGACGACAGCCAGTTTGCCTACCAAGTGCCGACTGTGTCATATACTCTCCGTCGAGCTATCAATGCCATAAATACATTGTAAACCTTACGTAACCATTAAGCGCCATATCAACACTAATCTATTCTGTTTATGTTATTCCTATGTATAGTCATCTTGTCAGTGTTTAATATAATATGATCTAGTCCTAGTTTATTATCGATCAATCTTGTACTGTATACTGTTTTTGTATTGTGTACTGCGGTGTCTCATTCTTTCACCATTGTTGATTGTATATCGGCTCTGAATGGATGAATTGTCATCATCATTATCATCATCGTCATCATCATCATCATCATCATTTTTCGTGCACACATAGTTAGGGCTCTACCATAGCGAGTCAAATCGAGGCTTAGTGCTATGTCAGAATGTCTCATCTTTCCCCTGAATTCGGTTAGCTTTCCTTGAGTACAAAAAGTTGATGTAGAACATCACTATTTCCCCATTTTCCCGTCAATCAATCAATACTCTTTGCCCCGATAACAATTAGAATGCGACGATTTAATTAAAAAGGCGCTAATTATATACGTCACAGTTTTAAATCCTTGTACGTACGCGCACTGGTTCGGTCGCTTGATCCCGAAGACGACCGACTGCTGCTTTTATTCGTATCTGGCAGTCTGCGTTGTTCAAGATTATAGTGGTGAACTAGAAATCCGAACGTTCTCAGTTCGAGTCAACAAACTGACAACTTCTCTTCCACTTGTTTTCTAATTCACTCGGCTACAGATGAATACCCGTG